>OX411545.1:45999756-46579756 GCA_948146395.1 Fragum whitleyi | reverse complement strand
AAGCGTTAATCAGCCTAATATAGGAGAAATCATTATTTGAAAGCGGAGTGCGTTTTCTTAGATAAATATATAGAAAGACAGTTTAGATATGGGATTTTGAGTAAACCTATATGAGTGGATTATTTAATTCTACGGGAAAATAGATTTACATATATATTTCTTATTTGAAAATATCGCCAACAAGGATAGTTTAGCGGATTTTGAATACAAAAAATATACCTGCCTGCTAAAGAGGTAAGCAAATTTCGTAAGTTCATGAAAACACTCCGTAGACACCGATTGAAACCAGTCCTGAATTCCTGATGGAAACCTGTACAGACGTACGTTTGACCTTTTTTTATCACAAAAAACAAAACAAAACAAAACAAAAAACAAATAAAAAAAACCAAAAACAAACAAACAAACAAACACACACAAAAAAAAAACAACAAAAAAACAACAAAACAACAACACCAACAACAACAACGAAAATACCACCACCAACACCATCAACAACAACAACAAAGACAAACTTTCTCAAACGTTTGTGCAGCCTGAACGCATTGCTTATTGCAAAATCATATCACTCAATTCCATCAATATCGAAGAGTTCAAGGTTCGACCTAACACAATAGTCCGTATTTTCGAGCTCTTAAAAATTTATGAAAATACTCATATTTATATACAAAATATGCACGTTAATGGAGCGATAATGAAAATGGATTTCTATCTGCCAAATTAGTCAAATCCAGTATAATTATTCAAATATTTCCTGAAGTAAAATGTATTTGTGACCCGTCACGCGAAAAAGGACCATCCCGGATGTACCCAAAAATGAATATTTTGAAAATGGATTGGTTACAGTCTAGGTCAACCAGAAGACGTATTTCGTATATATTCAAATATGAAGGTTAAATAAATATGCTAGATTTAAGATATTCGTTTTCTACGATAAGGTTCGAGCCCGGTGAGTCTACGCGTATCGCGAAAATTTTCACACTTCTTAGATAGTTCTTTTTCGCGTGTCGGTTCACATGTGTGACTAGTCACATGAAAAGGGACGATCTAGGAACTCTATCACAAGAATGTTTGAAAAAGAAATTTGTTCCAGCATAGGTCGACCAGATGCATTGTAGAAATTCATTCACATGGAGACAGATTGATCAGTGTAGATTCAGAAAATAAGCACATTGCAAAATGTTTCTACCCCAGTCATTCTGCGCATCCCGCGCAGTCTGACTGGGGTCGACACATTACGCACTACCCAGATGGTACCTTTTCACGTACCGGGTCACATATGTATTTGTTTTGCACCACCACCAGAATTTTCTCCGACATCAACAAACAACTTTTATTCATATACTTGTAATATATCACGATAAAGAATGTTCATTTGGTCGTGATAACTTTTGTCGTTGACATTTTATATTTCATTTTTGCGTATACAATGAATAATTTCTCAAAATCGTGCGTTGAACTATGTGTATTTTTGTTTATGTTGTCGTGCATTGGTTTTTCTGCAAAAAAATACATATAAAAAAGAACTTGGGGATAATTGTGAAATGATTTTTGTTTGAAAGCGGAATAAAATTACGGCGCTAAATATCCCAATTCTGGAACATTTAACAGATAAACTTTAATTGTGACATTGACATTTGACCTTCCTGACCCGAAAAATAGTAAGGCACTTTCTAAGGCAATAATTGTACAAGGTTCCACGATTTTAGGGTGACTTCTCTGTTGTGTTAGAGTCCGAAAATGAATCAGGAGCGTATTTTACAAAACATCTTACGATCATTTTTTTGCGTAAGTCACAAATTAAAGTTGCTTCTATAAATATATCCTAATGTGGAGTTCTGCCATGCATCATCTCATTGGAATCGTCTTCTAAAGACGATTCCGATAAGATATTGTAAGGCAAAATCTAACAAGAATGGAAACACCATGTACGATTTTTGATTTTGACTAACGATTATTTTTTGTAAGATGTTTAGTAAAACAGGCTCCAAGGTCTACGGACTGACGAATAGATCTCTCAAGGCGTATCATGTCGACGAAATCATGTGAGGTGTTATTGCGCCGTGACACGATCAATATACAATACTTATGGAACGACCTTCGTATCTCATTAGATTTGTATGACTAAGTTTAAGTCAGTCAACAAACCATGGACGATTTTTGGATCATTTTATGGAGCGTTTTGAATGCTTTCGGAGCGGTTTAAACAATTCGAGCGAGTGGCAGGGATGTAAGCGTCGACAGTTTTACTCATTACAATATCAGTATTTTGGGAATACAAAAGTTTCCATAAATATTCCATTTTTATGCAACGTTCGAATCACGATGTGAAATTTAAGTGCAGTTAAAAACATCGTATAATTTACAAGGTGAATGATTTAGAAATGATTTCGAATTGAAATTATTGAAATTATATTGGTGGGAGGAGCCAGTTTTGAATGAAATAAAGGGGAGATAATGTAACATCTCCATTTTATTCAAGGTGAACAAATACAGCGATTGTTATTACTTCCCTTAAATAGAATATGCAAACAAAATCTATACAAAATAGACTTTGACTTTACGAACAATTTAGACGCATCCAAGTTCAATTGATTGAGTGATTTAGAATGGTTTTGATCGGAACGAGAGTCAATTTCACGATGTTTATAACTGTATAAGAAAAAGCTACAAGTCAATTTTCAATTGACTGCGCGTCAGAGCTTATTTTATAATTCAGAACCCAGAGATATTATACATTGTCAGAAACTATAATTGTTACAGAATTTACTTGTTGACATAATAAATTGTTGGCGTTGTATCAAACATATCGTGAATTCAAATAGAATAAGAAAAAGAAGCGGCCAAACTTTTCGCATATCGAAGGTTCAGTGCAAGACTGTACTAAGTGTAAAAACACTGTATTTACACTTAGTACAGTCTTGCGCTGAACCCTCGATATATTGGAATGTATTTTTCACAGCCGTAGGTTGTTGTATATTGGTATCATCTTCTCAGTCTGTCCGTCTGCCTGTCACATCGTCTGGGTGTCCCTTTCTTGTTAATACAATTCCTCCTATTACTATTCATGGATTTAAATGAATTTTTTAACGACCTATTGTCACCCTTTTGTGATATAATGCTGCGTTAAGGAAAGGGGGCCTTATCATACCCCCCCCCCCCCTCTTAAACTCCTACAAAATTGGACAGATTAACATGTTAAAGGAGAATATGTCAAGCGACAATTACCATACAATAATCTTAGGGGGCTCCTTTTACTGAGTTTTTATCTCTTTTTTTTTCACAGGACCTTTCTGAAAAGCATAGAACCACCCCATGATAGTTTCGAGAGAAATTTGATATTATGTGTGACGTTTATGGCATTACCGAGATTTCACACATGCTTAATATAAATACTCTGATCAGACTGTGTAGTCGCACGGTCTGATCAGAGTCTTCACTATGCAATTGGGTAGGGACCCATTCTCTCTGTTTGCAATTGCAGAATATTTCCATTGCACCGTGTGGCTGTCCAGGAAATTCAATGTCTCCCATCACACACACATGAAATTGTTGAAATGTCATACATAGGCTCAAATGAGTGATCGTCGGCATATCATCGCTTTAAATATGATGTTCAGTCACAGAGAAATGCCTTAATTTAAAAAAAATCTTACTACAAATATGGTTGCATTTGCATGCTACTTTTACAGTTTGTTCCTCGGTATGCAAGTCTGGAGACAGATACTGTAAGACTGTTACTTTTGATAGAGAGTCGAACGTTCCTGTGTGGCTGCCCAGAATGGTTTCCAATAAAATGTTTTTTGTCAATATTATATCTATTGGATAAAAGTTTAGTGATGTTAAGTAATGACACTGTACAAGAAAAGGTTAAAGCGAGAATGCGAGGTACATTTTCTGAGTGAAGAGGCGACAATTTACAAAACGTGCTTACCGACCTAATTCTTCTCTTCAAAATTGTCACATCCATGAAATGCCAAATACAGTGAACCTTTTACAAAATGTATCATCCTTACGATCCACAGGAGTAGCTGATTGCGCAGTTGAAATGATGTGGTCGTACGAGGTTGTGAATTGATAGTCAGCCTTGAACCGACCTCTGCCATTTAACTGAACAACTGTTAAAGATTGCGTTAAACCTCACGGAAATAAAATGAATGGTCCAGCGGAGTAATACTCTTTTTTAAGGGACTGTTGGCATAAGATCACAGTAGACATTGCAGCGCTTCGCAAGAATGGCTTGTTTTATTTCATTTTTTCCTATCGTTCTTTAATCTTCGAAGGGGACCTTTGACATTTACCAACTCCATCTGCAACTGCAAGCAAACTGGAACTGGAAAGCAATATCTATTAAATAGACCCGTGTCTACGACTTTTTGATCGCCATCAACGATAGGTTACCTTAGAAAGCAGACTAAACATGTGGAGATTTTCCCGAACTTGATTTCTCAAGATCAATAATTCAAGTTTACCCGAGTTATCAGTAAATGATATATCATGCCTCTATTAAAGTACCTGCAATTTTAGGCCTATAATCAACTTTCTTGATCCAATCATCAACAAATTAATTCTTTGTCGTTTTGTTTGTGAATTATCATACTGTATGTTTTTTTCATGCGATGGTTTAATAAAGAATGTGTTATGTCAAAGTGAGTCAAAGATTCTTCCAGCTGAGAGAAATAAATATGACTACTACGCTTAGAACGTTGTAAATATTATAGTTACTCATATACAGCGACGTGAATACAGGTTTGCCACAAGTCCTGTGTTTAGCCTGCCCAAACGTTAATGCTTGGAAATATTTTAATTCACCTTGCGCGTGGTCTTTTTGTCTTTCGTGTTGTGCTTTTTTCTAGTATGAGTATACATTGGTAAGGGAAGAGATATACACTTAAAATATCATGTTTAAGACTGTCACGTAGATTTCCATGAAGCGTAAATATATTCGAGAATAGACATGAACCTGGGGCCCGTTTTGCCAAACTTCTTACTAAAAAACTATTCGTAAGTTAAAATCACAAATCGTATATGGTATTTTCATTCATTGTTAGATTCTGCCTTGCAACGCGAGGCAATTTACTTGCTTTGCACAGTGGTCCTATACAGTTAACAACATCGTGTAATTAACAAGATGAATGATTTGGGAATGCATTTAGAATGATTTTGATCAAGTTTACGGGGAGATCGTTGAACGAATTTTAAGAGAAATAATGCTATATATCACTTATTTCGTCCAAATTGGACGAAATTTAGATGTTTCATTTCTTTCCCTTTCGAAAAAATTCGGTGTACATTTTAATTCATGTGTCATCGTGCACCAACAAAGCGCATTAAAATCCACCCAAAGCGTCGTGGAAAAATTTGATAAATTTCAATGAAACGTTGATCGTTTTGAACGATTTCAGAGTTGGTTTTTTTTTACATATTTCGGAGCGTTTTTGAATGGTTGAGTGAGTATTTGAAATGAATAAATGGAGCACTGAGTTAATGAATTAGAAAGCTTTTGATCGGAATGAGAGTCAATATCAAAAAGTTGATAAATGCATCACACTTATCATCAAGGCTTCTCTTAATTTATCTTATTACTGTACAAGTATCCGTGTGCCGACATCCCATATAATGTTTTTTATGACATGGACTTTTTTTAGAACAATGACGTAATTCGATTATTTTTAGAAACTTGCATTTCTGCTAGAAGCATCGACGAAAACAAGGTAAATAGAGATTATAATATAAATATAACTCGTACTTAGTGTATTATATGAAGAAATATCTTACTCTGTTGTGGGAATTGATAATTGTCTCGGCATAGCCTCGACAGTAATCAATTCCCCCAACCTCGTTAGATATTTTTTTCATACGAAACATTAAGTACGTATTATATATTTACACAGCGACAGTAGGCAATAATTTTACAGAGGCAAATTCTTTACTCTATCATACTTATCTCTTTTATAATGTACTCGGCAACAGCAGTTCATTATCATATAGAGACAATTTATTTGCCTTGTATACCGTTCTCAAGCGTCTGAAACTGTCGTGTGGAAAAGAGTGAAGAATTAATGATCGCAAACTGATGATGTCAATGTATTGCAAATGATGTTATTGGATTCTTAACTTGCAGGGAATCGAGAGTCCGTATTGGAATAAAAACCGTGTTAAAGGCGTCCCTTTGTTGAATGTTGGGGCCGGAAAAAAGAATTGGATGTAGTCAAAACCAACACAGAGTATTGGAAAAGTCATTACCAATGGTTTCAGACTAGGATTTATCACGGAAGAAATCAGTGAGTGGGTCTTTATAGTTTTGTTTACGTTTTCTGTTAGTGTTTTTGACACAAGATTGCAATTAGCATCATTGCTTTATGGTAGCTTTATAGTGTTTATATCCGTCTATGAATGCTGTGTATCTCCGTTTATTTGTTAAAGACCAGAGTATACAAATATAAATTTTGTGTGGACTTAATTTCTGCTTTATTTGTTGATAACGGTGATTTATTAGGTAAAACATCCAATTGTTTTATAGTCCGACCTTAGGTTATCATATATGGACTAATATAATTGCATGTCAGAAAATTGGAATATGGGTTCGGCCTATAGGGTTCTTTGTGTAATTTTAAGATTTTGTCGTTACTACGATATCAAGAATTCCTAAAGAGGGTGGTGGAAGAGGGGTAGGTATTTAATCAAACCTTAATTCTAAAAATCGTAATAAAACTTATGATTATATACGACATGGGATGTGTAAATGTTTTTGACATATTTTAAGTTGAAATTTAACAAAATACATAATACTGTCATTAACACTTTCCTGTTTTACAAAATTTTGGACCTGTCCAAATTCAAAGATTTTGTAGACGAAAATTTAAAGTGGATTTAATTTGAAAAATAACCATTCAGTGGGGTAGAAAATAGTGTGGAAAAAGAAGAAATTGCTCGTCAGAAGCAATTTCTTCATTTTTCACAATGTTTTCCTAATCATAAAATCACAGGCACTTTAAAATCTGGGTTTAAACAGCAAAGGGTTAAGTCACGAGCTATGGGTACTAATTGTGGTTTTATCAATGAGAGGGTTCAAATGACTACTTACAACACAGATTTGCATCGGAAATAACGATTTAGTGTTCTGTTCTAATCTAATCTAATCTAATCTTACAACATTGAGTTATATTTACTCCGAATTTGAACTTTACGGAAAAAGCTTTACCAGTCCTCCGTACAAATACAGTCCCATGAATTGCTGACATCATCAGTTTAACGTTTTACCTACAGATGTAACTGGCATCGAATCTTGGAATTGATCTAA
Source organism: Fragum whitleyi (assembly GCA_948146395.1). Classification (NCBI taxonomy): domain Eukaryota; kingdom Metazoa; phylum Mollusca; class Bivalvia; order Cardiida; family Cardiidae; genus Fragum; species Fragum whitleyi. Next base: position 46,572,456 of record OX411545.1, on the reverse strand, counting down.
ATTATTCATGATAGAAAATGCAAATTCGCAATGGGTGGGGAACGAGAGTTGACACTGAATTGAAAAAAAGGTTTAATGATAGTTAATGGAAAATTGTTGATTAAGAAATGTGTTTGTATTATATTTCTCCTCTATGTATTAGTGCTCGATCAATTTTACGAACAGCTTGCTTTTATTACAGTAAACAGAAACTGAGAAGAATATTTTGTTCGTCCTATTGAACCTTTATATTTTTTTGGTTTTATAAAAAAAGTTTTATGTATTAACAGACAAAAAAGGTACAGCCAATATTGCTCGAGCGACAGCGCCTAAAAAGCGACCGTTTTATTAAGCGACCGTTTTCAAAATACCCATTCTCTAACAAAATAACTTAAAAGGTAGTGATTGTTGGTCTAAAATTCATTTAAAAAGAATCCTGTGTTGTCAAAACTCACCAAAATCGTCTCAATGAGACAGTTCTATTGAGTTTTAACAAAATCGTGAATTATCGAGATTTTCACAATATTATGCATATTCAATAAAAGAATATGCTTCATATTTGTAAACAAAACATGTATTAAGCAGCTGCTTTCTTTACGGTCGTCTTTTGGTGGTCCCGTTTGTAGTCACCTAAAATAAGTTTTACTGTACAACATTACCAGATCTTGCCACCCGTCCATTGAAAATCCATACATTTCCACTCTCACAAGTTAGATTTTCACTCGGGAACCCTTGCGCTGAAAATTTTGTTAGACTAAGCATTTTCTGGTCATTTTCTTATTTTTGTAACTACGAACCTGTAAAATAGAATCTGCCAGAGAAAAAGTTCTTCTCTTTCAATACATGTACTTGTAGGCCGTAAGATCGAGGTAACGAATAAAATATTTTAATAAACTATTCAATAGTTCAATAGTCAAGACAAATTGAAAAAAAGAAAAAGATTAAAATAATAAACAAGATAGAGAAGTACAAATGAAAAAATATAAAAATAAAATGAACAATTGCCTTTCCTATTTTCATATTTTCTTTTTATTTTTTAAAAATATATTGGAAAATCAGGTACATGGGATAGGTAGTAGCCTATGTGGATAAGTTCAAAGTGTTCATTGATTTCTACTCAAAGTCGAACAAAATAGGATCTATTAAAAAGCGCAAGCATCAGTATTCCTACAACGGCCAAGTTATGTCCAACTCGAAATTGCATCAATGGTATTGTTGCTTTAATCTTGAAACACGAAACACTTCAAGAACAAAGCAAACAAATTATTGATCATCTGCGTAATAGTTCCTCTATAAATAGCTAACGATAACAACACACATGGAACTAACTATCCTGACACAATTAGATTAATTTCAAAGTGAATTATTCATAAGGTAACACTATCAAAGATATGGAGACAATTCTGTCTGGATATATGTGGCCTTTCAAACCCGTTGTATTGCAATACCTATATTCTGTAAGCTTGGCTTTTGCCAGCTTTCCTTTTATGTCAATTACCTAACAATCAGGATAGCAAACGTTCGCGAACGGTTTAAAATTGTCTATTTGCGTAGAATTTGTAGGCTAAATGAAGAACTTTGAACCATTACATGTTCCTTTTCCAGAAATAAAACTCGGATAAATGATAATGATAGGGGAACACCCGTTATAAAAACATGTACAATCGTAATAATGATGATTATGGTGACGATGTTGATAATGATGACGACGGCGATTATGATGGTGATGGTGTAAATTAATTATGAAAGATTATATTTAATACATGTATATCATATATAAACGTATTATATATTTTATAAAATTATATCATTGTATAATCAGACAGTTAACAACATCGTGAAATTGGCAAGATGAATGATTTTAAATGAAATTGAATGAGTGCCTTGAGTTAGTTTTTTGATGAACAAAATAAGCGAAATTTGCTACCTCCCTTTGATAAATCAAGTACAGAATTTCTATAAATAGCTTCCAATTTCTTCAAGAACGAATCAGACGCTTATAATTCTAATTTTGTCAGTGGAATCGCGATTTTTTTCTGTAAATATTACTTTGAATGTAGCTCTTGGTTATATATGTTTTGATAATTTTTTAGCGTTTTCGAGCGGTTTGAGTGAGTGGCTCGAATAAATAGATGGAGTGCTAAGTGAGCGATTTAGAATGAGTTTGATTGAGATTAATGTCGATTTAGCGATGTGACAAACTATAATACATTGATGAGAAAAAATGAGAAGAGAAGATATTTTCAGAATGACACAAAAATGACCAAGCCTATTTCATCGATTGTCTGCGGTTAATGTGAATGTCAGACAGAAAATGAAATAATCGTAAATTCTGTTAAAATGCGATACAGCACTTAACCAATTAATTTGTTCAATTCTACGTTTATGAAATTACTGCCTCAGTTCTCTTTTTGTCCAATTCTACGTTTATAAAATTACTGCCCTACATTTGTATTTGTCACCAAATATATTTACAGAAACCCGCATTGGGTTCAGGATGAAAAAACGATTTAAACAGTTCGCAAATTTTACCCCGCTCTGCACACAAGTTCAAGGCGGGGTAAAAACTGCGAACAATTGCGCCGTTTTGTCATCCTGAACGGTAGGCAGCATTACGCAATTGAGATTATTTACTGATAATTCTAATTAGAATTATAACCAATTGTCACAAATGGGTTCAATAAGATATTTGACAGAGAATATCATTAACATGTGAGGGTTCAAATGCATGCTTAGCATAATAATCGTATTCACTACGTGTTCTCTGTTGGTAGGGATTTAGTCAAAGTTAAAGAAGACGATATGAAAATCAGAGGAGATTGTCTCATAATCCGAACTTGCGTTAATTACGAAATACATGTAAAGCTAATTTCTCGGTGAAGCTGCTTATTCGAGGTATTGTATCTAATCGGAGTGTCCTCTTAAATGTACTTATTGAACAACACTTATAGGTTTTCAAATAAATCTCATATAAACCCGTGCTTTGCATTTCCAACACATTTAAACGTACTGAAAGCAAAGACCCTGACCAGCCTATGCATCTGCACAGACTGACATGAGTATTTACGTGAGATATGTAGATAGATAATCTCAAAGTGCTTTTAGTATTCTTATTGTACTATGTGACTGTCAATGCTGTTCAATGTTTGTCCCTCACAAATTTGTCATTTCTTTTGGAAATACCATGCATAGGCTAACATAATATCCTTTGTGACAAAAAGTTTTATTACGAGCTCATCTGCTGTGAAAAAAAACCTTTTTACACGTCAAGTGTGAAGTCGTAAGATTGTTGACGTTTAATTTATCATTCTGTCGACAAACATGAAACTGAAAATAGCTTAAACAATGGTCAATTAAAGGATATTCATAAACGTATAAGATTGTTGGTTGAAAACAACACATATTTTCTAAATATTGATAACACGATACTTTTGTACCATCTTTCTATCGTATGTAAGATATTTGCTAAGAAAAGAAAACTTTCTCGCGGTGTAACATATGGGTGGCTAGAGTAACATCATTATGGTAAAGATTTAATACCAAAATGCTGTAAGTGCCTATATCTTTATCTTATGCTTACGATTGTGTTGCGGAATCCTATTTATATATTCAAGTTCTTTATTAGCACACTGGGAAATGATGAAACTTTATAGCGGTAATTTGCTAGCTCATTATTTTACCAACAGGATATAAATAATTGAGTTATTGAGTTATTGTTTCGAAAATACGCTATGATTCACTCTGAGCAATAAGGTAAACAAGAAAATAAGATAAAATATGTGATTAACCTTAATTTCACAATTCTGCCTAGCGTTCAGGATGATAAAACAGTAAAAACTGTTCGCAAATTATACCCCGCTTTGCACGTACACGTGCGTGCAAAGCGGGGAACAATTTGCAAACAGTTCGTACCGTTATTTAGCCAAAGGATAAAAAATTAACATGCTTACGAGCATTTTCTTCCTAATCGTGAGCGTTAGCATATTGAAATTCTGAGGGTGGGTTTGAATGAGGGCGGGGGTGAAATTAAAATGTTTAAAATTTATTAAGATTTAATTTTATTAAGGGGTATCTCGCTCGATTCATTTGACAGAATAAGACGCGGTATTAGATACATCTTTAGAATTATTAGAAATTTTCAATGCGGAAAAAGCGCCCACTTTATTTTTACGCACGCACTCGTTTTATTAGTTGTGGAGTACGTAATATGGACTTGTGACCATAAATTGTAAACAACATGTATGCACAACACCAATCCAGACCATGGTTTGTACTAAATTCGGACGATCCTGACGGCGGCACTCATTATTTCTGACTATTTATCTACCAACAATGGGTTGATAATCGTACACCTATGTGGGATAGTAGCTGAAGGTTGAATGCTAGGAAAGAATGTAATGGTAGAGTACTGGTGTGAGAAATTCTGACAATTCATTGTTAGGCGAGTCAGCCGCCGCGATATATCTGAAAGATTGTTGAAAGCGTCGTAAAACCCAATTCAAACTAAAATCGGGAAAATGCACATGTTAATAAAAATACTCTCTGTTATCATTATTTTCTCTACATCTCTACCATCATTATTCCTCTGGGCAAACACTAATATAACAATGATCGATCTATTTATATTGTCTATCTGGACATATGGCTCAGGACATTAACTAGCATTAGGAGAATACTGCGCTGCGTTCAGAAAGACAAAACGGTGCAAACTAGTTGCCATTTATTCCCAACTATCCGCATGCACGTTCGTGCAAAGCAGGGTATAATTTGAAAACAGTTTGTATTGTTTTGCCATCCTGATCATAGGGGTATGTTTTTTAAATCTCGTTTGATGGTATCTCTTCAAAAATTCAAAATAGAAAAGAAATCTAATAAAAAACATGATTTGTACAAAATTGTTGCATATGAATAAATCTACTTATTAATTGAAATACTTTCTCTTTGCACCATGTTATCAATATTACTATTCTATCATTACTCCTCTTGGCAAACTCTAATAATACATGATCCGTCTTTAGTTTTATGCTCGATCTCGACATATTGCCCAGGGCATGATTTGAGGGTAAGAGAAAAAAACATTGTATTTTTTTATAAATTGTATAGACACATACTACAGTTAGGAACATCGTGAAATTGACAAGATAAATGATTTTGGAATGATTTTTGAATGAAATTGAATGAGTGTGTGGAGTGAGTTTTGAGTGAAATTAAAGGGTGGTAATCCAATATTGCTAATTTTGTTCAAAATGAACAAAATTAGCAACATGAATTACCTCCCTTTAATAAAATATACGTAATTTACAGTTCTTGTGTTTCGTGGACCAATCAGAAACGTTAAAATCCGTATCTGTCAATAAAAAGTAGAATAATTTGATAGATTTACATTAAATATTGCTCGTCTTGAATGATTTCGAAACGTTTTAAAATGATTTTGGAGCGTTTTTGATCGATTTTAGTGAGTGTTTGGAATGAAAGAATGGAGCGCTGAGTGATCGATTAAGAATGATTTTGATCGGAATGATTGTCAATTTCACGATGTTATTAACTGTATGTTTTTCACCAAGCTCTGGAATGTCGTGTAGCACTAGGAAAATAATGGCGTCTGAAGATGAATTTTGTAACCAAGTATAATCGAAAAGGAAACGTTATCAAAGATTTTTTTATAGAAATGGAAATAGAAATAGAATATAGAAAAGAAATTATTTTACTATTAAAAGCATTTTTTTAGATTGTAAATATTCTTTTGCTCCTTACAAGCTTTTCTGTAGAATAATTATATAGTTATACCTTTCGCTTGATCCTATCTATTAGTTTAAGTTTACTTTTCGAGGTTATTTACTTGTCTTCGAGTCTACAACGCATGACTCGAGTGTTTATATTTCGAAATTCAACAGGCATTTTTTTTAATTTACGTTCATGTCTTATTTGGGAAAATTTCAAACACTTTCAAATTTACATACAAAAAATGTATGTAAATTTGAAAGTGTTTGAAATTGTCGGCTATCATAATGATCATTGTAGCATTTACTTTTTGGCAATGTTGCGATTGATTTCAAAAAAGCAACGAATGCAAAACATTTTAGTATGTTAAAACAGTCTTGGTTTCTTCACTTCCGACAAATTAATCAAAAACTACATTGCTTGTGTTAAGGAGTAATTAAGCAACAACAATAACAACAATAAATAAAAAAACCCCACTGAATTACTTGTTGTTTGCATATAGTCTATTATATATATTTCAGAGAACTTGCCCACCATAGAACACAATGTCCGGGACTGATAGCCCGAGTCCCGAGCCCCCACAAGATATTATACCCACCCGAGATATAACAGAAACATTCGTGGATAAGGAGAAATCACACAAGTTTTATACAGATGGTTTACACAGGTAAATTATGTTAGAAATATAGAAAAAAACGTAGTTACAAAATAAATATTTCAAGAGAACTGTAAAATAATTGATAGAGTTTTTTTTAGATAGATAGATAGATAGATAGATTTATTTCGGTAAAACAGATCATACAATAATCAAGGAGTACAATAAAGCGATAAATACGATGATGCAATCACACTTTAAATGACGAATTACGTAACAATATTAAAATACATACGTAAAAACATTGTTACGATCTAAAACTTGAACAAAGAAACAAGCTTTTCTAAGAGTTATACTACCCATTAAATGACCCCAAACCAAGGATAACACGATAAAGAGACAACTCTTATTTCCATCGTGGTCCTAATAACAATAACAACATGATGGCATGACACAATGAGAGGCTTGTTTTGGAAAGTAGAAGATAAATAATGATTAAAAAGTAAATTAATATTTTAAAAGTTAAATATCACAGTAAATTGTGGCAGTACTGCGAAAATACCGCAGTAGCAGCTCATACAAGCCACTATTACGAGAATTCCGCAGGACGACGTCAAAATTATCACAGAGAATTTTATCACATATCACCTATATAGAAAGGCTTTGGTCATTTGTTAAAAAGTGCTTTACCTTTTGCTTAAAAGTCCTATAATTTGAAAGATTTGTTATTTCAACGGGAAGATTGTTCCATAATTTGCAAGCATTGAAGCAAAAAGATTTAGACCCAAATGATTTAACTTTAGACATACGGTATCCCTGTTTTGAGTTCAGCCTTGTGTTGTAATCATGAACAGATGCCTGTGAAACAAAAAAATGTTTCAAATACTCTGGTGCCAAATTATTATTGATTTTGAATACGTGACACAACATGATCTGTTCAACTCTACTCTGTACAGGTAACCAGTTAAGCGTTTTGAAATGTTCCATGGAGATATTCGTTCTTGCGTCTAAATTGAGAATAAATCTGATTAACTTATTTTGGGTAGTCTGCAACTTAGTTTTTCACTTTTGATTAAGACTGTGAAACCATATGGAGCAGGCATAATCATAATGACACTGTATAAGAGATGTGGCTAGGATTCTTCTTGTATGCTGGCGTAAAAAATCTTTCTTTCGATAAAGGAATTTAAGTCGAGCATTGGCTTTCTTTAAAACAGACTCAGCTAGGGATGTAAAAGATAAAGTTTGATCAATGTTGACACCTAAATACTTAACAGAGGAAGAGTGACCAATAGGAGTTCCATTACAAGACACGTTTAAATACACGTACATGTAGTTGAATTAGTAATTATTTGAGACATTAATATTTTGATAAAATAGAAAAGCTTTCCCGACCGTTTATGATAAGATATAGTTATCCATCTTCATTAGAAAACGCTTCGAGCCACAATATGTTTCCTAAAAATACAATAATAATAAAAGAAGAAAAAAACATCAGGGAACACCCTTTTGCGCTTTATAGGTTTACATGCACGAAAAAGGCAACGACAACAACAACAATAAATGCTTATATAGAAAAACAGGGGCTCAAAATTTAATAGGAAATGTCTCGTCCCAATATGATTTTATCTATGATTTTAGAGATACGGATGACGAACTGGTGCTTGTACCAGAAACCGCTGAGGTGTTGACCAAGAAAGGAATATTTTTACTAAACTTTGCTTGGTATGGACTGAGTCTCATGTTCCTCTTACTTTCAGTGGAAGGTGAGTTGAAATTAAAAACAAACAACAAAACAGAAACAACATAATAAAAATGAGCCTGTGCGTGATATTTTCAACAATTTGAAAAGTTCGCGAGGTGCAATCATTGAGAAGCGTTGACAGCCAAATATTGTTTATATAAAGTTACCTGATGGTCTACGGATACTTTGAGATTTATCTATCTACTAAAGGCATGGCGAAGACTCTGGTCAGACTGTGCGGATGCACAGGCTGGTCAGAGCCTTTGCTTTGCGCATATTTGAAATTGTTGGAAATCTCGCGCACCGGCTCAAAGATAACGAATTAAAAAATAAATAAATAAAACATAACAAAACCTCCGATTAAATGACCAAGAAGAGAACATTTATGTCTAACATTAGTCTTATTTTCTACTTGCTTACTTTTTGATGCAGGTGAGTAGAAATTAAAAACAAAATAAATGGAGGATAATCAACTGGTTTTCTCCGATATGAAACATATGCTTAACTCTAAAAGAAAAGTCTACAAAATATAAATGTAAATAATTTAAGATCTTTATACGAATTTTAATCTTTCTTTGCTACTTTTGGTTAAACAGATACGCCTCGCTTGACAGCACCATCAAAAAAGTTTACACGAATGAAAATGTTTTTCCACAATGGATAAGAGTACTCATTTTGCAAGTGAGCTCAACCGAAATGCCCAAAGAATGAATCGGTTTTAAAAAAGCTGTTCATTTTGCCTGGCAGATCTTTCGTGTCCCACTCACATTGCATGATTGGAGAGTGGGTAGGGTAAGCATTAATCCTATGATTATATTGAAAAAAATCCCTAAAAGAGGATAGCATTTCGAAATTAATGCTTAAGGAAGATTGACGAGGTACAGTGTGTACGGCAATTATCAAACGGGCTTTCATGCCGTCATTTTCCTTCAGAAATTTGGCTTATAAGACGCTGTTTTGAGCGTTTACATGAGTCATAATGTCAACAAGATTTGCTTATCGTTATTGTGCTAATGATAAGCTAGTCGGTCGCTTATTTCATATAACAATACGACTTGATTTCGGTATCTTGTCTTCGCAGTAAGGAACAAAGACTAAAACAACTGGTTAGTTACACCAGTCTTTGAAATTCAATCGGAAAACTTTGTCTAAGCAGCTTAAACGTTTTTAAACCATCTTTCAGTTTTCAGGAACAGTTTGAATGTTATATTGATAGCGCAACGCCTGCTTTAAATGACTTGCCTCCGTAGACAGAATTTTGGCTGATAACGTTTTTACGTAACATTTGACGTCATAAAGAAATTAAAGATTTAGAAATGGTTTATTGCTAGGTGCTACAGTGCAATGCACATTAAAACCCTTCAACAACCCTTTGTGCAACACCCCCGCAAGCTTTGGGATCACATTTAATAAAATGGCGTCGCTACGGAAAGGAACATTGAACAGTCAAATGATCGGTCTAGAAAAGAAAGTCGGTTTTTACTTGTGTTTAAAATAAAAATGCAATAAAAGTCGTAAATCGTTAAGTTACTTTCTTTTGGAGTTTCACAAGAATGCGATATTAGGCGTTAATAACGTTTTCGAGTTAAATATTTTTTTCAATTACAGTTGATTGTTTCATTTAGCATATTCTCTACAACTCTATTTTTAATCCTAAAACAACTGTTTCAGTCATTTTTATCGTCTTCGGCCTTTGCGAATTGCGCGTATGGATAGAAAAAATGTTTACAATGGTATTTGGTCTTCAACTTGGAAAACACCTTCCAAGTTCGAGGAAATAATAACGATACTTACAAGAAAAAAAAAACCATCCTTCGGACGTTAGACAATTTTAAGACAAGGAACGAAAATAATTTTGGCGACTGTTACACGCGATCCAAGAACGACAACTTTTTTAGTTTAGACTTGGGACTTTGCAGTTATAGCTACATACCCTTAATCCATCCAAAGTGCAATTTATTTCATAACCTCTTTGTCCAGTGTTAGTCAAAAACACGGACTCGGACTATAGAGGTACCCATGAGAAAAAGTAAAACCAAGAAAAGCGACTGCAGCTTGTGTTAAAAGAATGTACATGCTTCCAATTCTTTGATGTCGAATATATTGTCTGCGTTAATAGATATTGTCAGCTTACATCATCTTGTTGTCTGCCCTGATAAGAATCAACATAGCAATCGGATTAATTATTAACCTCTTGCTTTACATTTAATGCAAAACTATGCTGTACAATGCGCTTAACGTGTGCTTTCAGTCCATTCCGCAACCACTCACAAAAAATCAGCGCTTAGTCTGTCCATGGTAAAAGCCAATTTTGAAATTGCTGAACGATTTCAGAAAGAATTAATTAGCACATTCGTTAGAGTCTTTTTTTACGACTATGATTCGTGACAAACACGCGCCCTTTGTTAAATAAAGACATCACAGTTCGTATTTGTTATAGTTACTACGTTTTTTCTTTCCAGTGATACCAGCACAAATACAGTCACTTGTCGGTCCTACGGCTAAAGGTAGATGGCTAGGAGGAATGGTGGCGTCAGGCGCTGGTAGGACTTATATTTCAAAAAAAGTATTATATTTATACACTAGCTTTCAGCGGCACAGCCGCCTTCATCAGGTGAATCCTATGAATTGAACCGTTATGCCTAACGTTATGGGCATAACGGTTCAATTCATAGGATTCACCTGTTGATGGCGGCTGTGCTGCTGAAAGCTAGTGTATAAAAATAATATTATTATTAGAAGTATATATCTCAAGAAGAAAACTTTTATTCGTTAATAAAAAGGATGAATCTCAAATTTTGATTTGAAATTTAAGATACACTATAGCTGAAATAAAGAGATAAGTGTACTAAAATGAAATAATGATCTGAATTCTTAGTCATTGAATTTAATTTACAAATTACTTGTGAACAAAATATTTATTCAATTTAAAGTTTGAATTTTTTCAAAGTTCGGAAAAAGAAAGCTTTATCATTACGGACCTACTATAGATGAATATATTTTCTTAGAATGCTTAAATAAGGATTTGAAATATATTAATCAGATTGTGATCATATTGTTATATTTTCATATTCCCAGCCGTGACGTTCATTGTGTCACCACTTATTGGCATGCAGAGTGACAGATCTTCATTCAAGTTTGGTAAAAGACGACCGGTCATGTTTCTGGGAACGATAGCTTTATGGTAATATGATTATACGATAAAACTTGAATACGATGTTCTTGAAAAAGAAATACCCAGGTTCACCAAAAGTTATCTTTGAAAAAATTGTCGCGTAAGAAAAACTTCGATATGCTATAATCGTATCGTTGTAAAATGTCAATAATGGTTTTAAAATGAAGTATATTCTCAGCATCTGAACAGCCTGATCAAAGTCTTACCTTGAGTCTTAAGCGCATAATGAAGGAACTGTCTCAAAATGATTTCAGGCAAATAAAGTAAATGTCTAGGTTACTCTTTGACTGCGCGCACTAAATTATTAGTGGAAAGAAAATTGTCTTCTGCGATGGTTTCGAGTGTTTGTGTTCAAATCTGTCTGAAATATTCATAAAACACGACAAAATATGTTATTTCCAAAATGTTTTGGGTGGTCTGAAGCTAGTATTGAACAATATCTCACATACAGCATTTTTATAAACACTGAAGGTAATAACTTGGAAAAATCAATGTGTTTCTTTTTTTCTCAATATTTTGCAAATACTTTTCAATTTTAAATCATGTGTAAATTTTGATGAAAGTTCTTTGAATTTGGTTTAGTCTAAAATATGTCTTTTGTATAATATGAGTTACAAAGCTGAAATCACAAGATGAGGGAACAAATACTTATAATAGATTGCAAAGGTCAGATGATGAAGTAATCGACGAAATTTATTGGTCCCTTTTTTGTTTACTTTCATTTGCAACTAAAATTTTGAATAATTCAGCTTTGCTTTTTACCTTTAAAATATATGAGGTCTCAAATAATAAACATGTAGATGTAACTTCATATTTCGATGGAAAACATTCAATTCGCATTTAAATAACCAGAAATTCGAAGAAGTAAAATATCTTATTTCCGTTTTCAGTATCGGTTTGGTTGGCATGGCAATAAGTTCCCCAGAATTGTCACTAGCGTAAGTAACCATGGCATCGCATACTTCACGATTAACCTTCTCACACTTCCCAAGTCAGTTGCTGATCAAAATGTCGTAACTACAGTCTATTTAGGCTGTCAATATGACATTTTGGTCGCCAAATTGAAGATAATTACTTTTTTGGCCGAGTGTTCCTGGTGTTACATTTTAATCAGGAACTCAATTTACACTGAGTTTAGAACCCTTCCCAAAATTTGGAGTATTTTCAGAAATTAATTAAGATAATCAAAAGCAATGATTTGAAATAAAACCTGAGAACTATAAAATATTGTGGGAAGCAATTTTTCCCTTTTTCACACTGTTTTCTCTATAATCATGCGAACCTAAAATCCAGGAATTTTACAGTAAACGCATACTAACGGTTCATGACCTTAGCTATTCCATTACGGTTCACCGCCTTAGCTATTTCTAAGCACATTTTTACACATTCTTTTCCTCATTTACATAAAATCATATCCTGCGTCCAGGATGTCAAAACGGTGCAAACTGTCTTTTAAATCATACCGATAATAAAGTCATAGCATAAATTAACCAGGGAAAGAAAAAAATTGTAATGCTCAGTCAAAATGCATAAAGGTTCTTGTAATGTATCCAATGTTTGTTAAAGGAAATTGCCCATTCTACCAAAAATTTCTTCTTTTGCAGACAAATGAGCAGAGGCATAGTCAAAAATGAAACAGGAAAGGTATGTTAACAACAAAGAGTAGCATCAATAACATCTTCGACATTAAAAACAATTACAAAAAATATATGTTCTATGTCGCGGAAGTGAATTAATCCCGTAGAATATTTTTCATATTAAATGGGTGTTATTACACTATTGAAATAACTATCCAAATGAGCTAAGAACGAATACAATCGTTATATTTGCGTTTTGAAAATGACGCCACAGTGGATTTGATGACGTCAATTCGCAAACGGCGGCATAACTCAAATCCGTAGGTTTCTGGATTTTTCACGATTTGATACAAACATTCAGGATATCATATTTGTGCTTATAAAATACCGAATTTATTAACTTATCATCGAAAACAGATAAAAACTCGGCATAGCCCCTTTTTTTTTTATTTATTCATAGATGACTCGTTATAAATATACTCATGCGCAATGAAAACGCACCGCCCAAAAAACTTGCACAAACTATCCTAAATTATAGAATTGTCAATCGACTCCCTTTATAACGTCTTTCAACCTATAAAGGACATGTAGACATTGCATGTCTTAACATCAACCATCGCTGCTTGTTTGGAGGTCATTCGAAGTCCCTTTTGGCTTGTTCATTTTTTGTATTTTTGAAAATAGTTTTAAATTGCACAATTAAATATACTGTTACTTAGAGAGTGAAAATACAGCATTAGTTTTTACACTTGTCCTAAGCTTAAAGCAGTAAAGTGATCCCAACTTACGTATGGTATTGGATTAACTTTTTTTTTAATTAAAATCAAAGAATCGTTAAAAAAAAAACCCTTTGTTACTTGGGGGTTCGAGTGATATTAAGTCCAAACGACATGTTTAGGTCCATCAGGGACGCCGACGGTACGGTGTTGACATAGAAATTAATTAGCGCTAGCCTATGGACGAATCAACTGTCTAGACTATGGCAACCGTTTCACAAAGTAATAGCCAGCATTTTGTACTGAGTCAGAGGTTATGTTACCTAAAATCGAGCGACATACAGGTTTTGCAAACCTACTTTGCTGATTTAAGATTAACGATATTTTACATTTTTTCTTAAGCCATAGGTTAAAAAACCTTCGCCTGTTTCTGGGCTTACTATAATATTAATGTGTAGTAAATGGTCCATTACAAATTTATTTAGATTGGTAATATGCATGTTTGAGTTTTGGTTCATTAAATACAAAATCTTGTGGTGCGTTTTCATTACTTGTAAGTATATAAATTCGGTATTCAATGACCACTCATTCAATATCATCTATATTCATGAAACAATAATAGATATAATAATAATATGAGGATACTCGCTTGTTTCATTTTTGTACACGAAACGAAATATTTATCGATCTTACTCGAAAAACAAACGAGTTCTCTTCTTTTTAATGCAAAAATGAGACAAAATGAGAAGATTTCGGGACAAACTTTCTTAAATTGCATCATTTTGCACGTTATCACTAGGCAACGTCATCATTACGTCATTTAGTTTTGTTCATTGGGCTCCGTTTTTATAACGCTGAATCGAGAAAAATGAGCGAAAGCAGGGTATAAGGTTTTTTTTTTTTTTTTTTTTTATGAATTCACTGGTTTGGTGGTGGGTTTATCAAATTAATATACTCCGTTATTTCTCGATAATTTGCCGAAAAATATCAAAAAGATAATTTCATTGATAGTTATCGGAGAGGCCTTCATAAAATTTCTAACAAGCCATCAGATCCAGAACCGGTATAAACCAAGGACACTATAACCATTACGCATATTACGCTAGCGCGTCATAGAAATAAATTCTCTTTTGAAAAATGTCCTTGATGAATGACCATAACATCGAAACTATAAAGCTGTAGTTACGCTGTTTCGCTTATTCACCAACGCTCAAATCACAGAAAAGGGGAGCGGACGGGGGACATTCATCCTCTTGCCACAGTTCACATATCGACTGTATCTTAGGCTGTTGGTCGCCTTCTGAGTGCGTATAAATTTCAAATTCCTAGCTACGCTATGCAAACAGTTGCATTTTATGTTTTATTACTCAGCAATTACAGTGCAATAAAGACCTCGTGGCTCTCCGATGTGCTCCATATTTCAATGCATCAGCGACGAACATGTTAAAAGACAACAAAGACGGAGCCCAACAACCTAACTCTGTGGTATTACAACATAACGCATTCGCGGACGGAGAGAAGGTAGAAAACTTGCCCAACGGAAACTTAGGTAGTTACATAATTCTTCATCTAAGATTGTCTCTTGTTTGAGCCTGTGCATTAAATTTCCAACAGTTTGAAACATGCATGGGTTTAAAACATCGGGTAGCCTGGCAGTTTCACAGTACAACAGGAAGATTGTCTGTTTGGTCAGAGGACACATCTAATTGATTGATTGATTGAATGGAATTCAACGCCGCTTTCAACATTTTTTCAGTTATATCGCGGCGGCTGGAGCACCTAACAATGGTTTCCTGGTATTTCTATCACCAGTAAAACCACCACATCCTTTCCTAGGCTCCAGCTGCTATCTGAGGACACATCCAAACCTGATTGATCTATCTGTAAAGTGCAAAGCAAAGACTCTGGTCAGACTGTGCAGATGCACAGGCTGGCCAGCATCTTCGCTTGGCGCATATTTCAGAGTGCTGAAAATGCCATGCACAGGCTCATTTGTCAAATCGATAATATTTAGGTGGCAGTTTGAATTAATACAAATTAAAAAAGCAAAAAATAATGATATACCAATTAGGTATATATGTAAGGGAAGTACTTCAATTCCTAAATGTCGGCCTTATAAAAATATACATTTTTTCAACTCATATTCATACATATGCTCCGCCGTTTATCTCATACCATGGACTATGGTGTGTATGTCTTTATATTTTTCAGCCTTGTATATCGTGTTTTACCTTATCTTGACGACAGCCTTTGCCGGTATCACTGTTCCTTACAACGCCCTCATAGCAGATAAATCACATCCCTCACAGAGAGGTAGCACATTTTCTTTAATCCTTTTCCATACAGACTTAATACTTTAGAAAATGTTATTTTTTAAGGAAGAGAACGAATAAATAAGCAATTTCTTTTTTCCTTCCATTTTCTATGACATGAGATAATTTAATTTCAAACATCTAATATTAATGAAAAAGCTTAATATTGAATTTCTCTAAACTGCATCCAGGAATATCACCAGGATAGTAAAAACTGCTTCTGTGTCATAATAGGATATTTTCAGATTTTTGATGGTCAAAACCCTGGTTTAAGTGTAGCCGGGTTGACTATAAGGGGTGTTTATACTGCCTTGCCGTACAAGCGAGCTATGTGGTAGAGCATTCGCTTTGGGATGTAGAGGTCCCGGATTCGAATCCCGACGGAGTCAAAAATTCATTTGCGGGTTACATAAGGGTAAAAAAACAGCCCTGCTATATATTTCATTTTTTGTAAATGGCCGACTTTCTTCTTTTTTTGTTAAATAACTCCAGGTCTTAATTCGGGTGTGATGGCCGCCATGATCCTCATTGGTAATGTAAGTGGTGCAGCAGTTGGGACTTCATTTACGGTGAGTGAGATTATGTATCAATAATAGTAATCCAATCAAATAAGAAATACCGATTGGTTTCAATTGATTGTACTTTATTTAGGTATAAAATGCAATAGGTCTTTCGGGAACCCCCCGACCTTAGATCTACAAAACAAGTGTAATAGTAATTCGAAAAACCCTCGCCCGTTTCTACAACCCAACATTGCTATTTAATCTATTAGAAATTACGATATTTTTTTTAAAAAAAACTTTTGATCACAAGCATATAGTTCTGATTCTGAGTCGCCGTTTTCAGAGAGACGACGATGGCCATCAAGATACCCTATCAACTATCCCCGACATCGACGATTGCGTTTTAGAATGCAGGTTAACTCGACAGAAACAGTATTTTTATCACAATTAACGCTACCTCTACGAATTTC
Source organism: Fragum whitleyi (assembly GCA_948146395.1). Lineage (NCBI taxonomy): Eukaryota > Metazoa > Mollusca > Bivalvia > Cardiida > Cardiidae > Fragum > Fragum whitleyi. Next base: position 46,555,664 of record OX411545.1, on the reverse strand, counting down.
ACAATTGGCGATTGTTTGTGTACCATTTGTTAATCTAGAAAGTAGACATGAAGCTTTATTGTTTAGCCGAGTATTTAAATTGTTTCTTATGTCAATAAGATTGCAATTATATGGGCTGTGTGTCTTTTTCACTGCATTTATGGGAGTACAAAATGCGATTGCCTAAGAACGTGGTTTAATAAGACGCCCAATGCATTTGCAATGTGCTAGGGCAATTGTACTTTACACTCCAATAAACGCAGTGAAAAACACCTTATTTTTTAAAATGATACTACGTGATACAATTCTTTATAAAAATGGACTTAGAAACAAATCCCTTCCAACTTTGATTTTCTTTCATGTAACCGTAACAGATCGCTAATGTAAATCTAAAAAAACACAATAAATTAAAGATTTCTGTTGATCTCGGACGTTTTCCTCTATGTAAAATCAAAGTACTGAAAGTACTGATAAGTTGGAATGCGTTCAAGAGACGGTGATATCAAGCCACTAACGAAGCTGACGCCTCCCGCCTACCACAGGTGATCACATAATACGTCTCGTCTTTTGACGGGCGTATATTAATCAGTGTATATCAACAACGAAAGCCGCTTAATTCCCGAATCGCTATACAGGCCTGCATCTGATAAAAGAAAAATTATAAAAAAGAAGAAATGAGAGAAAATAATTCTGTATTAGAAAAACCAAGAAAATATATTCGTACTTATTTTAAATCAATGTACACGCAGATGATATGATTACCATGCGCGAATCGAGGAGAAAAGAGCATAATTGTTCATGAGTATTGTAGGTATTCCAGTGGGACCTGGGGTCTCTTTCAAGAACGAAAATCGTACGATTGCTATTATACTTTAGGAGATATGCTCCGGACAAGTTTAGTGACGGACCCTCAGAACGATGGAACGACGGAATGACGGGCGGAGACCATTACTATATCCCCTCGCCGAAAACGGCGGGGGATAAAAGAGCTGTTAACTTTCATCTTTTACAAATGTACAATTTGTATTATAAGAAAATGAAGGAGGAGTTGTATTCAAAAGAATTTTGACATGAAGGCCCCTTTTTCCATGACGCGACTGAAATTCACTTAACTGTAGAACATACAAAAATTCGGGTAACATTGTACATTTCTTAAAAACTTTTGAGATAAGTCCATAAATAAAGGAGGAGTTGCGTTCACAAGCATTTTACAAGAAGGCCCCTTATTCCATGACGTAATTGTAATTCTCCAAACCGCGACTATATAGGCAAGGTCAGGTGACTAGGAACATTTTGTGAAAGTTTCATCCAAATCATTCCATAAATGGAGGAGGAGTTGCGTTTACAAAATTAATTTTTCAAGAAGGCGCCCTTTTCCATGGCACGGCTAAAATTCACCAAACTGCGTTAGAATATGCGCAAAGTCAGGTGACTGGGAACGTTTTGTGAAAGTATCATCAAAATCAGTCCATAAATGGAGGGGGGTTGTGTTCACAAGATTTTTTTACATGAAGGCCCCTTTTTCCGAGACGCAGCTGAAATTCACCAAAACATGAGTTTATGCGCAAGGTCAGGTGACTAGGAACATTCTGTTAAAGTTTCATCCAAATCCAACAAGAAACTTTGGAGGAGTTGTGCTTTACAAGAAAAGTGGGCGTACATGGGTACGTATGCTTGCACAGTCAAAATCGCAAAATTCACGACCAGCCTTTAGGTGTTGCAAGTTTATGAGTAAATTAATCAATACGACATGTTTCTTGAAAGCCAAAAATGTTTCTTAAAAGCCAATTTTAATCGTACGATTGTGATACGATCAAATATCGGTCGTAGGACCTTTCTTGAAAGAGGCCCCTGAAGACAAAACACGTGGGGTTTGTAAACTCGTTTATATATTTGATAAAAACCAAGGCTGTAGTTAACCTGTCATAATCTTCAATGATATTTGAAGGATTGCGCAAATGCGTATTTTTGCACAAGTGAATTTATTCACTAAGCAATTTTAAAGAAAAAGGACAAAAGCAGAAAGAGAAGATAAATATTTGCCTAAAGACCCGCAATTTAGGGTGAGTGATCAAAGGTATTTTTTTTCTATACAGGTGGAGACAAAATTGACCTTTGATCACTTACTTAAACTTGTGGATCTATACCTTCATCGATCCTTGCTGCGTCCACCATCAGAGAAATTATCGCGCGATTTGGAAATGGGTTCCTTTTTTTTTTAGAGAGAAGTATTAGAAAGAGAATATTTGCTGTGAATACAGATAAATAATCTGCAGATATTGCACGTTTCTAATGATGCTTTACGGAACAATTAGATACAAAAACATTTGAATTATTTTGTAGAAGTGTGTAAAAAGTTAGTGCAGAAAGAGAAACTAGACTTCTAAAAGAAGCTACAACATAAATCTACGAAAGACCGCTCGCGACATTACCATATAAGCAGATCACGTGATTGGCTTGTGCTATTTTCACGATTCTATGAAAAACAGGTCGCGACATTACCAAATAAGCAGATCATGTGATTGGCCAGTGCTATTGTCAATAGCTGACTTTATTGGACTTGACTTATCACATGATTTCCAAATATAGTTATGCAAGCATGTGATACTAGTCAATTCGTACGCAAGTTTCAATAAATATCGTTTAAAACATAAATTAGCGTGTTAATAACTTACATGAAGTGATAGTTGTGTAATTGTTCAACATTATTACTCCTTGATGAAATAAACTGCATGTCTATGCCAAGTTGAGATATACAAAATAGGCCGAAGTGTATTCACATCCTGTTCACGTGATATGTGTTATCAGAAAACCCGAAATTGAATTATCTTGTGTTCATTTTGCGGTTTTGTTAAATCTAAGTTGGAATTGCTCCGCATTCCAACTTAAATATAAATAAAAAACAAAAAACAAAGCAAAACAAAAAAAAAAACCCAATAGCAACAAAACAAATCAAACAAACAAACAAACAAACAAACAAACAAACAAACAAACACGGATCCATGTCTTCAATGTCGTAATTATAACTTGGATAAGCTGTAGGTACGACTTTTTGTATCCCCCCAATAATACTCTCTTTGTTTCATGTCTTTGATTAAATATGTTGCAGAAAAATGAATTTTTAGGAACTGATGGGTGTTCCTTAGCAGAGGTAATAGGGCGGGGCCAGAGTTCCACTAATTTGAACGCACACAGTATTTTTAGCTCACCTGAGCACGAAGTGCTCAAGGTGAGCTATTGTGATCGTAGAATGTCCGTCGTGCGTCGTGCGTTGTCCGTCGTCCACAATTTCTTTAAACATCTTCTCCTCCTAAACCAGCGGGTCAATCTTGGTGAACCTTGGTAGGGATCTTAATTGGGTCAAGCTCTACCAAAGTTGTTCAAATAAATGAAATCCAACCTTAACTTTCCCTTTACCCTTAACAAAAAGGGTGAAAATATGAAAATCTTTAAAAGTCTTCTTCTTTGAAACTAGAAGGCAGACAGCTTTCATATTTGGTATGTAGCATCATCTAGTGGACCTCTACCAAGTTTGCTCATATCAAGACCCTGGGGTCATATTTGGGCTTTGCCCGGGCACATCCCTGTTAGCTCTTCTGGGCACGAAAGGTTAAAATTGGAAACCTTCAAAAATCTTCTTCTCTGACACCAGAAGGCAGACAGCTTTCATATTTGGTATGTAGCATCGTCTAGTGGACCTCTACCAAGTTTGTTCATATCAAGACCCTGGGGTCATATTTGGGCTCTACCCGGGCGAAACCCTTTTACAAAGAATCAAAGAGCGAAAATCTTAAAAAATCTTCTTTTCCAAGACCAGAGGGCACAAAGCTTTCATATTTGGTATGTAACATCATCTAGTGGGTCCTTACCAAGTTTGTTCATATCAAGACCCTGGAGTCATATTTTGGCTCCACTCGGGCGCATCCATTTTAGCTCATCTGAGCACGATGGGTGAAAATAAGAAAACCTTCAAAAATCATCTTCTCTGAAACCAAAAGGCAAACTGCCTTCATATTTAGTTTGTATTATTATCTAATGGACCTCTACCAAGTTTGTTCATATCAAGACCCTTGGGTCACATTTGGGCTCTACCCGGGTGCAACCCCTTTTACATAGAATAAAAAAGCGAAAAGGCATATCTGTCTTACCCTTGGCTGAGAACATTTCATGGTATTGATCTTATGTAGAAGTTGTCTCCTTGTTGACATCTGCCTATTTAATTAATGTGATGTCCCAGGGATCAAATAGACTCAGGTGAGCGATCTAGGACCATTATGGTCCTCGTATTTCATATGTTTTTCAGCAAATCGGTGTTATTGGCGCCTATTCGATATCCATAGCTATAGTGGTTATAACACTGATTGTAACGATATTTTCTACATACGAAGAAAGTGGAAAGACTATACCGGATCCAATAGGTTAGTTCTGTTATTTTTAGAAAATGTTTTGAGGGATCAGCGCAAATCTATTGTAAGTGCCTATATTTTCATAGGCACTTACAATAGTTTTGTGCTGACCCCTTGATTTGGGTTGTGACCATTGGTGTAGTAAGAGGTTGGTAACATGTTCATAAGGTAAGCTTTCACAGAAACGCTTGAATTTTATTTGGAGACTATTTGCAAACATGTTTATAGAGAAAATGTTCGTTTCATTTCATATTTTCCCGAAACATAATGATCTCTTTTCTAAATTTCAATTTGCAAGAATTTAGCATAGATGTTGTACACTTGATTTTAAGTATTCAAAATAAAAAGTGTAGATCACAACTCAGGATATTAGTATATATAAATAACTACTTACTATTTATGGTCTTTTTAATTTAAAAGTGTTTATTTTAATTCAATTTCAGGTTGCTTCACTTTATTTTGTGGGTTCTGGGATCCATTGAAAGGTATTTATGTAAGATTTTGACCAAAAAAATTAAGTTTACTTTTATTAATAAGATTTTCCAAGAAATTCAAAGAATAGCCTTGATATTTAAAATAATAGCAATTTAATTAACCGTACATTTCATTTTCTTGTTTGTATTTCTTAGATTATGTTTTAGAAGTACTCTCAAAATCATTGTACGTCATAATCATTATCCCATATCTAAGAGGAATTTTATTAATGCTAGAAGGGTACTTTACATTAGTTTTTAGAAAAGACAATATTTAGATAAAGGGCATCCTTTCCATTTGTAATATTAACTAGGAGGAATGGTATCAAATAGCTTGGCTTTATTTTATTCTTCAGAACACGATTTCAGATGGGTGTTCATCACACGTTTTTTAATGCAGCAAGGCGTTTCTACAGTGACAGGGTAAGGAAAATAATTTAAAGGGAAATAACCTCTTCTAAATCAAATTTTCATCTACCGATTTGTCTGGTAATACATTCCGATAACTTCACGATGAATGCGAATCAAAAGTGGAAAAATGGAATTGGACCATCGATGTCTATCTGAATGTTGTGCCTATTTCAAAAGAAAATAGGACTAATAACGAGTGTCGATGCTCTAAAAATCTGTAACAAAAGACACCATTCATTTATTTAGCACTTGAAATGGCTATCTATTGGTGGCGTTGTCTAATAATAATGTTGTTTATGACATAGAGGATATTGAATGAGTGATCAATGAATACCGAATTTATTGAACGAGTCATCTATAAACACATAAAAACGAGGCTGCGCCGAGTTTTTATCTGTTTGAGATGACGAGTTTAATAAAGTCGGTGTTTGATGAGCACAAATTTGATATTCTATTTATAATATGACTTTAATTTTTGTGACAAAACCAAGAAATTACGATATTTATCGATTCAATTTATTCCGCGAAACATATAACGCCGTTTGCGAAATGACGTCAGCAAATCCACTATAACGCCATTTTCACGACGAAAATATAAGGTATAAGGGAACTAATTCATTTTCCGTTATCGGCCATTATAACCTTTCCGGTCATAGCTCAGTCCAAGAGAATGCGAGAGTGTTCAAACCTGTCTTAAATTGAGGCCCGTTCATTTGCGCATGAAATGAATTGAAAATTAGTATGGCATGATCCCTTTTCTCTACGACTTTTTGGGCCATTTTTGAGATGACCCTTACCGCGAAGCGGTTTTTACCGGCCCCTCAAACAAATATACCCATGTTTATAAATAGCTATTGGACCGGGTAAAAAGTTTAAAATCTTTAATTTTTCGATTGTATTTAATAAACAGATTATAATCGCTGAAAAATATTCAAACTATTTTGAATTTCAATAATATTGACCAATCAGAGATCACCTTCAATATTTGAGTATATGGACCGGAGTTTCCCTAAAGTTTTCTACCAGAGTGGTTGGAAATGAATTAGTTCCCCTAGACCATAACGTTGATATCCGTTCTTAGCTCATTTGCATAGTAATTCCACTAGTGTAAAAACATCTGTGTAATATCAAAAATATTTAACGGGGTTATTTCACTCGCGCGATGAAGATCATATTATAAAATAATTTATATATGACTCTTCTATTCATTTCAGGTTTTTAGAATACTGGCTACACGATATGGCATATCTGCCTAACTGTTGGACGGCAGCTACAAGTGTTGCCATTATGTTGTTGCCCATGTTGTTTGCTGCCGCTTGCAGTTCTATAGTATTTGGTATTATATCAGACAGAATAAAACGTAGAAAACCCATAGTTATTATCGCAGGTAAGAAACATCGATAGTTATCAACCTTTTTAGTGCAATTTGTAGAAAGATCGATTACCAAACCCAGATAACGGGTTTGATCCCTAGTCTTTGAGTTGTCTTTTGGATTAACCGAGGCCCCATATGTGGCGGTGTTGAACATCGAGCACGTAAAAGAAAAAGACAGGTCTGAGTAGTATTTTCGTCCTGTAGCCTTTCTCTATCTAAAATTACAACGTACTGTCTTCTAGGGTCGGGCTCACATAGGCAAATGTTATGGTAATAATGATAATTACATGATATTTTTTTAATAATTCACCCCATTAGTTAAAGGGTCATACCATTAATCATCTAGAAACGATTCTTAGAAAAGTAAATGAAAGATAGATGTTAACTGAGAGTTTGGTAAAAACCTTATGATGTGAAGGAAGGAGCGCATATTTTTGTGTGTATCCTTTACTCATGTATTTCTTGTATGACTGAAAGCACTGGCAGCGTATCCTTTTACGGGATTTTTTTTTGCCCACACTAAATTTAAGAATTGTAATTGTTGCACAATTACAATTTTTTTAGATAATTATATGGGCTACTCGAATCAATAGAAACTGAGGGGTTTGTAATTTGGCAGAACTGTGGGAAGACCATTGAACGACTTTTTGGCTAAAGCGGATTTGGGAGTCTCTGAATGGTCTGTGAAGACAAAAAAAATCAATCTGTTGAAAATTACGTCATTGTATTACATGTATATGAGATCGATCATTAGCAATCAAAAGCTTTAAATCATTCAAAATCAAATATCGCTGATCCAACCTTTTCAATTTCATCCCCAATTGCATGATGTTCTTCATAGTTTTCCGTATGTATATTTTCATCAGTCCATACAACATTCATTATTCCATAAAACAAAGTTATATCCAGAGTTAAGGTAGTGGGACCGTAATAATTCCGCAGCGTTTAGGAACTTACGATCTTTCACAATGTTGACCGAGGCTTCCTATTGAAAATCAATAGGAAACCTCGGTTAACACTGTTAAAGTTCATTACTTCCGAAACGTTGCGGAACTATTACGGGTCCACTTCCTTAATTGATTTTTTTTCAATGAACATTACAGCGACAGTAATGAGTATTTGTATGGGTGTACTAGTCATTGTATCAGGAAGAAGTGCCTTCTACGTAGGAATAATTACTGCATTCTTCTTTGGTAAGTGAAACGGTTTTAGGACGCTAAGATATTCCGAGATATAGTTAAATAACATTGAACAAGGCAGTCTATATTTTTGTTTTTTAATCTGCCGATTATTAGGCATTTGTTCTATCTTGTTTTCCATGTTTTCGACACTGTAATAAAGCTCATGGACGCTTTGTTGTTGCTATAAGTCGTTCTCCCCTTCTCTTTCTTTCTCTATCTCTCTCTGTGTCTCCCCCCCCCTTTATTTTTCTCCCTTTCTCTCTCCCCCTTTCTCTCTGTCTCTGTCTTTTTCTATCTGTCGGTCTCTCTCTCTGTGAGCCCAAGGATATTATTACATTATTGCATATTACTCCTCTCCCGATCAGACTTTCTTCACCGACACATCGTAGCGAAAATTAAATATCCATTATGCCACGATCAAAAATCAGAAATTAGTTTTTTACCATCTTCTGAATGTAAAATTGTATTGAAACATTTTTCTGGATGTAAAATTAATGAGCGGGACTTTCTGTGTACAAAGTTAAAACACATGACATATGGATGTTCTTTCGAATAAAGTTCTTTGTACTTTCTTCTTAATTTATATATGCGTTTTACGTCACCGAGTTGTATTGTTTATTCCAAACAGGTATTGGGTTCGGGTCATTCCAGTCTGTAGATTTTGCCCTCGTGATGGACGTGTTACCCAAGGAGAAGGACAAAGCCAAAGACATCGCTGTGTGGCACCAAGCATTAATCTTGCCCAACGCTCTTGCCACCCCGGTTGGTGGTCTCATTGTGGACTACTTTCAAAGTGTAGACTGTAAAATAGGTCTCGGTTATATCATATTATTTATTGTTACGGGTGTTTATTTTTGTCTGAGTGGCATTTTCGTGACACGAATCAGAAACGCGAAGTGAACACTATTAGACAAATGGATGCCTCTTTGAAATTCACGTATCGTTGATACATTGATATCAGTAATGAACCCTAGGGATTGAATTTACATTTTTCCAACGAATGATAACACAAACGTAATGTCATTATTCATGTATTGAAACGAATTTCCATTTCAATAGTCTTTCTCTTAATGTCAAAACTGTAATAAATTGATTGAAATAGCCAGTCGCTTACCATTGAATTTTTATTTTCTGAAGATTGGGTTTTGACAGAAAATGCAAGCCCCGCTTTTGAAAATATCCATGACAGAAAATGCAAGCCCCGCTTTTGAAAATATCCAATCATATACACGAAAGAAAAATTAACGTAAATAGATTTGAAGCACAATGTTTTCGCACCTCACAATCTCTTTATTTCGCTAGATTGTGCAACTATGCTCTTCGCCTCATTAATCGTTCACGTAAGACATTTGTCCCTCTCTGTACTTTGAAAATAAGGCTTGAATACTATCAGTGGCGATTTTTTGCTACTTTGATCTCATACATCTAGAACTTAATTCTCTCAACTTTAAGTTCTCCTAAATCGACGACAATCTGGCCCAACATGAAAGTTGGATTAGTTATCATGTATCTAAGAGAAAACGGTGTCCTTGACCAAAAAATGCAAAATTAAAATTCCATTTTATTGTCACATACTTCGACTTAAATCTGATAATTCCATGTAACAATTTGTCTAATGTCAAGTTTTGATTAATCTTAAACTGCGCATACACTAGCCTGTGGCTAATAATCTAGAGAAAAGCAGTTTTTTTGTTGTAATATAGTCTATTGCTCGGTATTCTCACAGCACCTGCATTAGGGCGCTACAGGGTAACAGCCAGAGTGAAAATTAGGTCATCTGATCTCCTGGAGGCTCCTTATAGCATAGACAAGCACTATAATGGTTAGTTGTCTTTAAGAAGTGAAATTTAAGAATTTTCCTTTTAAGCATTGATTCTCCTGATATAGAATCCTACCGAAGATATTGAATCTCGATCTCCCATTTACAACAAAGCTCCATTAACGCTATCTTTCGTTTCGGAAAAATCTAGTAATGTTTTCGATTTGCTCAAAGTTAGTAGAATCTGGAAAATCAAGTCGAGAAAAATCTACAGCCTTTAAACATATTTAAACAGATTCGAGGTTAAGGTTGAAAAAATACATGTACATTCCGATTTATTTCTGTTAACATAATCTTTATTATTTTAGCTCGGCAGTTTAAAAAAATCGAGTTAATGTCATTACATTGTGGTTGTTAATGTGTTTGTTTGTTTGAATTGGTGTTTATGCTGATTTCAACAATCTTTCATTTATTTCGCGAAGGCTGTAGCATCTAAAATTGGATTCCTGGTATTTCTCACACAGGTACTACCATTACACCCTTTCCTAGCCCCCAGCTGCTATCACACGAGGTCTACGAAAGGTTGAAGACATACAGTCAGAAAGTCTGAGTGTCGCCATCTGGAATCGAATCGGGGACCTTTTAAATAATAGTGAAAAACTTTTCTTATTTCAGTTATCATTAAAGATAATTGCTTGAAACACGGCAAGTGTATACACCATCACAATTTCTATCCATTATATCAATTAGATACATTGTATCAATTTAATATATCTGAATCCTTTTTGAGAGAATCTTTACAAAGTTTTACCTAAATTCCTTTTACTATCGAGGATCTGCAGTCGAGCGTGGCATCCACTTGTGGTGCTCTTGTTTCGTATTGTTGTTAAATATTCCTATTGTTTTGGTCTCATTTTGTTGACAACGAAGGTATGTCAAGTTTTGAAAGTTTTTGAATTAAATATACTTATTTAATGATCGTTGTAATAAATGCATCCTTTTTCACATTCTATATCATTCCTTGTACGAAACACCAGATTGATGGCACAGGGTGAAACAGTTAGTTACTGCCTACATATTTATAGGAAGTTAGTAGTTCGCGCTAAGCCATTGATATGTAACTTCAAACTCAGAACAGCAATCCGAAGTTCTCTAAATATACATTATTTGAAGAAGTTTCTAAAGATATTGCTATCTTATTTTGTGTGACGAAGTTTCTCAAGATCTTAAGATTTCATATTATGTCGGAAAGTTTCTCAAGATCTTGCTTTTTGATATTTTGATGTTGTGTGTGGAATTTTCTCAAGATCTTGCAATTTCCTATTATGTAAGGTAGTAAATTGTGATATATAACTTTAATTTACGGATTTTCTGAACTTGATACCTATACTTTTGCCGAAATTCTAAGGGTGTATTTGGATCTCTTATCACCCTTGTGGTTCGAGGCATGACCATGCGATGATGTACAGAAGGCACAGGATAAATCGTCCAGTCTTCATATTAATTATTGTTGAAAAACGCAAGCTATCATATTGTATAGCTACCAAAACAAGTATAAAATCATTGCAAAATTAGTATTCGATACGTACATATTTGCAACGTTAAGGGAGCAGATGTGCTTGTGAGCTCATATTGAATTAGGACTATTTACGACAGAGAAAATATTGCCCATGCTAAGTTGTTTTGAAGGAATATTCCTTACTTAGATTTTTTCGAATTGTCTAGAAGATTTTCAAGACCTAGCGAAACAGTCTTTACGCGAGTCGGATGTTGAAATGCAACCCCATTAGTTCGAACGAAATAGCAATATTTATGACATGAACCGGGTTGTACTAACGAAGGATGAGTTTTACAAGAAATAAATTCGAATCACTGTTGTAATGGAAAACCAGTATCGTTCATAGTTTTTAAAATCCATTTTCTATATTTGGAAACATCTGTAAAAATACCCGGCCATCGTGGCTGTCCACAATCGTAGCCCCAACTCACTATTCCTGCAAGACAAGTAAGTGTGTTAAGGTTTTCTTTTTCTTTTTTCTTCGATGTTTTCATTAAAATCTACTCATTTTTTTCCAGAAATTGGTATTAATTAGATAAAAAAAGTTGTTTCTTAAATTATAGAATCTAGAATGAATACCTAATAAATGTCTATCATCTTTTAAAGAGAAACTAACATAAAACAAAGTTATTACCGCGTTCAATGCTATCTATAAAGAATTTTATCGATATATCAAATCACATATTTTGACCATAAATCATTAGTTGACCCAACGTCGTCTTCTTCGATGTTTGTCCAACACTTTTTCCGATTTAAACTTTATTACCGCATATATAAGCATTATGAATTGTATCTATGGCATATCACATAAAATAAAATTAATCATGCAACGAAGCTTGTCATGATAAATTCTTCCAACCTCGACAAAATTACATTGGTATTGATATACACTAACATATGTATTTTTTTCACTCTCAAGACCTTATATTTTACAGAGAAATGACTTTGTCGCGGTAGTGAAATAACCCCGTTCTTTTTTTATTATTATTCTTTATTTTTTAAACAAGGTTCTTCGTGTATTGCTATGGTAAAATGAATATGCACATGAGCCTACAGCGTTTAGTAAAACTATTTTGTTACTGTGAACATGGCATAAAAACGCTAATAATGACGTCGGTGTACAGCATCGTTAAAGGTTATGAGAAAATAGTTCAATCGATGAATTTCTGCTCATTCATCGCAAAAAAATTTATATAATATTATTGTATATTAGAATACGAAATTTGTCTTCATTAATTGTCAAATTTATTGATCACTTAATCTAATAATCTCCCAATCCAAGGCCTGTAAATGTAATTTTGCATGAATGTTCCTTGGGTGACATCTCTTATAAGATTGTTCAAGACATTTGGATGGACCTCAGGAAAAGGGCGCGACAGGATGGGGCTTATTTTCACAATAAACTCTTTAAAAATTGTCTCAAGTTGTTCTAGAAATTTTGATTGACCCCCAAATAAGGGCTTAGCGTGGTTGGACATATTTCCATTTTAAAAATGTCCATTTCAAACCATTAGACCAATTTCAACCAAACTTCCTGTAAATATCCTCTTAACAGAATTTTGATTTGCCCATTTATGGGTGAAGTCTGGTAGGGCTTATGTTCACAAAATGAATGTCATTTTCCCATGCTATATATAGTATTGTCTCACAATTAAATATCCATCAAGACATGTCTATCTTACAAAAAAGAACTTTTCCTATTTAGAATCAATACTAATATATATTTTGAAAATTGGCTTTCAATATGAGGTTTATCCTACACTAAAATCGGGTTTTCTTTCATTTTTTTGGCGCTCTTCACAAATTTCATTGTAAACTTCCATATCTGTCTTGGTTTCTAATTGAAAGCTATTTGAAAGCCAGTAAAGCGATAAGGCCCTCTCGGACCTCTTGTTTATCCGTTTGTTGATGGCTCGTTTCATATATTTGGTCTTTCATGGCAACTCATTCAATATTCAATATTTTCAAATGAAACGGTCTGCCCAATTTGAGCACAGCGAGCGATCCATCAACAGAAAAGAATTGTATTTAAGTACCCCAAATAATTTCTTTTAGTTCTTTTATATTATTGTTTAAAATTGGAAAGAGACTAGAACTAACGAACAAGTATTTTACCTTGTTGATACCATGTCCCGTTCACTTTGCAGATATAGGGACCGCCACTATCTCCCTGAAATAGAATTACTTTAAATCCTTTTTAAAAGCACAGTAAAAAATAATAAAAAAGTTGAAGTATATCAATGGCTCAGCGCGAAATAGTTGAAATTGCCTTTGGTAAAAATGAGGCAAGGATACTTACTAAACATGCATCTTTTCTTCCAGACTGATACCCGGCACAAAAGGTCAATTTAGGAATAAACCTGGAACCATACCAGTCTGGTCTAGAGCACCAGTAGTCATGCAATATAGGCAGGCCGACTTGATTAAGTATGTAAGGGTTGGAGGTACCTATTGTAATACAAACTGATTATTCTTTAAATGAAGAAGTTAGCATATAAAATTTTAAAATAAAAGAATTTAAAAGATGTGGCATATCTAAAGAAACATCAGTTCATTTGGCAAGGTTTGCATGCTAAGGTATTTAGCATATACAGTGATAATAATATAAAAATAGCTATAAATAAAGTACTTTTTCTTATTTTGTTTGTATAATTTGTAAGGAAATGAAAAATTAGTGCCGTAATTCAGTGATTTAAGTCATTGTCGTTTTGAAATCCGAATCCTGCTTTCTTTACACAGTTTTAAGACGATGGCCAAAAGAACAATTACAATTACAAATATAACAAACTTAAAGCAACCATTTCAATTTGACGCAAAACAATATGTGTAGCATGTGTAGCCACAGTTATACCAGAGCTTTCAGCCTTCGCTTTGTATAAGCTCTCTTTGGACCATCAACTAATGACCTGGGGCCCGTTTTACTAAACATCTTACAGTAATTTTTGCGTAAGTCAAAAATTAAAGTTGCCCCTACAGAAGTAACTAATCATGGAATTCTGCAGCATCTCATTGGAATCGTCTTCTAAAGAGATATTGAAAGGCAGAATCTAACAATGAATGAAAATACCAGGTACGATTTGTGATTTTGACAAACGATTATTTATTTCATAAACCGTTAAGCAAAACGGGCCCCTGAACGCTATCACAAGTAAGAAAGTCTATGCAAGCAAGTAAGATAATTTGTGCCTTTATTAAAAAGAAATTGGAGCTAAACCTACCCCTTGTATCACCCCAGCCTGCAGTATAACACATTGTATTTTGAGGAACCATTCTGTAGAACGTTGGTGGTATACATATTGGACGAACTAGGTTTGAATACGTCACTGGGTCCTGAATGCAATATAGAAATGTTGATGAAAGAGGGGGGGGGGGTTACGCTTAATGCATAAACATTGAAAAAATCCTTTAAAATCAAACGTCTTCTGATATGGATACAATCAATGTCATTTCAGTATGACATCAGCTTCATTATAATTTGAACCTGTGCGTGACATTTCTAACAATTTCAAATGTGCGCAAAGCAAAGACTCTGGCCAGCCTGTGCATCTACACAGTCTGACCGAGTCTTCACTACGCGCGTAGAAGATAGATAAGGTCTCAAAGTTATCCTTAGACCATGAGGTAACTTTATATCCACAGTTCGTTGCTGTCTAAGCTTCTCAGTGTTTGCACGTCATGACCATTTCAAATTGTTGGAAATGTCACGCACAGGCTCATTTTATAATGACGAATAATACATTTCTGCATCAGGGGAACGATCACTGCTTCTAGCTGTTTAGTAAAAATGGTCGGTATTTACGTCCATTTGAATGAAGGGCGACCGCCTATGATTAGATTTGGTTACACATAGAGAATGTTCTTTCAATAATCTTCCAAAATTTACTAGTGAGTATACTTTCAAGGGCCGCCGTCACAGCGCAATTGGTAGCGCTTCGAATTCCGAATCTATAATTATTACGTCATGGGTCCGACCCCCGGTGACGACACAATTCCACTCTGACATTTTTCTCAAAAGTATAGCTGGATAATCGTAAAACTTAGTTGAATATCAGACGGAGGCTACAAAATGGTGCATTGTATAACAGGCGCAGTTGAGCACACTCTAAAACTGACAATGATTTAGGAATGAAATTGAATCAGTGGAGTAAGTGAGTTTGAATGCAACTAATGTGAAGTAATTCAATATCAAGATGAACCAAATAAGCGATATTTATTACTCCCCTTTAAAAATATACATCAAAGTATTTTATATAGTTTTTTTTTTATTTCTTAACGCACAAATCGGACGCTTTCAAGTTCAAGCAAGTTAGTAAGATCATGGAATTTTTTCGATCGAAGTGAATGACGTTGTTGTTTTGTTTATTAATTTGTGACTCGAAAAGGAACCATCTGGGTAGGGAAAGAATTTTTATAATTGCGACCTCTGGTTGACTTATGCTGGAATTATTTTCTTTTTTCAAATATTCATTTTACAGAGTTCCCAGACGGTCCCTTTTTCGCGAGACGGGTCACATTTTTAAGCGTTTTTAATGATTTGGGTGAGTGTTTCGATTCAATAAATGGAGCGCTAAGTGAGTGTTTTAAAGTGCTTTTATTGGAGTGAATGTCAATATGTCGATCTTCTTAACTGAATAACTAAAGCACATACCTTCAGAACGACGATGGCAATGTCGTGCTTTAACGACGAGCTGTTGTATGCCGGGTAAGTCAGAATTCTGTCTATATCGTGTTTAGTTTGGGAACTCTCAATCTTTGTAAGCTCATATTTACCAGTATATATCGTCCAGCGACTTGGAATCTTAGACTCGTCACTGAAAAGTATAACGCTTCTTATTGTTTGCTCGCTTTATACCAAAATGACCAAATGTGTGTTACTAGTAACATGTAGTTATTTTTAGGACGTATTAATGAAGAAAGAAAAAGATAAAAATAATCAGGGCATGAAAAATATGTAGTTATATGTTCAAGTCTAATCATTTCGACGAAGTGATACTATTTAAATGAGCATTTGTCATATTGCCATTTGATAAAATTGCGTAATTTCAAAGTAAATATGTAATCCAAGATAAGCAGTTTTTATTGAAAATCTTTCTTTAATGTAGTGTAAGATGGAAAGGTCTGTGAAAGATTTGCCATTAAAGAGTATTATACTTTCTATGTTTAGTAACACCAATTTTCTTCGAAAGGCATAGAGAAACACGTTAACTCAAAAATAGCGCGTATTAAAGGCATAGTTTACCTGTCAAAGCAATGTGCGGCTGTGAGAATTATCCTTTCGTTCAGGATGGAACCTCCGCAAATATGGAAACCTTCTTCTGCCAGCAATGCCTAAAGTGATATACATTGTACGTACGTCTGTGATTAGATACAGTTAACGACATCGTGAAATTGAAAAGATGAATTATTTTGGAATGAAAATGAATGAAAACGATTAGTTGGTTTTGAGTGAAATTAAAAGTAGGTAATCCAATATCGTTAATTTTGCTCAGGATGAACAAAATTAGCGGTATTCATTGCCTCCATTTAATAAAATATGCATATAGGTTCTACTATTACCTTTCTGTGTATTCAAGAACTCATCATACGCTTACAAACCTAATTAAGTCTTTGGAATCGCGGATTTTTTTTAGCGATTTTTGTTTTGAGTGTAGTTGTTGATCTTACGAATTAAGTGATTCTTGAGCGTTTTTGAATGGTTTGAGTGAGTGATTGGTATGAATAATGGAGCGCTGAGTGAGCGATTTAGAATGATTTTGATCGGAATTACAGTAAATTTCACGATGTTCTTAATTGTATAAACCGTTGTCCAGAAAAAAACCTGACTAAATGTTATCAGTGGGTCATAAAGCTGTCTTCCTCAGATTATACAAAAAAAAAAAAAAAAAAAAACAATTTCAGACTTGTCCAAATTCAAAGAATTTCAACTACGAAATTAATTCAATGTGTGTTGAACTTGAAAACAGACTGCTCATTATTTTTTCATACTCGACTAGCCGAATTCAAAAGAGAAGCAACTAGGATGAAATGTTGACATTTTCCCCTCGGTAGATTCTCAAAGTTTTAAAAAAGATATCACACAAATATCTTTTATACAAGATTTTTTTTAAAATACAATTGAGAATATATTGTAATGGTTATTTTTGATCAAGGATATATGTAGATATGTTTTTGGAAGAAGAGGAAGAAGAAGAAGAAGAAGAAGGAGGAGGAGGAGGAGGAGGTGGAGAAGAAGAAGAAGAAGAAGAAGAAGAAGAAGAAGAAGAAGAAGAAGAAGAAGAACAACAACAACAACAACAACAAGAACAACAAGAACAACAAGAACAACAAGAACAACGGCGACGACAACAATCGTATTATATTATATACCCCCCCCCCCCCCAAAAAAAAAACAAAACAAAAAAACCTTACCATCCATGGCCAAGATCCGAATCTAGCCTCATGTCCGCCTATAATTCTGTTGGAGACCGGTTCAATGTCGGGTATTCCGCAGGGGATATCATCGTCTGCGGCGAATACTGGAAATCATCACTTGTTAAATATGATACTCCACTTTTGAAAGGGATCAACATGAATGACAAGACATATTTAGAGAAAATTTCATACAAACACAAGTTCAACTTATCCGTGTTTCACGTACAGAATATCACCATATACAGTCGATATTGCTCAAGCGACCACGTCTATTAAGCGACCAATTTTATTAAGCGACCACCATAAAAAGTCCCCGCAACGTAAGCAAATTTTCTGAAAAAGAGGACATTCTTAACGAAAAATTGGTTATTGTTGATATCTTATGTTGTTGGAACCCATTAGAATCGTCTCAATAAGACGATTCTAGTGGGTTCGAACATCATAAGATTCTGTACGACTTGAACGACAATCTATAAATGCTATCAAAATAAACTTTCACGTTTATCATGGTATTTCGTATTAAGCGACCATTCCCATGAGCGACCGCGTTTTGGTGATCCCTTAAGTGGTCGCTTTACACAAGTTTTACTGTAGTCCAAAAATAGCACCGCCTGCAAGTTATAAGACCCGGTCGCAGGTACTAGACACTGCAAAATATCAAAGAAAAGCGAATATTATTTTTACAGAAAAAACCTTCAAAAGCCAAATGATTATCTGGAAGGCCCTTGTGATAGTTTACACATATGCCATATGGTTAATGTTAAGGTTTATCACGCCAACTTCAACACAAACGCCAAAGAACGCACCAACGCCAGCGACCATGCTAGGGACGCAAAAGGGATGGCAATAACTCACAAGGAACCTGGCAATTTAATTGATAGAAGACAATAACAATTGTTTTAAACATTGTTGTGTGAACATCGGTTTCATTATGCAGGGTGTGGAATTCCCATGCCCAACTTGTCCGACTTGGGCTTTTGTACTTGAGGACAAGTAAATTTTTCTAAGCCACATGTCCAAGGACAAGTAAATACCAGGTTAATCATCCTAATGTTCATATCATAGGGTAGAAAACATTGTTTTTAATGAAGAAAATGCTGGATACCAGCATTTTCTTCATCAAAAGGCAATGTTTTTTTTTCAAATTTTTCTATTTACTCTTTAGCGTACAAGTTCATTTTGATCCTGGACGAGTAGAAAATCCGCTTTTACTTGTCCAGAGACAAGTGGAGAAAACTCATATTTCCACTACCCTGCATTATGGAGAATTTTTTACTTTTTTTCTTCATGATATTAAATAATAGGATATGAAGAGGAATTATAATTTGATGTCAACTAAAATCTGCATCACACTAGTGTTTGAATACGCGAAGGCGTATTCATTCAGAGTGATTAGTATTTTTATTTTTATACCGCAATAAAATCAACATATAATCTTTTCATATCTTAAATTGACGCCAAATGCACAAAGAAAAAAATATTAATAAAGAAACTTAAACCAACTTTTAATTGGTCACTTAGATAAAGCACGAAAGGTATTACCTAATAATGTTAAAGATGCAAGTGTTTGTTGAGTTCTGATAGCCCTCTCATTTGGTAAATAGAAAAACCAAATTCTATCAAAAATTCTCGAGGGAAAGCAATTTAACTTGCATGAGAACATAGGCACTCTTAATTTCAAAATTAACATTGGTGCGTGGGGTAAATTTCACAAGTTCACCCAATTCACGTAAGTGATCGTCTAAAAATATACACTGTTTTCTTTACTTAAATCTTTTCAGTTATCCTTTATGCACCGGAAGGACTATGGCTTTTCAACAAAATAACGTTTTTTCCTCGACTTAAATATAGGAAATTCACTGCATTTTGTGAATTTCTCAAAGTAAGGTTTGTGTCTTCTTTTTCTGCTATACAATCGTTCCGTCGGTCCTTTTATACACAATTCTTTTACCACAGTCCTCTAAAATGATTGGTCTTTACATGAAAGTAATGATCTAATCAATTCTTTTCTTGTAAATGCTTTGAAAGAGAGAACCATGCAGTGACTGATTGGAATTTGTTTTCAGTTTTTAACAAATTATTTTTACTTTCGTATTGTCCTAATGTGTTTGACCGGGACAAAACATTGTACTATCGTAAAAGACTGTATATGTATAAAAGTTTGAAGCCTTCAATAACGAAATCCAATTTCATTGCTATACGTGGCAATTTGATACCCAGTTACTCAAAATGTACAGAAGTTCGCAATTGAAATGTGTATTAAAAAATAACATGCGATTATATCCAAAAATAATCGGTACTTTGATGTATCTATCGACGTTTTAAACGAAACCCAAGTTATGAACATTTGATTAAAACGCTTAATATTTCAATATTTCGGCTAAAAATATGAATTTTTCAAGAATAAAAGAAAAAACATTTTTTTCTTTAACATGCACAAGGCAATTTCGCTGAAATATTGATATATCGACTTTTTTCGTTTTTTTCTTTTATAAAATGTTTGCTCAGTCCATTGGAAATACTTTAGTAAAACAATCAATGAATTTTCAAACAAAACTACGTGTATTTGTCATATTATATGGGCTGATGCTATAGTATTGATACGTTTCCACCAATGCGACGTGAATTAGTAAAAATGCAAGCTGAGAAATAAAAAAAGACCCTTATTTTGAATATAATAAGGATTCCATAGTATAACTGAAAGATAACATATTTTTCTATAAAGGTCGAAAAGTATGATAATGGCTCAAACATAAAATTCGAAATAAAGGGGCCGCCGTCATATCGCAGTTGGTAGCGCGTCGGACTGTCAATCTAGAGGTCCCGGGTTCGATCCCCGACGGTCGCACTCATTCTTTCCGATAATTTGTCTCTCACTAATGGGTTGATGATCATAGATCTATGTGAGATAGCAGCTGGAGGCTAGGAAAGGATGTGGTGGTTGTACTGGTGAGAGAAATACCAGGAATCCATTGTTAGGTGCTCCAATCGCCGCTATATAACATAAAAAATGTTTAAAGCGGAGTAAAACCCCATTCAATCATCAATCAAACAATCGAAATAAAGGGCAAACGGATATTAGTAAATCTAATTTTTACTTACAAATGCTGTCACAGACAGAAATATGAGAGACAACAATAAAAATGGATGCCGGGAGTAGAAGTGTTCTGGAATTAAAATCCATTTAAATGTCGAATTTTATCGCAGATCAACGCCCACTGGGATTCCCATTACAGGTCAAAGACTGATAAGGACGAGCCAAAAATAGAATAAAAAGTACTAAATTGGTCTTGGTTCTTTGTATATTTGTTTGTTTATTTGATTGATTATAATAATTGAAATACATGTACAACTTTCATAAATGACCCGTGACTCTTGTAAATTGCGATGAGCACGCCTCGTGTTTTTTTAAGCTGTGCTCAACTAAAAGAGATTATCGAGTGAAGTTGGCAAACAAGCAGAGTTGAAGAATGACGTTGGCAGACCGACAGAGTTGCATATATTAGAAGTGTGAAGTCGGTAGACCGGAAGAGAAGCAGAGTGAAGTAAGCAGAACGACAGATAAGCAAAATAGCAGAGTACAGTTGGCAACCGAAAGGGTAGCAGAGTAGAGATGACAGATTGAGAGAGTAGTATATTAGAAGTGTGAAGTCGGTAGACCGGCAGAGTAACAGAGTGAGGTATCAGAACGACAAATAAGCAGAGTAGCAAAGTACAGTTGGCAACCGACAGAGAAGCATAGTACAGTTGGCAACCGACAGAGTAGCATAGTGAAGTTGTTAAAATGAAAGTGTAGCAGAGTGGAGTTGGCAGACCGACACAGTAGCAGAGCGAAATTGTCAGGCCTGCAGAGCAGCAGAGTGAATTTAGCAGACCATCAGATAGGCAGAGTAGCAGAGTAAAGTTGACAGACTGAAAAAGTAACAGAGTAGCTTAGACTGACAAAGTGTAACGGAGTGAAACTGGCAGACCGACAGAGTAGCCGATTAAATAAGAACACAATAGCAGATTTTGTCTCAGACACAGCAGACCAGCTGACTGAGACAAACAGTGTAAATACTACTTTACACGGTCATTTTTGAAAAAAAATCGATCTTTGAATTGACTGATTGAATGGAGATTTACACCGTTTACAGCATTTTTTCAGTTATATCGCGGCGGCTGGAGCACCTAACAATGGATTCCTGGTATTTCTCTCTCCAGTACAACCTTCACATCCTTTCCTAGCCTCCAGCTGATATCTCACATAGGTCTACTATTATCAACCCATTGGTGAGAGACGAATAGTCGGAGAGAATGAGTGCCGCTGTAAGAGATCGAACCCGGGACCTCTAGATTGACAGTCCGACGCGCTACCGCTTGCGCTATCTTTGAAAGACTCGTATTTTGAAGAGTAGTTCCAAATCAAATCAAATGATTTTATGACAGATAAATATATAATACGTACTTAGTGTTTTGTATGGAAAAAAATATCTAACGAGGTTGGGAGAATTGATCATTGTCGAGGCTCTGCCGAGACAATTATCAATTCTCACAACCGAGTTTGATATTTTTTCATACAATACACTTAGTACGTATTATATTTATCTTATAACCTCTTTTTGTCTTGTTTTAGTCGATGTTTCTAACTTAAATGCTAGTTTCTAAAAATAACTGTATGATATTATTGTTCTAAAAATAACTATGTGATATCATAAAAAATATCATACGGGTTGTTATCATACGGATACTTGTATAGTTATAAGATAAATTGTTTTCTCACATTGTTGTACGAACAAATATCACCACCTTTACCACCACTACAACAACAAATACAAAAAGCTAAGTCGCCCACATCAGAAAATAACACATTTACCTATCTTTGTCTAAACAACCCAAGATTGATTGATTGAATGGAGTTTAACGCCGCTTTCAATTTATTTGAGTTATATCGCGGCGGCTGGAGCACCTAACAATGGTTTCCTGGTATTTCTCTCACCAGTACAACCACCATATTCTTTCCTAGCCTCCAGCTACTATCTCACATAGGTCTAACAATTATCAACCCATTGGTGAGAGACAAATAGTCGGAAAGAATGAGTGCCGCCGTCGGGGATCGAACCCGGGACCCCTAGATTGACAGTCCGACGCGCTACCAACTGCGCTATGACGGCGGCCTAAACAACCCAAGAAAAAGACAAATTCTATCATTTAGGCTTTTTGCTATTCACAATTTTCCCACCAAATGGGGTCAGAAATGGTGTTATAGTTTGGCAATGTAACCTTTAAACTATTTTCAGAGGGTTTCACCTTAAGTGCATTTCTGACAAAATTTTTTTTAAAATGAATTTATTAGATCAAAAAATAATAAGAAATAATCACTATGAATTCTTTTTTAAGATATGAAGATGCAGATTGCCCCTCACTATGTCCTAACTACCCCCTCACCCTATGATCTGCCCTTGATTGCCCACCAGTGATGATGTAAGCTATTTTCACTAAGTTCTATAATCTCATAATTTGACAGATAAAAAGACTGTTGGAGTCATGGTTGAGGAGAAGAAGAAATTTAAATTAACACCCAAATACTAACAGCCGCCCCCCCCCCCCCCCCCCTCATTGCTCTGCACCCGATGGTCCAACTGTCAAGATTTTAGCATAAAGGCTTTTGAACTGATGATCCATGACAAATTTAAAGACTGTGTGTAAATTGGTTCAGAAGTAGAAGAATTTCAAAGATTTATAAATTGGTGCCCCGGTTTACACCCCCCCCCCCCCGATGAACCAAAAGGCATGATTTTTAGCTATTTATATTTAGGTCTATAAACTGACATTTCATGCCATATAAAAAGGTTGTTTGGGACCTGGTTTAGACGAGAAGAATTTTGAAGATATCAAATTTCATCCCCTCCCCCTGAAGCTCTGTCAGTGGTGCCTCCTCCTCCCTGGCGCTTTGGTAGCCCTACAGTCATTATTTTAATTAAATTAATAAAGGTCTTTGAGCTGATGATCCATGCAACATTTCAATATTATCGGTTATTCAGAAAAAGAAGAATTCCTACTATCTATAAATTGACGCCCAAGTACTACCCCCTCCTCTTGTTGTTCTGCACCTGATTGCACAACAGTCATGATTTTAGCTATTTACACAAAGGTTAATGAGCTGATGATCCACGCTTAATTTAAAGGATGTGGGTATATTGATTTGGAAGAAGAAGAATTTTGAAAATATTTAATTTTATCAGAGTTCTATTCCCCCTCCCCTGAAGCTCTGCCGCTGGTGGCTCCACAGTAATGATTTTAGCTTTTAATTAAAGTCTTTGAGCTGATGATCCATGCCAAAATCAAAAGCTGTAGGTCCTGTGGTTCAGAAGAAGAAGATTTTAAAGATTTTCATACAAAATCTACTTTGGTTGCCATGGAAACCATTTTTTTAACCGATTTCAATTTTAAAGCTATTTTAGAAGATAAGAAAATAGGTACAATTTCTGGAAAGTTTGATGTTAATTGGCCAAGTAGTTTGGGATGAGACGTCGTTTAAAGTAATTGGTGACGGACACCGGACGCTGGAAAGAACGCTGGTGAACTGAGAAAAAAAATCAACTTTCTTTTTGTCTGCTACTCTTGCAGGTACAGATGACCGAGATATAAGGTTTGATTGCGCCGATCATTTCCACAAAGGAATAACATTTTGAGGCGTTATGCATAATGTAAAAGTAATGAATAACCCTAGATTCGGAAAACGATCCAAAATGGAAATTATCAACTGAACAGACTGCCCTTGTTCGAATAATTTCTAACTTTCAAGATGGTTCACTTTCGCGTGACGGGTCACATATTTTCCATAACGCTTTTTGTCAAAGTTCTTTTTATGAGTTGTCAAACTTTATACGGGATGATATGAACGCAGTCCGCTATATTTACTCTTCAGAGAAACAAATCAATATTGTATTAAGTCTCCGATCACGGAGTCGCTGCTTCTTCTCCTTTGAAGAGTACTCGATTGGAGGAGGAAATAGTCGTATATGCACGAGCGATCGATCACAACGTAACAAATTCCTTCACACTATGTCGTCTTCGGCAGTGGGTCGGTGATGCTGGAATAATGCTGGTAAGATAATTAAAATATTCATTTATATAACTAAATTCAATAACACGTGTTTATCTATTCATTAAAAATGTAGCACTACGGTTCGTTGAGTCTGCGATTGATTTTTGCCTTTTAATGGAATAATTGGCAGACGGTATTATTCTATTTACCCAGAGCGCTTGTTTAAGACATCAAATCGTCTGCTGTAAATGAAGAGTCTTTTTTTCGATTTTCTTGTCTGCTCGCGAGAGTATTTGTGTTCACAATGCATTTGGGTCCAATTTCTAAATTTGGCGTTATGTATGGCTCGGAGTAAATTGATTTTACGTTAAGAAAGATGTTTTCTTCCAGTACTTGGGTTCTTTAAACACTGTGTTCGGATTAATTGTAATGCATGTTACGTAAGTATGCAATTTTATTAATAGCCTATATATGTGCAGCAGCCTTCGTATTTAAGTCAGAATATTTTACATTCAAAGTATGTATAATTCCTTTATCAGTCGATTTAATATAAGAACGTAAAGGAACACTTCGAAGCAATTGACTCGAAGTAACATTGAAATATAAGTTATAGGGATTAGATTTGTAAGAAGTTGAAATCGCTTTTCATTAATTGTATTCTTTCAAGACGTTAAAAGTCAACGAAATAGCATATTTGACATCTTTAGTGCCAGATTTAGATATTCCTAACGTCTTGTCTAATGGTTCGGATTTGAATAACCTGAAACATCGGATAAAACGTATTAGGTAGACACGATTTACTAAATGTTTTTATTAGTTTTCGAGAAATGTCGACAAAATACCGCCAAACCAAAAAAAAAAATACCAATAATAAACCCTTTTTAAGGTGGCAATGGACAGCGGCCTCCCGGCTCTTTAAACCGGAAGTGGGTTTTCGTTCATTTTACTGCTCATTTTGCCCGTGTCTAAAAAGACCGTTTTTCATTACATTATTTTCTGCTTATGGAAATAACGTAGATTATGATGTAAACATTTCATAACTTAGCTTCTTTTCAACATTTATATACAATACAATACAATACAACAAGTTTATTGCATTAAACATTCACAATGTTTACAGCAAATGACATATACAAAAAACAGAGGAAATACATGGATTAACAGAAGAACATCGAGTAACGTGAACACATTTAGTTTCTAGATTGAAAAGCGTAATATATATACTTCGACAAATTCTGCAAGGTGGTTTTCGAATTTTGGGACATCAAATTTGTTAACTTATTGAGAATTGGCCAAGTTATATAATATTTTTTGATAAATTTGGCTCTTAAGTCTGTATATTTTGGGCAAGTAAGAAGAAAGTGAAATTCATTTTCGATATATTTTGTTTTGCAATACCTACATATTCTATCTTTTCTATCAATATTTAAGTATCGACCACGTTCGATCTCTAAATCATGTGACGAGAGTCTAAATTTGGTTAGAGCGATTCGAAATTTCTTCTCTTTTATAGAATCAAGAAAATTTTCAAAATGGAATTCATGTTTAAATAATGAGTAAGTTTCCAGTCGATTTGAATTGTTTATGGCAGAATACCAAGTTTGGTGATAAATATCTAATAAGCGTTGTTTTATTATATCAAAGTTGACTGGGGCAAGAAACTGGTTTTGCCAAATAAAATGTAGCCCACAATCATCGAGGATATTAATGAATTGACTGGATCTTTGAATTTAATAATACATATTTGTTTTAAGTGTCATCTAATTAGGAGGGGTCCTTATTAAATAACGTTTTTTTTTCTTATTTGCATGGAAAGGTATGCTGATTTTTTTTTTACCTATTAAAGGGAAAATATGGCTTAAAACATATCAGAAAAAAAATATTGGGAAATTTATTAAAAAAAGGTTTTAGTTGTATTTTCCCCCGTTTAATTACAAAAATTAGTGCATTTTTAACTTTTGAAGGCACATTTTGCAAATGCAATTCGATCAAAGAGACATTTCCTTGTCAACAGCCATTGTGTAAATTTATACGGTCTATCAACATGCACGCGTTGTATAGCTACATGTATCAGCTGGTAATGAGTTTATACCTTATACTAAAATAAACGTTTTACTGGAAAATAACCAGTGCTCCTTCTGGGCAGATAACCTTAGCATAAAACGAAAATTGAAAGGCACCTTTAAATGTTGATATATTTACTATAAAATGTTAAGCTACAACACGCCATGTGTCAATTGCTTCCTTAAAAGAAAGTGTCTTAAAATGTAATATCTCACTTTCGTGTTTAAGATATAGAATAACTTGTGTTTTTTCAATATCGGATCTATTCAAATTTCATTTGTACATATATATATTTTCACAACTTTAATTGTTAATTCAATGAAATATAAACCGATCTTACATCAGAACAATTATCCTATTTGTCTTTTACAATTGTAAGTTTGGCAAGGAGGTGATTCTTAATTTGCTGAAAAATATTTATATGGATTTGAATTACAATGGGCAAAAATCAACAGGGCTATTTAACAATACAATACAATACAATGTTTACTGCAATAGAATGTATTGTATTTGACAATAAAAGTTATTGGGATCAAGGTTATAAAACTTTTCTCAGGCTGAACTGAAAATTTTCTCAAATTTTAAACTTAAATGAATATATTAAAATAAAAGATGATATAAATAAGTTGTTATTTATAACAACTTGTATATATATCATCTTTTATGTTAATGCATTAAGATGAATATTTAAACAGAGTTACGACTTAAATCTCAGATTGAAATTTGAGAAAATTTTGAATTGGGAATGAGAAAAGTTATATAATCTCTGGCCCTGAGATACGAGACTATAGAAAATCAATTACTTTGAATTGAGATTAGTTTGCCATTTTCAGTGAATTAAGAATTTCGAAGTCCAAGATCAAGAATAAAATTGCGTATAACGGGATAAAGAAAATATCCTGTTGAATTCTTGGGGGTATGGAATTAAAAACATAATGGCACTGTACTGTGCATTCAATTTCGCGAACACTAGTGTTCGGTAATAGATGTCTATTGGAAATCATAAAGGACATACAAATGTTTGAAATTGATCAAATACAGGCGTAAGCTGATAAATGCCAAGAGAGTGGCTTTCAAATTGAAAATATTTGTCTAAATTATTCATAACCTCCGTAAGAAATATTCCTTTTTTTTTCGAAATAGCACGCAGCACCATAGAAATAAACTAAAAGTTTAATGCAATCTAAATTTTAGGGCCTTATTTTAATATACCAGCCATTGAGGGCCACGTCAAACGTTTTCAAACTCACGCAACTTTGAGGTACTGATTAGCCTGTACATCCACACGGTCTGATCAGAGTCTTCACGATGCGCTCATACGGCAGGTATGAACTCATAGTTCTTTTCTCTGTTTCCCCGGTGGCGGCAAATATCCTTTCCGACGTTTGTCTCTCACCAATGGGTAGATAATCGTACACCTATGTGAGATAGCAGTCGGAGGCTAGGAAAGGGTGTAATGGTAGTACAGGTGAAAGAAATACAAGAAATCCATTGTAAGGTGCTCCGACCGCCGCGATATAACTGCTAGATTGTTGAAAGCGGCGTTAAACCCAATCAAACAAACGGATATTTTCTCTGTTACATACGAACTGACCTCAACCGAACCATAGCTGAAAACATCCGACGTAACCGGTGTCGAACCCAAGCGGACAACAATATTCAAATAATTGGTTTACAAGTCCAATGCACTAACCACTGAGCCAAAGAAGATCTTCCCGGACATTGTATCTAAAGCTATGCAGGACAGTGGTGAGAGTGGTCTCCCATAACATCTCACAATTAGAGAATAATGTTGGAACACTGTGTGTCTGCCCTTATTGTCTGTCCATCACGCTCACATCAAAGTGTTGGAATTGTTACGCATGTGCTCATTAATGATTAACAATTTGATGCGTGTGTGTGTGCGTGTGATAAACAGACGTTAGACAGCCCGATCTGTTGCGCAGTTCATAAAAGATATTGTGGGAGAATGGACAGTTCGTCGCCATATTTTTGGTTCGTAGTGAAAACTTTGATCAGACTGTGCGAATGCATAGGCTAATCTGAGTCTTAACCACAAACACATATAAATTATTGGAAATGTCACGCGGTGGATCATATATATGGACAGATTACTCAAAATTCCAATTCAGACACATTAACTCTGTCTGGTTTCGTGCACTTATTCGAAACGTTATTTTGCTTGGAAGCGCGTCGGACTATCAAATTAGAGGTCCCGGGTTCGATCCCCGAAAGAGGCGCCCATTCTTTCCGACTATTTGTCTCTCACCAATTGGTTGATAATCGTAGACCTGTGTGAGATAGCAGCTGGAGGCTAGGAAAGGATGTGGTGGTTGTAAGGTGCTCCAGCAGCCGCGATATAACTTAAAAAGATGTTGAAAGCGGCGTAAAACATTATTTTGCAGAAAACATTTAAAGTTTATTGTTGTTTTTGTTGTTTTTGTATAAAAAAGATATGGGTTGTTCAGGTTTTGCCAATGTTTGATGAACTTAAAAAATATCTCATTTTCCTGTTTTTAGGGAAGATCGTGTTAGTTCAGATTTGTTTGTGTGAATACAGATAAAAGAAATGTGACCCGATGCGCGAAAAGAGCCCTCCTTGAAATTGCGAAAATTTTCGATCCTTTTCAATCTGCGCGAGCTGCGCAGGCTGACCAGAATAGTTTTTTTTCGGTTTTCACCTATTTTCTGAAAATAGAGAGATAATTCTACTTTTCTATACAAAAGTTTTCGAGAAGTGTCGCCTTGTGGAACTCTGCTGTACTTAAACTCATTTCCCGACATTTACCTTGCGGAGTTTCCAGATGGTCTCTATTTACGTGACGAGTCACAAAATAGAATTATTAGATGTTAAAAAGGGATCTCAGGGCTTCTATTTGTTACGAAAAATGTGTAGTAAGCCTGGAATGAAGGTATAAAGTAGTCTCTATCGACTTGTATATCAAAATAAATCGCTTGAAATTACGAAGTCAAGTCTTTTTATTATGAGATGATATATAGAGAAATGTCTCGTAATTTTGGAGAGCAATTTTGATGTTAAAGTCGTTGGAGACTACTTATTTCTGAAAACAAAATCTCCAATACACTTTACAAAACATTTAGGAATCAAAGCTTTATTGACTATTTTTTTAAAGATGCACTTTGTTTTCAAAACTCATTTTATTCTTTATTATGTCATCCCCATTCTGAAGCACAATTTTATGAAAAATATTAATGAAATTATGTCAAAGGATACGGCTACACGATACGGGAACATAACAAACTGCAATCTGGTATCATCAGCAATCTTGAATTCCATTTCTTTCTCACTGTGCGACTGCCTGTTTCAACTATGGCTTCCACTTGCAAGAATCATCGAATGACAGTGCCTCTGTTACCTTCTTATCCACTGTTTATGCTACATTTTTAAAAAGAAGTTTCCATCTATTCTTCAATAATCGCACGAAAAAGCCAATCTTGTGATTTATGGATGTGTTTTAGTCTAGAATATTTTGTTTGCATTAAGCCCAACGTATGCTCTATCAGATCTAAAAGTCTGTAGAGACGGGTCAGTTTTATCAAAATTTAAAAAGTTCAAGATAGTAGTTGACAACGATATTAGTCCAAGTACGCCCATTTTCGTTCAGTTTTAAAAAGAACTACCCACTATAGCGCTGGTTAAAGGTCTTGCAATTGGAAGGATATTTCCCATTGTAAAAAACATACCAGTAAGCGTAGCTCTGTCGAGGATACAGGAGTCTCAGTGGCCAACCATGTTGATGCTTGATAACACCATCAATTATGCGTCTGAAAGATCGGTTGATTAAAGGAAAACAATTCAAGGAGGCACTCATTTGGCAAGAAACACACTCTTCTCCGGTCGCTATGAAAGGCCTACAAAAGCTTGACCCGTGAAAAGAAAAGTTGAGTAGTGACCAACTTCACATGGTCCATGTTCAGAGCATTCTTGAGATTTGATCCCTCTCGTGAGAGCTGGGCGAATTGCTAGTAGGCAAATGTACATATGGGAAGTCCGGGGCTTGTTCTTGGTTTTCTGGGTCGATACTTGCCTTCCAGTGGCATGGCTGAAGTCTTGCAGCCTTCTGACGTTGCAAACCCCTAGTGACAAATCTATAACCAATTCCAGCAGAAACATCCCGCTTTACACACAACTGTTGCCGTTCGGACACCGATTCCGCCCGGATGAAGAGATTCCAACCGATGGAAACAAACTTTGTGAAAAATGAAACTAATTGACCCCCTTTCTTTGTATTTGTCTGGCTTTAAGCATACCAACTGCGCTTGAAGCTTCCCTTGATGCTTTTTGTGTTTTGAAAATAGAAAGGTTCAAAACACAAATATGCAGAAATGAAACAATAGAAGACAACGTGGTTTCCACATTTAAGAAAAGATTAAAAGAATAAATAAATAAACATGAAAAATCGTGATCGGTTTATTTTAGGCTACTGAATCACAAATGTTCTTGCTCTTGGTTAATGTTGGTCCGCATGTTCCTATATTTGCATAAAATTGGAAGGAAATACACTATAGAACGTTCAGGTACACTGACCGAAACACAAATAATTTCCAGCCGAAGAAAACTAACATTGAAGTTTCGATCCCTAACTTTTTGGTCAGTATATGTTTTAGTGCATGTAATGTAAGTTTGACTCGATTTCAGAAACGTTTAGTTTGCGACCAAAACATTTTGGGATGAATTGTAAACTTGTGTTTTTTTTTTGTTTTGGAGCGAATTATTACAGCAACAGTTGCAGTAGTATCTGGTTACTACTTAAGTACATTAGTAAGCATCATGTTCGAATACTGCTCGGTGGTTTTAAGGTCGAATTTTATCCGACCGGCATAGATTGTATGTGTTAATGATTGCGCGTGTTCTGCATGTGATCTCCCGCCAATACACGTTCATGAACACATGAACATGTACATGCATGTAAAGACTGTTTTCTCTTAATATGATTCTAACGTCCTTATTCAGTATGTATCATCATTGTTCTGCGGTTTTTCAACAGCTAAAATGTATTCAATATAACGCCGTTTCTAACGCTACTAGATGCCAAAACACTCTGAAATATTGGCTAACTGATCCCTATAGACACGATTAAAAGTCCATTGCTATTCCAGTGATGAATGATATATTTATACAGAAGGGACCTTGGTTGGTAGTCTACGTACATTAGTTAATGTCCTATGCAAATGTTGTAATTGGAGGTCCTTGTTGCGAGAACACCATTTTGTGTTTAGAATATATGTTCACGAACATAATGTTAGAATTTGCTCAAAAAATATTTCTTATTGATACTCTCTTCAGAATTCGTTTATGTGATTATCTTTTCTATTCAGTAAAACAACATTTGTTTATGTTTAAACTTTCGCAATATTCAGATAATGCTCAGCATATAAGGTGAAAGCAGAAAAAAATAACTGCATAAACATGCCTACAGATTCGTCTAAATACCTATTTGTATCGAAAATTGGTATTTTTGATTTAAAATAAAAAAGATATTCTGGTCAATCAACAAAAATGACAATCTCTCCGTATTCAGGTACAATTAACAGATACATATCTTTTTAGTGACAAGAAAAAGCTTAAAGGATAGTTTCTATAACTTGGGGAATGCTGTTGATTCGCAAAGGCTGGCTACATGTGCATGTAAAACTAGCGTAAACTATATTTCATCTAGTACATCTAAGAGAAAAATGAATTTCAGGAAGTAAAATATGTCTTCAAAAATCTTCAAATATATACTATATATATAAAATATTGAATTTATACCGATTTGGCGTGAAAATAAGTGTGAGGTTACATGATGTATAAATCTCTCAAATCCAGTTTTCTGTGTTCATTTCCTCTCACTACGCCCATATCAAAGTCAATTAACATTCTAATAAGCTGGAATCAGATTTTAGGATAACATGTTATTCCCAGATGATAAGAAACACATTCATGTATGTCACCAGTTGTCAATAGAACTATATCGCTATCATTATACAGAGAATGACAATACTTTTCGAGTTCTTGTCTTGATTTCGAGTGTGTGGCTCGACATACTCAAAAGATTCTCTCAAATGATCACAAAACTCCATATCCTTTTCTACGTTTTATCTTCGACCAATAGGTAGATAATCGTAGACCTATCTGGGATAGTAGCTGGATGCTAGGAGAGGGTGTAATGGTAGTACTGGATTGATAAATACCAGGAATCCATTGTTAGCTGGTCCAGCCTCCACGAAAACAAATGAAAACAAATGAAAGTGACATAGAAAAAATTTAAAAAATAAACGCAATATATATATATGTAAACAACTCTTCATAACCCTATCAAATCAATGCTCTGTCAAAACAGATTTGACCAAGCACAAGTCAACAAGAAGTCATATTTCGACCATGATGTTATAGGAAGGTAGAACGCTAAAAAGTGTACAAGCTTAAAATTTTAATAATGATCAGCCTGCACAGTCAGGGTCGATACTTTTCGTGACATTTGAGCTCTTTTTTGCGTAATAGGTTATATATTTGATAGTTTATTTCCTAATCGATTAGATATTTTATGTATGGATCGAATATAGCACTGATGTGTTGGAAAGCCAGGTAATATGTATTATCGGGCAATGAAGCCTTATATCCCCTGCCTGATAACATAGAATGCTATCAGCAGTCAATTTTTAGAAACACCTTGCATAGTCCTAATCTTTACCAGAACCACTTTCCTAGAACTCTTTGATATTTAATGCTTCGTTGAATTCAAGCCCTGAAAAATGATTGCATGATAAATAGAATTGATATTTTAAGACGGTGACATATTATTTTCTATTTATAAAGGTCATTATAAAAAGTATCAAAGGCAATGATCAGCATCAACTGTAAACAAACATCAAACATACAATAACATTTGCAAGCGTGAATCTATGACTAAACTGCGAACTCAAAATAATTCTCCAGAAAGACGACGTACTTTCAGCGAAAAACTTTTTCAAATTTTAACGAGTTCGTTATCCAAAATAAGAGTTTCTTCGCCGTCTCGTACCATCCATGTTTTATGTATGAAAATGTATGCTAAACTCCAAAGATAGGATTTTTTTCACAATCAACTTGTAATTTGCATTGGACCACTGTGTTGGCAACAGTTCTTCTTTGAAGTGCTTTTTCTCGAATTATTTTTTTTTATATTTCTGATATTATATATAATTAAAATAGATGTTTTGCTTTTAAACACAAATTTCGTTTCTAATCACTTTTTGAAATTGAATTGCTCACATGCTGCAACAATTATCAAATAATGAAAGAAAGTTTAAGGAAGATAAGATATGATGCCTACCATGACAAATCGATAGTAGCATCGTGAAATTGACAATTAACTCGACCAAAAGCATTTAAATCGCTAACTAAGCGCTCCAGTCACTCATTCGGGACACTCAATTCAATCACCGAAAATGCTACGAAATCGTTCAAAACGACCAACATTTCATTGAATTGATTGATTGAATGGAGTTTTACGCCGCTTTCAACATTATTTCAGTTATATCGCGGCGGCTGGAGCACCTAACAATGATTTCCTGGTATTTCTTTCACCAGTACAAACACCACATTCTTTCCTAGCCTCAAGCCGCTATCTCACATAGGTCTACGATTATCAACCCATTGGTGAGAGACAAACAGTCGGAAAGAATGAGTGCCGCCGTAGGGGATCGAACCCGCGAACTTTAGATTGACAGTCCGACGCGCTACCAAACATTTCATTGAAATTTATAAACTCATTTTTGCTGGTGTGCATTTCAAAGCGACTGATGAGTCAGTGGAGACACATATTAGAAAGTAGGTATTTGTAAAGGGAGGTAATAAAATATGGATAAATACGTCCATTTTGGACAAATTCAGCGATATTGTACATTGTATTATCTCCTTCAAAAATCATTCAAAACTCACTCAAGGCACTCATTCAATATCATTCCTAAATCATTTCAAATTATTCAGCCCGTGAATAACACGATGTTGTTAACTGTACACCAATGAAGACACAGCGCCGAGAAGCTGATTTGGGATAGTTTCTTGTGAGATTATGAGTGACAGAGATATGTTAAAAGCCAAACACAAGATTTTAAAGCATTTCTAAAAGTTCGAGGAAAATCAAATTATTCGGAAAATGTTCGTTATCTTCCAACATATGTCGAAGTCGAAGAAAATGCGTTTAAGAGGTCAATGACCATTGAGAATGTCTCTAATAAATTATTTTCATGAGATCAATAAATTGTGAATTTTCATTTTAGAATGTTGTATGTTACTTTTCGCCAGGATTGTTTCATTCTTTAGCCTATATTTAGTCTGTGAGAAACATTTTAAGAGGGAAATACTTTTTTCATATCGAAAACTACTGAATACCTGTAATACCTGTTTATTTAAAGCAAAGTTTGCACAATCTACATTTCCCTTAATATGCATCGTTTCGAAATAGTTGTATCCCCCCCCCGAATATTTACCCTTTCGATGCATCTACAACGGCATATCGAAATTCAGTGTCCAGTAAATACCGGATAAAATCGAAGAAGCAAAAATTAAATATGATAATTGGTAATTTCGTAATCAATAAGAGCAGTATCTAAATGAATATGCTTAATGTCTTCTAAGAAAAGAAGGGACGCAGTGGAATTAATAAATCTGCGAAGCATTTGAACTTCTGATAATGTACACGAAAACAAGTGATTAATTATTGCAGGTTGCTTTGGAAAGCAAAATGATGTTAGTGTATTCCAACTTTTCTGTTAACTTCCGCTCATTTCCGGAAGAGAGCACTCCTTAATGTTCCTCTTAGTGCCTAGATCTACCAATTATTTGCATAAAAGCGTAGTGTTTCACCTTCTTCTTTATATATTACTCAAAAAATGTGGCAAAACTGATTAATTACATTTAGCGTCTTGCAAAGTAAACTTTTAAAATAGTATATTTGAAAATACATTATTAAATAGAGTTTTAAAGGGCTAACTTTTATGTCTTAATTTTTTTCGAGGCAATTTTACATGAATATATAAATAAATGAATAAATTAACAAATACACGAATAAAAGGAAGACGGAGGGGACAAAGAAACAAAACCCAACTTTTCTTTATACTTCAGTGCGGCCTTCTCTCTTTTTAGGTATGGATAATGGAACAACCGCCAGTGAATCGAGCTTGTATAACAATGCGCTTCTCATTTGCAATTCCATCAATTAGATTAAGATAGTTGAATCGTAATAGTTCAGCAACATTTCGGAACTCATGGTCTTTCACAATGTTGACCGAGGTTTCCTTATGAAATCATTAAGCAACCCCGGTTACCACTGTTGAAGTTCATTACTTTCGAAACGTCGCGGAACTGTTACGGGTCCACTACCTTAATACAATTTGTAGTAAAACGTAAAAGACTGTTTTCACTCGACTCAATTACATCACACAAAATATTTAAGGTTTTAAAGTAAGAGATCAAAGTTTACTTAGGATAACATTGATGCTTCTAATGATATAGGCATATCTTTTATCCTTTAAACGAGCCTTGAACCTCTAATCCACTTTTGATAGAGAAACCTTATTAGTCTAAATTCGTGAGCTCATTTCCGATCGAAAAGTTAGTCTAAATTATCATGACATTTCGCCGCAAGTCTCATTAGATTTTGTAGAAAGTTTTTTTTTTTTATTTTTAAATTCTCAACTTTTGATTGTGAAATGACAAACATAAGTGAAAAGACAAACATCCATAAGTTACCAAATGAGATTTTTATCGTTTCATATATTTTCAAGAAATCTTTCCGATGTTCACGGTTCCCTGAATTCAGAGTAACGAAAGCACGCGAAAGCTTACATATATAAAAAAGGGGCAATGTTGTATCTAAATAGAACTTAAAAGAATGCTCGCAGACGCCTTCTTTTTCTGAATGCCAGAAAAGGGCAAGGTCAGACAATGAATTGTCCGTAAATCAATGCACGATTCATGTTGATAATATGAGTACATCATTGAGTACGTCACTGTAGAATTGCATTTGGATACCTTTTCATTTTTCAGAACGATGTTGTGTGATTAAAGCCGGGTATTCGTCATGAAATATGACGACATTTCGTTCGAAAGTTTTACAACCATTGACTACGACTTAGATAAAAAAAAAGACGTGAAAAAATGAAAAAAACAACAACAAAAAAATCCAAACTTCTAGATACATATGTTTAAAATAGTTTTATGCATATTCCTGGGTATCAAGTTGTCTTTCGAACGATCGAGTAATTTTCTATTAACCTGAGTTATATTGATTATGAAACTGATACCCGCGACAGACAATGGAATAAGGAAAACAATTATTTTGCCGTTCAAGGGCCACTTGGGACGGTTTGCTAACTTAATTAGTAGAATTATTGGGTAACTGGACACTACAAATAAAAACCTCTGAAAAAATCGAATCCTAGGTACCTGAATAATCGAATTTCATTGCAAAGTATATGTAATACCAAACTATATGATGAACCAATTTCTCGATCAACGGCCCATAGAAAATGATTCAAGTGAAAAGAATTTATTTTGTGACCGCTTATTGTATTCCATATATCTTATTGATTTTGCAAAGAAATAACCTTTTCAATTAATACGTCTGAGTTGACAGTTTACAAATAACAATTTATTTACAACTTCTGTATTCTTGATTTGTATGACAGACAATCTTTGAATCAATCTCTAGCTCGATTTTAAGAAAGAAGACTCTCTTAAAATACACAAATATTCGCAGAAACAAAATACATGTTTGGGCCAGAATACACCGTACTTGAAAATATGTTCCAGAATTTGAGTCGATTTATTCACTCGAATCATGGAAAATCGTCTTCGACTTCATTTAATTTTGGCCTGTCTGTTTTTTTCACTTTTAAAGCAAAAACGAATTAGTCTTAAATGCGATTTTCAAACAGACAAATCAACATTGTATCTTCAAACGGTTTGTCCTTAAGGTAGTGGACCCGTTATAGTTCCGCAATGTTTCAGAAGTTATTAACTTTATTAGTGTTAGCCGAGGTTTCCTAATAATTTTCACTGGGAAAACTCGGTAATCATTGTGATTGTTCATGAATGCAGAAATGTTGCGGAATTTTTACGGTTTCACTACCTTAAACATAATTTCGACAATTCCTCGAAATGGCTCAAGTACAAATACAGTATTGAGCGATCTGGGATTTTGTTTTACATTTCGTGCTATTTTTTAAACTGAAATTGTAGACAAAAATTTAGGTATCAATTTTAACTTTACATTAAGTGTATGCAAAAAGTGAATTAAAATCAGCCCAGTATTCTGGATGATAAATGTGTGTAAATTTTTGCAAATTACACCCACTTTGCTCGTTCACTTGCTGCAAAGCGGGTAAAAATCGCAAACGGTTTATACCGGATTGTCCTTCTAGACTCAGGGGAAGAGTAGACTAATTCGACTTCACCCCTTGACAGAGTCAAGCGATATATGCAAAAACTTAGTATATAATAAGAAAACTACAGTCTGTTAGTAGTAAGTTGAAATATAAAGGGAAACGAGTTTTTTACACAGCAGGTAAGGGGAGAGCAATGCAAAGGGGTCTCAAGTGGATGTATATCAGGTAATCAGGTAATCCAATGTTCGAAAGTTTAACACTTGCATCATTTCTGATTCCAAGCTATTATCCTTGA
This sequence comes from Fragum whitleyi, assembly GCA_948146395.1. Taxonomy (NCBI): domain Eukaryota; kingdom Metazoa; phylum Mollusca; class Bivalvia; order Cardiida; family Cardiidae; genus Fragum; species Fragum whitleyi. Next base: position 46,517,349 of record OX411545.1, on the reverse strand, counting down.
AGAAGTAGGTTTTGTCACCCAAATACGAGGGTGAATCAAAATATACGTAGACTTGCGTTACAAAAATTTCAATTTCAAAGACTTTGAAAAGAAAACTACCATGCTATTTAATTTCGGCATTTTTCTTTTTGTCTAGTAAATTTGGATGAAATTCAATAAGTTGGTCACCTGTAGCAACCATTCTAAAACATGCAGTCATTTAGTACCGGCGCGCGGGAACGACGTCAATATGACGCTACGGAAATTGAAAACTTCCGTTGAAAGTCAGCACTTTTCAAAATACTCAACTCAACAATAAACACTGTTTCTATATCGCCTATCCTTAGGATAGGTACTATTTCCATATGTATCTGATCCAAAATGATGAACTTAAATGTGTAATGTGTCCTTACGATACTTAGCTGATGTTAGTCTGTGACAATTACAGATCAAACGTCGAGGAGACGTTTTCCCTTCTACGAGTGTCATCCTTCAGGAACGTCCTTCATTTTCAAACAAACCCTTTAAAACCTTTTAAATCACTTTAAAAGAAGGTATCTACTTATATTTGAAGACATTTTAGCATTTTTTATCAGTTTAACCCCTCGACTATGTTTTCCATAGGTCCAGTAGAAGTTTATTATTTCCCGGTTGTATATGGCTGCGCCGGTGCCGCCATTTCGAAGATAAAAAATCGATGCATGTCCTAAGCTTAACGACTTTGAATTCGAAAATACCAAATGGATTATGCTTAGATTTTAAACATTCTTACAGATAACGTCAACACGTAAATAGGCGAAGTTTGGAAGGGTTTGGTCCAAATTGAGGGGACAATTACGGGTAGTAACACTAAGAAGTAACGTTACAGAATGGGTTGCGCCGGTGGCACCTACCCAGGAATATCCAACTTCGGATTTTTTTTATATCATAGTCATAGCAAACTCTTGTAAATTTAGTATTTTGTCAACATTGAATGGTTTGAGACGTGTACAAAATTTCATTAAAATCCGTTGGAAAATTCCAAAGTTATAGTAAAAGTCCACGTATTTTTTGATCCACCCTCGTACACCTCTTATCATTGGCTATGCTTTCGAGGTACAGTTAGTTACATCGTGAAATTAACATTCACCTCAATCAAAACCATTCTAAATCGCTCCCTCAGCGCTCCATTCACTTATTCCAAATACTCACTCAAAACATTCAAAAACGCTCAAACCAATTGAAAAATATAGAATCAACAACGTCATTCAAAATAAATTTTGATAGAGAAAAATCGCGATTTCGATGACATTTTTCAAATTGTTAGCGTCTTATAGGTTTTTGAAGAAATAGGAAGCTATTTTAAGAACTGTCATGCATATTTTATTAATGGGAGGTAATCAATATCACTAATTTTGTTCATCCTGAACAAAATTTGCGATATAGGATTACCTCCCATTAAATTCAATCAAAACTCGCTCCACAAACTCATTTAATTTCATTCCTTAATAATTCCAAAATCATTCACCTCGTCAATTTCACGTTGTTAACTGTACACTACTGCACACTTACGCAAGTATCACGCCCGTTCAGTTCTGTTCTGGTTTTTGTCAAATTCGAGAGAGAGTGAAAAGAGGTATAGCAATCCCAAATTTCGTCTATCGTGGCTTTTTCGTCTTTTCTGCATTTGGCCTGAAAGGGATTTCAATAAAACATGTACCTGATTGTTTCAGCTAAAGTGTTGTCGTAATCAAGTGTATGCCAAAGCCTTTATGGCCTTGGTTTGATGTCAATTACCGAAAGAACGTGTGTAATAATAACCAGCTAGTCGACTTTATTACGAGAAAGTCGGAGAAATACTAGTTAAATGAATACTTTAGATTTCTCATTAATCGTGCGCTACAGTTTCATTTGTTCTCGGTTTATTAGAATGGTAACCCATAATTTTCTCTAATAAACTACAAGAGATTTGTTTGATTAGAAAACTTAAGAAAGGGCTCTCTCATCAGTTTCTTTTGTAGATATAAAATCTTTAAAACTATTGACAGAATACAAATTAGCTTAAAGCCATAAATGGTATTGTAGAACAAATCAATCCCATGTTTTAAATAAATTCAATTTTGTTCAAAGGCGTACAGGTCTTCTGTACTGTTAACGAATTCAAGGAAAACTCACGTTGTGCATATAATGATTCTGAATTAATCTATCAGCCAATATTGTCCGCGTTTCTTTTAAAAATAATACATAATTTTAATCATTTGTGAGCTGCCATAGAAAAAAAGATTGATTTGGAAAAGTAATTACAGAATGAAAGTAGGTCTGTTATTGAGTGATTTTGTTTACTGTGATTTCATTATTGTCAACGAACTCGAGTCTAAAAATATGTGATATAAAATCATAAGCATTGTTGCGATGGGACCAGTCCATTTAGCAATGCCACAGCGGTTTCTGATTGCCGAAACCATGACTTCAGGTTTTTCGGCACAAAAGTAAATTCACTTCAACATCACTGAATGATTTTGGACCTAAGAGCTGTTCAGTCAACTTAAATATATAACTTATAAATATAACAGACAAATGATTTATGTCGCACTGTCATTGTCGTACGATATGGCTATGATGCCAACAAGAAGGTCAATGAACAGTGCTTTCATTGTTTGAGTTGCGTTTTTTACAGTATTTTATAATGTTATATCATTGCCCTAGCAAGACGGAACTTAAGTATCGCTTCGTTGCATTAAAGGGTAAGGTATATCAGCTTTCATTTTACAACTCAGTTTAGATAGTCGTATTCTTTTAAAACGAATGTTGGAAACCTAATCCTCGTAGCTTCAGCTTGGACAAGCTGAAGTTACTAGGATTAGGTAACTGGGCGATGAAAGGAAAGTGCTCTCATTCGCTTAGAATCGTTCCGGTTTTAAGATTTAGTTTACGACATCTGTCGGCTTACAGTTACTCTTAAAAGACCCCAAGTATTGAATTGAAGAGTAAACTAGTCTAATTACGTCACGGCTAAGCCACTCCCTTCCAGTTAAATAATAACGCAGTATACCAAACTTTATTACAGCAAAAGATTGCCTGTTGTTTAATAATATATAACCTATTTAAATAAGTAAATTTAACTACAAGTAATGTACATAGCTTCCTCAAACATAATTTATAATTACAAGCAATGTCATCAAATTCTTTATAACGATTTATTGATTTCCTTAAACGTTCTTTTTTTTTTTACTTTTAAAAATAAATAAGTTAAACAAAGATTTTTTGGTGATGCTTTGATGAACATAAACTGACAACAAACAACGACAAAATTGCATAAATTTACAATTTAAGGAACAGTTAATTTCTACTAAAGCCACGAATAAATTTCATTGTCTTCAAAATTATTGCCCTGTGCCATCTAGAAATCATCCTGTAGAGTATGTCACGCGAATCTGCCGTATTCAAAACATCAAGTCGGGGAAATAACTATCGGAAGAGTGTAATCAATGGCATACTTGTTAGGCAGGGAAAATGAACACTAAGGACATTTTAATGAATAACGCACGCAACAAATATTCCGCACACAGTTCTCTATAACTTGTTTTGTCGTAATTTATTGTAATTTACGATCCGATTCTTATATTTTATTGCTGTGGGATCGACATTATGGCTTTTATTCGGTTTTTACATGTTTATTTCTTTTTAGAAATTGTAATAGTATAAACTTTTGAAAATCGTGATCGATCTGGAGAAAAAAAACAACCTTGTTAGTGCGAAAAGTATCGCCCCTGTCCAGTTCGCGCAGCATGACCATGTCAAATTGTTTGGGTTTCTCAATAATTGAGCATGTGCGTAACATTTCCAACAATTTGAAATGTTTGTGAGGGGCAAATATTGAGGAGCGTAGACAGCCACATACTGTAAATATAAAGATGCCTGGTGGTCTACGGATACTTTGAGACTTTATCTATCTACTAAACGCATAGTTAAGACTCTGGTCAGACTGTGCGGATGCACAGGCTGGTCAGAGTCTTTGCTTTGCGCATTTTTGAAATTTTTGGAAATCTCATAAACAGGGTCAACTACTGAATCTTGGAAGATCACTTTACCTCCCTATGTTACTATTTCCGACATGCATTTGCTGATTTAATTTTATGGGATAAAACACTCTTTTCAAATATAAGTTTTACGGAACGTCATGGACCTTAAAAGCGTGACTGGTCGAATTGTTTTTTTTCTTTTTCTTTTTTAATCGTCTACAATTAAAGATCGATGTATCGATGTATTTTTCTTTGAAACTTGTTTCTGTAAGAAAATAAGAAAAAACATTATGAAAGTGTATTGGAATACTTTATAAAAGGCAGAACAATTTTGACTCAATTTAGAACAACATCGTTTGATACGAAAGAACACCACTGTGGGCTGAGAAATTTATTTCGTTGGATAAATCGTTTATTTTCTATAATTAACATCTGTTTTCTTTCAGTTTGGCGACAAACGACATGGTTCCGAGAGAGAACTTGCCGTGATTATCGGGACATTCTCGCAATGAATGTTTAACCTGAAATTTATTTCATCTCGTATTGAAATAGACATCCACCATGAACTTTGTCCCGGCCAACCAATAAATGGAGATTGGATTAGTACGGTTGGTTCTCTTGGACTTGTCTGCTTCAGTAATTTCGTTGATGATGCGTTAGTATGGTGTCTTATTTGACAACGTTCTAGATTGGCGTATTTTCGTGTATTTGATGTGTATTCAGATGGGATGCATTACATGGAGGGACATTCATACAAGACCTACATTGCTCTACCATTATGGGTGACGTTCGTGGGCTACACCATCATCATAAATACTGTCTCGGAAGGTAATCATTTTCGTTTTTTCAAAGACGTACGATTTGTTAATGCTGTACAGATTACAATTTAGCGTTCATTTTATAATACTTGAAAGGGAAAAAGGTATATGCGGTTGCATCGAATGCTTGTACAATTAAGGTACCGTTACAATAAATAAGAACAAAAATACGATGTGGTGATGGTAGAATCGTCGTTTACCCTTTTCTTTTCAATGGTACCAAACTATTTATAAGAGATTAAAAGAATGAGTTCTTCATTATGCTCCCCGAAAATAATTCTGGGAGCATGTATTCGCCGGCTTGTGCGCGCGTCCGTCCGTCCTTTTGTCGTACGTCATGTCTCAGGAACCCCTGGGCCTAATAGGATTTAACCTAATATATAATCTTCAAAGGAAATTTCAAAGACATCTTTTTTAAATTTTCCTAAATTCAAGGCTGCGTCATGGAAAAAGGAGCCTTAGTGTAAAAACATAGTTTTTTTTTTTTGCTAATTTCTCCTAGTGTTATCGTCAGAATCTTATGAAATTTCATATTTGAGTGACAAATCAGATTCTCTTGTCCTTATACTATCGATATTTTGCGTTTAAAAAAAAAACATTTTACATTATTAGATTGATATAAGCTCTGTTTTTGTCCTGCAAAAACTTATATTGGCCATAACTTTTGTTTGGTTACAGACATGGTCTTCATATTTCACATGTGCATTGCTTGTGACAAACCATTTTTGTTGGTACTAATGGTAAGGTCACCAGTTAAGGTCTCGGTCATATGTCAAGGTCAGAATTTAGAAAATTAAACATTTATAATTGGCCATAATTTTGCAACGGTGTGTTATATAACCTTCATATTTCAAATGTTTATTACTTACGACAAGACCTTTTATTAGAAAACTAAGGCAAATATCTCGCCAAGCGTCAAAGTCAAATTGTAAAGGTCAATAATTTCCACCATAAAAAAACTTAAGTTGGTTATAACTTTTAATTGGAATGAGATAGGGTCTTCATATTTTGACACGTGCTTTGCTTGTGATAAGACCTGTCTGTTGGTATCAAGTTCAAGGTTATGAGACAGGGTCAAGGTATTTCAGTAGATATCTAAGACAATGTCAATAATTTCCGTCATACAAACTCTAAATTGGCGATAGCTTTTAACTGGAATGGGATTTAATATTAATATTTCACATGTTTATTGTTTGTGAAAGATCTTTTTGTTGCTACCAATTTCAAGGTTAAGATTAAATGAACAAACACTTGAAAATTCACTGGTTTTGCGTAGAGTTTATCAAGTGATAATCTACCATTATTTTTTTGTTTATCCACCAAAAATCATTAATGAAAATGTTTAATTCGCCTAAGCATGATCTACTGTTAAATTAATTCACTAGTGATAGTCATTGGTTGTAAATACACATGTATATGTCCAATAAACATGTCTTTTAATGTCTTTTAAAAGGCGCTTGATGTGATATTTTTACATTTCACCCAGTAATCGGTCCCAAACTTTTTCTCAACAACCCTTGGGACCCTTCAGCATATGCTATTATTACCTGCATACAAAAGGTGTCATAGTATGTTTTACGTAAATTTTGACTGTTGATTTGAAAACATACTTAGTTATCATGCACTTATTCGGGGTACATAACCCGTCATTGACGGCTCTTTCTAGCAAATAATTCGTATTTCATGCATAGAGCACGACCGCAGCTCAAAACCCGTCAAAAAGCCAACCTAAAGTTTACCAAGTTGGGGATTTATTTATCTAACATCAAGACCAATGGGGTTTACTATTCACTACAGTTAAAACATCGAAAAATTGACAATCATTCCGATCAAAATCATTCTTAATCATTCACTCAGCGCTTCTTTCATTCATTCCCTCATTCATTCATTCATTCATTCATTCATTCATTCATTCATTCATTCATTCATTCATTTATTCATTCATTCATTCGTTCATTCATTCATTCATTCATTCATTTATTCATTCATTCATTCATTCATTCATTCATTCATTTATTCATTCAATCATTCATTCATTCATTCATTCATTCCAAACACTCACTCAAATCGATCAAAAACGCTCCGAAATCAGTAGAAAACATTTAAAAATCGTTCAAGTCTTTCAGTAATAAATTCAAATAGATCTATTTACACTACGATTTTATTAGCTGATGTGGACTTTAAAGTGTCTGATTGTTCCACGAAAACATACAAATAGAAAAGTACTTATATTTATTAAAAGAAAGTAAATAATATCGCTGATTTTGTTCATCTTGGACAAAATTAGCAATATTGGATTACCTTCCTTTAACTTCACTCTTAACTCGCTCCACACACTTATTCAATTTCATTCCAAAATCACCCCAAAAGCATCCACCTTGTCAATTTCACGATGTTCTTATATGTACGAGTATCTAATGCATCATTGTTTAGAACAGGTTTTGATAATGCGTTTTTTTTTATTTTGGTTAAATATCTAACTACATTCTACAAAATATGTGTTTGAATTGTCTCTTCGATCAATATATATTTCAAACTATTAACTTTTTGTATCCCAGTGGGCGTGGCTATAGTTGTCCGTCAATTGAATGTTATTTTGGTATCATTATAATGGAACGAAAGTGTTTCCAAAGCTATGAATAACGTTCTTCGATCAATTGATTAGAAACTCAATAGGCGAAAGAATCGTATGAATTCTGTGTCAACAGAAAGGTTTATTTAATTGAAACTTGTATTGACGAAACAAACTAGGTTTCTCAATACTGCCAGAGAAAGAATCAATTTCTTTTGTGACACCTGTTTCTAATTAAAACAGCTACACGGAAAAATGTTTGATTTGTCGAAATAAAGTCCCGAAAAATATGTATATTGTTTAAATATTTTCGTACAGAATGATCTTTTATTTCATTCATCACCTAAATTCAAAACAAAAGAAAACAACATAATCAATTCATTTAGATGCACTAATACTGTAGTAAATGTATCAACATAAAAGATAATGTCATTGATTGCCGATACTCAAAACAATTATTTTATCACTGGCCCTGAACCTAATTGTCCCCTTCTCCATTTTAAGCGTGATATAAGCAAGTCTATTTTTTCCAGACAGGCTGCCACTCTATTACTATTCTTAATAGGATTTGTCTACTAAATTGAGATAAAAAGATCACCAGGACTGATAATAAAGATGTATTATTATTAAACCCTTTCTTGAAAGACAAACATGGATAACCTTTATCAAGGACACTGTGTAAGAATGATACGTCATTCTAATTTTTCTTACACTGTTTCCGCCTATGTAAATGCACGATTTTTTTAACATACCCATTCGCCTTACACACTTCCGAGGTCTGTTGCAGTCTATATTTAGATTTATATCTTTTAAGGAAAATAACGGCTGAAAAATCTTATTTTTTGAGAATGACGAATCATTCTCAATAAAAAAGATTTTTCAGCCTTTATTTAAGAATCTAAAGATATTTATTTAATGATACGATAGTTTTACGTCAGTGACCTAAACGAGTAGCGATGACGATGTCGAATGTTTTCACTCAATGTTTCGAGGGCTAACGCCATCTTAACTGACGTCATCGCGTTTTTCCAAGGTTTTCCCGTATCTTTTAAAAATAGTACGTCTTTGTACATGCGAAATTGATTGTGATATTGGCCGAGTGGTGTTCCGAATGGTTGGTTATATGAGGTAGGTCTAGCTAATTTAATAAGGGATACAATAGTCTAAGTCAATCGGGTTTGTCATATGACACTGTCTGTTTTCCTGTGATAAGCATCGAATTAATTATCTGAACCGTTTTCTTTTATTTGCTGACTTGGTATTGTTTTTAGTGTTCCATATGTTATACCTACTAAAACGACTGAAATGATATAAAAGATTCCAAATCAAATAAAGGCCATTTCCGGATTAATGTTTGCTCTGGACTTTGAAATAAAGAGATTTCAAAGCATATACTAATTTTTTAGCATGCTTTGAAAAGATCTTAACCTTTAACCATCACGTGCTTATGGGGTTTATCGTAGCACGTACTTTGCTTGTTTGTGAGTCAATCAAATGATACAACTAACACTATTATCCAAAAATTGGAGATTTGTCTTGACCGATTTAGACGTGTTGTCCTGAATTTTATCCTTTTTTTCGGTTGCTATTGTTTGGATTTTGTTGTCGTTTGTAAATTCTATATAAGGGTTTTACGCTACCAGATCGTTTTTGCCATACCTCAAGGGCGGTGCAAAATTCACCCATATTCGGCAAGTGCGTTATATAAATAAATCCTCTTTCGAAAAATCTCGTTGGTGAATGATCAATGAAACTAAGCATTGATGATCCTTGCATGCCCTTTCACTTAAGGTTTATTGACCCACAAATATGGGCGACGCATGGAGCGGCATTTTTGTTCACGTTTAAATCTTTAAAAATCTTCTCCTCTAAAACCATAGGACCAATTTCAATAACACATGTTCCTTAAGGGACCCTTTACTTTAATTGTTCAAGGAATTCTGATTGACTCCCAAATATGGGCGAGGCATGGCGGGGTATTTAACGTTGAAACTTTAAAAAAGATATTCTCCTCCTAAACCATTGGGGTGATTTCAGTGAAACTTTGCATGGATTTTTCTTGTGTGACCCTTTACTGAAATTATTCAAAACATTTTGATTTATTCCCAATTATTGGCATGGCAGGGTGGGGTATTTTTCATGTTAAAAATCTTAAAAGATGTTCTCCTCCCAAACCATTGGGCCGATTTCAACGAAACTTGGCATGGGTGTTCCTTAGGTGACCCTTTACTTAAATTGTCTAAGAAATTTTGCTTGACACAAAAGTATGGAAGAGGAAGGGAGGGGCATTTTTCATGTTAAAATCTTTGAAAATTTTCTCCCCCAAACGATTGGGTTGCTTTCATCGTAACTTTGCGTGGGCGTTCCATGGGTTAAATTTTCCCTTTTGTTAAATTGTAAGCAAACAATTAATTGACCCCCAAATATAGGCGTGGCAGGGCGGCGCATTTTTTATTATTAAATCTTAAAAATCTACTCCAAATCTGATTGGCTGATTTCTTGGCATGAATATTTCTTAGGTGTTATTGTTTCTGTTATTAAAATGTTAATGGACGCATACACGTAGGTGTTGCAGGGCATAGCCACTTTGTTCACTTTGAAATGTAAAAAAAACCCCAAACTTTTCCCCCCATTCATTTGGATTTATTTCATTTTATCTTGGTATGAAAGTTCCTAGATTTAAATTGTTCCTGGAAATGTGTTTAGAATGGTCCACTTTTTGCACTTCCCTTTATGTTGGTTACATAAGATGGATAAAGGGTATGCATGTTAATGGTGATTGAGTATATTGGTGCTTTGTTGGCCAGAACCAGTTAATCATTTCAAAATAGTTTTAAAGAGACTTCAAAGTGTTGTTTTTAGTCAAAGTAAGGTTTGTTTGATAAAAGTCTGGGGTTATTTTAGCCAGTGGAGCGATACAGGCCCTCTTGGGCCTCTTGTTATTAACATTCTGTCAAAACGTCAGAAAGTTATCTTAAATTGATCAAGAAATAAATAGAATAAATGGAAACGTATACTAAAAATGGGCATAAAAATGAAATGTGAATAAAATGGTTTCAAACAAAGAACTATGTATGCCTCTCACAACCCTACTCTAAAATAATTGCTTCAAACGGAATCTCATTATGACAGAACGAGTTCGATAAATGGCGGAATTGCTACAAGATTACCATTATTGTCTGCATATAACTCGAGGTGATTCTATGTCACCGGAAGTTCTAATCCCGAATGAAAATCGGATTGCTCTCATCCTAGATGCGATTTCCGTTTCCGGTATTTTCTATGACGTGTTTTGTCAATAGATTGAATTCTGTAGAGGCTTTTGTGGTTATATTGTAAAAATTATTCAACCCTGCTCTTTAAATGGAAGATTTTTGAGGGGAGATCATGCAAGACCGACTTTATGAAAAGGAGTCGTCTATAAACAGATAAAATAAGAGAGCTCTTGTGTTTTATCATTTTTTTATGACGAGTTTGTCAAACTTGTTTTTTCAAGAACACATTTTTTATGTTCTTCTGATAGTTCGCCCTTTTTTTTAGATAATTGGACAGAGGCGTTAGAAAAAATCGATATGTGGTATTCAGCAAAAAAAAAAATGCTTGAAAGAAAACGTCACTTCTTGAATTTACGACGTCATCCTTACGCGGTTAATATGGGTAACATTACTGTCTAAGCTCAATTAGGTGTTAAAAACATGCATTTTCATACATTAATACAACAGTATATGTACCTTTTTTTCTACAGTAACAAGGGCTTTCTCTAAGTAGCACTTTCAAGGTCATCTGTCAATGTCAAGGTCATTTTCAGGTTTAATTGTGTTGAATATTTCTGAAAACGGTAGGTGTGGGGTTATTGGTGTATAACCCACTTTTGAAAGTGTTTTGTTTTAAAGAAAAAATGAAAGCAGGGAGTTCAAATATCTAATAAACGTGCTCAGTTCTGGTTGTACCGGGACACTGTGCATATAATGAAATTTGCTATGTTTTAGATTGTTTCTTAATGCATTTGTAATTGAAGATTATTTTTTCATTGATCTATTGTTGTGATCAAGGAAAACAAATCATAAAAGTCATGATCAGAAATATAAGAGATTGTTTCATAGCCCACAAGTGACAATAAATCAACAAACAAGTTATATTGACTTATTCGTGCGAAAGAAAAGTTTTATTTTTCAGGTTTGAGACCCAAGTTTTCCTCCAGTTGCCTAGGTAACGGTTATTACACGCGTCCACAGTGTGTTGATCATCCGGACGGCTATGGGTGTGATTGCGGACCGGGTTTTCATTGGAACACGATCGTCTGCATGTGTAAGTAATCGCCTGTTTTTGCTCTTTGCAATCAACCTGGGCCCATTTGCATAAAAAAAAATCATTGGTTATATTTTACCGAAACTTCATTTCAGCCAATCACTGTTGTTGTTTCAATTGAAACAACAAACCTGTTTGAATGAAAATTGATTAGGGTCTTTGTCTATCTAATGTATAGGTTATTCTTAAGGTAGTGGACCCGTAATAGTTCCGCAACGTCTCCGGAGTAATGGGCTTGCCCACTAACAAAATAACTGTCTTTCAGATGAAACGTTAAACCTTGATCCTGTAAGATGGTGCTTTACACCGAGCATGTTTTAAATCGCAGTTAAGGTTTATTCGGTTTTTTTTGGTCGCTTTAGCGAAAATAACAGTCTTGCCAAATCAAAAGGAAGACGTTGATGGTTTTTTTTCGTATTTCGAATAAATCTGCTCATATTCTGGAACATATTGTCGAGCATTCTGACACAATAATTGTACTATTTATTTTTGTTCCTGGGAATAAATTTTAAGGGAGTCTACTTTTTTTTAAAACTACAGACCGATTTATATATTGTCTGTCATTCAAATGTACCCATCAAGGCTACAGAAGTTGTAAGTTGAATTATTATTTGTAAACTGTCAACTCAGACGTTATAATTGCAAAGGTAGTTATTTGCCAAATTAATAAGATATATAGAATACAATAAGCGGTCACAAAATAAAATCTGTTCGCAAGTATTATTTTCCTGGGTCGTAGAAAACGCGAAATTGTTATACGTAAAGCAAGTACATGTACTTGGCAATAGAATTCGATGATTCAGGTAACTAGGATTCGATTTCTTCAGAGGTTTTTATTTGTAGTGTCCAGTTACCCAATAATTCTACTTATTAAATTAGCAAACCATCGCAAGTGGCCCTTTAACAGCAAAATAATTGTTTTCCTTACACCATTGTCTGTCGCGGGTATCAGTTTCATAATCAATATAACTCAGGTTAATCGAGAATTAATTGATAGTTCAAATAACAACTTGATACACAGGAATTACCATAAAATTGTTTTAAATACAATTCTATGGTTCAGCGCAAAACTTTACTAAGTGTATATACATTGTATATACACTTAGTAAAGTCTTGCGCTGAACCCTCGATTTGAAATTAAGAAATTTGTTTTTTCTTTTTTCTTCTCGGTCATATATATATTCCCAGTAAATGACCTCTGATGATCAGTAGCCCCGTCTTTTTTTCTATTTTTCCAAAACATTCCATATAAGGAAAAAAAGAAAAAAAAAACCCACACGCTTTTTAATGTCTCATTTAGTATTCCGTCAGTTGTATTACCTTTGATCGCACGCAAAAATGCGTTATCGGGAGCCCTCGGCGGTTGTACGGAATAGACCTCGGAAATAAAAAAGACGCAGCCATGAAAGATAGTCATTTCGGTCGGCCCCGTTTGCTCAGTCGGTAGAGCACCGGACATCGAACAATTGAGGGTCGATCGCGCGGGTTCGATACCGGGCTGACATAGTAATATCTAATTGTCTTTTGGATGAGACGTTAAACCGAAGTTCCGTGGGACGGTGCTTTACACCGCAGTTGTTTCGTCGTGCATCCTTGCACTATCCCACGTACCAGCCAATCGTCTTCTGGGGAGTAGCTCATATGTGCAAATTCTACGGTAGCGAGGATAAATAAACGAAAAAATAAACAAAATTCTCATACAACTGGGGGATGGTAATGTTTGTCACGATTATCCGTACGGCTATTAATGTTAATTTTGTAAAAAAATACGATGGTTTACACACGTAAATTTTCACATGCAAATAGCCCTCTTCGACCAAGTTTCCTTATCGACTGCTTCGACCAACAGCGTTAAAGGTAGCAATGGACACATGGCGTCATTTTTTTCCGCCCGATGAATTTTTTTCTTGGTCACATATATTTTAGATTAACATTGCGTAGTCATTATATCAAAATTTGAAGGTACCTTTCCACGCTCGTTTTCATGCTAGAGTTATCTGCCCTAGGGTGGTATAGGCCATTTTTAAGTAGAACGGTTATTTTCATTTTAGGTCTAGTATAAACCCTGTACTAAGTTATAGCTATAAAACAAATACATTTTGATAGACCTTATACATGTTCACAATTGCTTTTGACAAGAAAATTTCTCTTTGATCAATTGCATTTGCACAATTTGCTTTCAAAAGTTAGAAATGCACTAATTTTTGTAATTTTACTAGGTAAAAATACTAGGTAAAAATACCACAAAAACCTATTTTTTGAAGAAATTACCCAATGAATTTTTCTTATTTTCCGACATGTTTATAATCCATATTTTTCCTTTATTTGGTAAAAAAGTCAGCATACCTTTCCAAGCAAATAAGAAAGTTTTTCGTTTTTTTCAGTGTTCCCCCTAATCGAATGATGGTTTTAACGCATTTTTATTGTTTAATTTAATGATCCAGTCATTCAATTAATATCAAATGTTGAAAAGAAGCAAAGTTATGAAGTTTTACCATCGTTATTCTACGTTATTTCCATAAGTAGAATCTTACGAAAACAGGTCTTTGTAAACAACGCGCAAAAAGAGCCGTAAAATTAACGAAAACCCACTTCCGGTTTATAGAATCGGGAGGCCGCTGTCCATTGCCACCTTAAACCGGCGTAAGGTGATAACTTTCATAAAGATAACGGTTATACTACACTTTCCAAAAATGTGTTTGTCAACTTAGTAATAGAGAGTTCTCTAGAAACAGACTGCAGACTGAATTTGACACAATCTAAAAATAGTTTTGATCATCAGAATTCGTGCATTCTGATTGGCTAAACAGTTGTTTTCATTCCCCAATAAAAAACAATTTTGAGTACGCAACTATTTTGAAAACTTCCCCTCAAAGCAGTCTCATACGAAATATATATGTTTTTATTGGTAATCTTTGCGGATTAATACAACTTGTGATTGCATTTTTTTAGTGTGATCGGGTTTTTAGTTTCAAACCTCCACGAAACAAACAAATACCATTCTCATCTTTTAAATGAACTGTAATCGATTGTCACCGTTTGATAGCATGTAGCATTTATCTTTGCGAGTTTATTTCTGCTATACCTATGGGCAAAGAAAACGCTACCGAAATTTAACCATTTAGTGCTTCCTACTTTCCTAAAGGATTCAAAATCATGAAAACTATAATTCATACAATGTCTAGGATGAATTATATGTTTATGGCTTACCTGAAAGAAAACGTGGCTAAAAGTAAGTTTTTTAAACAATGATTGTAAAAAGTTCTATCACTCGGGAGATGGTTTATTTAAAAAAACATCACTTTTTTGTAAGAATAGTTAATGTGTTTACTTTACTCAGGATTGGAAAAAAAATGTTTTACGATATCTAACTTCGCCAATTAATTCCGAATAGAAGAAGTCCGCACCTACTGATTTCTGATAAAATGATTGATAGCACAACTTTCAACTTTAAGAAATTTGTATAGCCTCGTACCTACTTAGCTACTTTCAATTTTATAACAACTCTTATCTCATATGCAAAAGTGTTAACTCATTGTGACCCGATCATAGAAATATCACTCTTTGAAGCTTTCCATCACAGATCACTGCTGTCTTTTTTGTTTTTTTTAATTGTGTTATTATGTCTATGGTGTTTGCATTAACAATAATTGATCTACAATTTTGTACCTCACCAATTAATTCTGTCTTCTGCATAGAAGAAATGGGCTCTTGTTACTAATTGCTGAAAAAATGGTCGGTAAGAAGCAGAATATAGCTAATACTCCCATTTTCATTTTTAGGATTTTACAAAAAATGGCATTAAGCAATGTGACAGGTGTCAGACATTTCCGAATTATGGAAACACGAGCGCAGTTACTTGAATGACCTTACTCTGAACAACAAGACCAATCAAAGCACTGAGAGTACTGATGGTGGACGTTTCTGTTGGCAAACTAGATTGATTCTCCCATTTGTTGAGAAAAGAGAAATTTCACATGTAAAATTACGATAAAAGGAAAATGACCTGACCCAAGTTCGCGTCTTGCTTCAGATATACATTTTTCAACATATATCGTCGATCGTCAACCAAAGTCCTGTAATTACAAAGTTTCGATACTTTTCGGCATTATACCGGGTGTAGTTTAAAGAGTGAATGTCTGATCGGGTATAAAGTAAAGAAATTTCAATTAGATGATTTAGGTTATGATTCTGATTTTGCAATGCTAATCGATTCTCCGGAATCTCATAACAAAAATTAAGTTGTTATTTGCTTAAAATATTCTTTAGAAGAATAATAATTAATTGTTCCGCGATTTTCATTCTCAAAAAAGGCATTGTCACAAAAACAAGAGCCGTGTTGGACATGGCTACCCCATGCCGCAAAAGCTTGATAGTAAACTGAAGCCTAATAGATTAAGGATTCTATCGTACTATAAGAGATTTACCTCCTATAAAATCTAAGTTTTAAAAATAACAATGGGCAATAAGTCCAAAATTATTCAAGCAAGAGTTGTAGTTCTTGTGCACTGCACTTCTCCTAAATGAGATCTATCCACCCATAAAATTTCAAGTTGATAGCTATTATACTTAATGAGATATGCTCCAGACATAATCTAAGTAATAAAAAATAACAAAAGGCAATAACTCCAAAATTATGAAAGCAAAGAGTTGAAGTTCTTGTGTATTGCACTTTTCCGCCATGAGATCTATCTACCCATAAAGTTTCAAGTTGATAGCTTTTATACTTTAGGAGATATGCTCCAGACAAAATCTAAGCATAAAAAATAACAAAGGGTAATACATTTCATTAAATACTAGGAGAAATTTGAGAAAAACTGTATTTTACCCTTAGTCTCCTTTTCCCTTGACGAGTCCTCAATTCCGAAAACCGTCACAGATGCATCAACACTATATCACAGGAAGTTCACATGGTAAGTTTCATTTGATTTGGCCCAAGGGTTGTGGAGAAATCGCTGGGGACGGACGGACGGAATTACGGACAGACGGTCGGACGGACAGGCAAAGCGGCGGCTATATGCTCTCCCTTCGGGGAGCATAATAAAGAAAGAAAGGGTAAGTGTTTGTATAAACACGTAAAAAATTGCAGACACTCGTCTCGAGATTGGCTGTCGCGTGTTGAAAAGTAAAATAAAACCCTCTTTGCATAAACCTTTATCGCACGGCCTGAATGCTTTACTTTACCTGCTCGGGCTGTATCGATATTCATGTGTATTCCGGAATTTAGATTAATTAGCCATTGTTTTATACACATTAGTAGTGGCAGGGCAGGTTACAATTCCATTAATTCCATTCACCAAGTTCATGAGTGACCTCCCATAGACCATTGGGAAACAAGGAGCAAATTACTCAAAAGTAGTTCTACGCAAGCAAAACGTTCACCCGATCTCAGAATAACATATGATTATGCACTTAAAAGATGTCTTTGAGGTTTCAACAAGTTATGAAGATTCCTTGTTTCACTCCATTTTCAAAATGCATAGTTGTCAGACGGATACAATTCTTGAAAAGGAGTAAATTGAATCTAAGTGAGCACTACTGTTTTGAAAACCTATTAACATCTGACATGATTGTTCTAACGCGGTATTAACACTGGTGAACGTAAGCGTCCACCAAAAAATGAGAACGTCTATTACAATAACAGTGGTCGATAATGCGGAACACCACTCGGCCAATCTCACGATCAACCTCGGATGTACATAGACGGACTATTTTTAGAAATTATGGTAAAACCTTGGACAAAAATTCGATGACGTCAGTTAAAATGGCGTTTGCCCTCGAAACTGTGAGTGAAAACATTCGACGTCGCCAACGCTACTCGTTTAAGTCACTGACGTGAAATCATTGTATCCTAATATAAATATCTTTTGATTCTTAAATAACGGCTGAAAAAAAATTTAAATTTTTGAGAATGATTCGTCATTCCCAAAAATTAAGATTTTTCAGCCAATATTTACTGAAAAGGATATAAATCTACATTGCTTATTTTTTCTTACACTATTTCCGCCTAACAAAATGCACGATTTTGTGACATACCAATCCGCCTTACATACATCCGAGGTCTGTTGCAGTTTACGGAAATGGCCGAGTGATGTTCCGAATGAGTGGTCAATATTTCTAATGTAAAAATATATATAATATACGGTTATGGTATTCAAATCTCTCATCTGCGTGTTCTAGTAACTAGGACGACAAGAAATTGAAGACCGTAGGTTCGAATACCTGCCGGGCCACTGGTCAAGTGGTTGTGTCCTAGGTTAAGGCATTTCGGAGCCCAGCATAGTACATGTGACACCAGGAAGCAAATCATTGAGAAAACTTCAGTGATAAAAACTGAAATATTGTTGAAATCGGCGATTACAACAATTTAAATCGGAAAGTTTTGAGAAAGGTTAAAATTTGAACGCCATTAAAGACACCGTAAATTTTCACAAATGTTGAATGAATTCTACTTTTTCTTCGAAGAAATACTTAAATTCGCTTGATAATTCATAATTCTCAAAGCGTAGTGTATTATTTAATTACTGTGGTTACGTAGATCGTCTAAAAAAAGAAAATGTTAAAAGACTTTTTGGTATAAATTTATATATATTGAAATAACAGGAGGCGATCGCTACCTGGAAAATAATATGCCATATATTTCTACAATTTCATCTCATTGAATATACCAATAATTCAAATACCATCGGCTTCAATTACCATCGGCATGATTTACCCCGCCTAGATTACACTGATTAGTGTGACATAGACAAAAAGATGCTCCAATCATTCTATGCACCATGTTACTGTTCCGATAATTTCACTGGTTTCATAATGAAATTAGCAATAATTTATCTTCGAGAAAAATAGAAATTCCAACGGAATACATTGAAGACGCCCATTTTGATACTATCATTAGTGTTCCAATAATACGCATATCATATATTTCTATATACCTTTCTCTCTTATCCAGCGACGGCAGTGGACTCCAGACTCGAGTTTTCTAACCAGTCCCCAGTAAGATACGCACTTCTTATAGGAAAGGCATTTCCCATATTAAAGGAATTCACAATCGCATTTTGGATTAAGGTGAGTGTATGTGTGTGTATAATTCGGGTCCAATTCATGCTCTTGGCACGAACTTGAGGGAGAAATTCAATTCAATTTTCAATACTATTTATCGCACTACCAAGCTACCGGCCCATACATGTGCATACATTTGACCCGTCACGCGAAAAGGGACTATCTCGGAACTCAGTTAAGTAAATATATGAAAAAGAGATTTGATCCAGTAGTGGTCAACCAGTGGTCGCATCTCAAATATTCATATACAAGAATGTAGAATGATCTAGACGTAACGGCAAAAGTTGACGGTCACTATTGTAACAAATGACGTCCGTTTAAATGTAACGTAAAATTGATTATTTTCGAGTAAACTACGACGAAAACGACGAAGATAGTTTATGTTCAGTCGCTCATTTGTAAAATATGCAATAATATGCAATCTAGTCAAAGTAAAAATGACTACATGTTACACAGATATGATTTATATAACCTTCTGTATACAATCAATTTGCGAGAGCAGTGCAACGTAAGCTTTTGAAAGCAGAATCAGAACCGAAAAGAAACTGAATTGTGTTCGAACTAAAACCAGAATAGTTTCCAATTAAACAACGGTTTGAAATCTTATCAAGGTTGAATGGGTGAAAATTAAACCTTTACAAAATATTTTGGGTGGTTCTGTGAACGAGAAATATTTTTGACAATACTTATAAATTGACCTTACGTTCAAACGTCGAAAAAACGCGTTAGTGGGACAATTTTAAGACGAACATAATGATCTATATTTCCGTTAGTTAAAGAGATAATTGTGAATGTTTTTATATTTGCGGCATATATTCTAGATGTATTTTGAATATAAAGTTAAATTAAGAATATGGTGATGTTTTGTACAAAAAAATGTGCATCAAAAATTTCACCTGTATTTTTATGACGTTTTTTTGCAAAGTTGGACAATTTTAACACTGAGAAAACTCAATAATAAACTCATTAGATCAAGCCGAATTTTGCATAAATTCCAGTTCAGATGTATTTTAAATATTATTTATTATTAATTTAGTCCGGAGAAAACCCGAATTAATGACATTTGAAAAAGTGACTATTGAAAAAACGACGTTTTTTTTAGCAATCTGACGCTACTGACACGTTTCTTTTGTGGTTGTCATCTTTTGTTTGGACCATCCAATATGCGTAAGACTTACATCATATTCCATTTGGCGTAATTTACATTATATGGCAAATTGTCATACCTCTAGCGCCATTATTTAAGATATTACAATTTAGTAAAACGATCGGGTGTTTTTTGTTACATCTGACGGCGTCATTTCTGGTGTATATTTGTGGTTCTTTTGACTATTATAATACTTTCCTTTGGTATAAAAATAAATTTCAGACAGATTAGAATAATCCACTCTCAAAGATCTATAATTTGATACTAAAGTTATATATGTGGATGCATATTAATAGCGAAAAAATTATTTCAAATGTTGGCAATACTCCTATTTTGACGTGACCGGCAACTTTTGCCGTTACGTCCATTCTATATTAGGAAACTCAGCCAAGTTGGTAAAGTGTCGACCCTAGTCGGCCTGCACAATCCACCTAAAGATTGACCAGGGTCGACACTTTAGGCAATACCCAAATGTTCCCTTTTTGCGTGATGAGTCAGTCAGAGTCACATACATGACCCTTCAAGCAAAAAATTACTACTTGAGAACTCATTAAGATAAGTATTGAAAGAGATTGGGTAAACTGTATTTCGCAAATCTAACATGAATATTAAGGAAACTAGAATGTTTATATAAGTAAGATTCAGAATAACCCCCTATTGCTAAAATTTTGGTCCCGTGTCAGCCTGAGCGGCCCGCGCAGTCTTACTAGAGTCGTCAACTAACGCACTATGCCTTATGAATCGCATTTTTAAACATTAATTTGGTTTTAAAGCTGACGAAAGACAATTGTAACTATAACCATTCTCTTTCGAAAAGTAAAGTTTCTTTCAAAGAACAGTACAATAGTTTTTAGAATTTCTTTCAAGTATACCAAAGTATATTAAGTTTAATTTCGAATGACGCCAACTGTACTTTACTTAGGCTCTACACACACTAATCGGACCATAGAGTCTCAAAAATGGGTGAAATAAGCGATATTATTTGTCCACCCTTTGATTAAAACATACTCACTATTCTATAAATAGTTTTATTAGTCTTCGCGGACTATTCAAGTGACTGCAAAGTTTTGCTATCGCGAAACTTTTTGAACGATTTGGAAAGTAGTTGTGGAGCGTTATGATTTGGATCGCTCTAAATGCGATCCATCACACGAAAAGGAAACAGCTGGGAAATCCGTAAAATAGATATTTAAAAAAAAGAGATTAATTCTAGTAAAAGTTGACAAGAATTCGCATTTCAAAATTCTTTCAGAGGCTGGTAGATCTACATTCAGAAAATCAGTAAAAAGTGAAAAGTATCGACCCATGTCAGCCTGCGCAGTCTGATTTTGGTCGACACTTTACGCAATACCCAGATGGTCTCTTTTCTTGTGACGGGTCATATCAATGATTTGAATGAGTGGTAAGAATGTAATGTAATAGACCTTTAATAGAACAGTGTAGGAATGTCATTTTCATGACTTTAAAAGGTAGAAGATGATCAGAGCAGTTTTCAACAAACAAACAAACAAACAAACTAACAACAACAACAAAAAAACAAACAAAAAAAGAACCCCCCCCCCCGCCAAAAAAAAAAAAAAAAAAAAAACAAAAAAAAAAAAAACACAACGAATAAAAGGTGGTATATAGAGATTTTCATTTTCTTCGGTTCATTTTTTGGAATTAAGCTACAATCGGAAAAATCTTACGAGCTCAGCATTATCACATGGTGTAATTTACTTCTTTATTTGAAACATTTTTTTTTTCAAGTAGACTTTCATTTCAGATCCCTGATCCCGTTTTAAATGGAACAATTTTATCCTACAAGTATGAAAAGAACCTTAACGTACTGTACATGCGGAGCGGCCCACTTCTTGCCTTTAATATATGGAACAAACGAGTGGAAACGAACTTTGCTTTCGAAAAACATCGATGGTACCACGTGACATGGGCCTGGACTTCTGAAAGTACGTAATATTAGTAATAACGCTAGATTTTCATTATATTTCTAAGAAATAGCTATAACTTGCAGTAATTTATTGTAAACGTGCTTGTACTTCTTCACATTTACGACCCGGAAAGAAATAGAAAAAAACATGCACTTTTTCGTCGTTTAAAAGAGCCACTCATTTTTCTGCAAGAGTATATTGAAATTGGTTTCGATAATTTTTATTGTCCAATTGCGTAGCCACCATTACGCACGTTACGCAAGTGCGTTATAGAAATAAACCCTTTTCGAAAAATATCGTTGATGAATGATCACAACATCGAAACTACAGCTTGTTCAAGCTGTAGTTACGACGTTTTGATTATTAACCAACGCTCTTATCATAGAAAAGTGGAGCGGACGGAGGACATCCATCTTTACATACAGTACACTGTATACACAACCGTAATATCGCTTTTATCTTATATATTCTTTAGTGGACAGCATTCTGAGTGCGTATAAATGTCAAAATCCTGGTTACACCTATGTTGTCAGCCCTTGTTAAGCAGTCTTACACCTCAGATAACGCTTAAAATGAAATGAGTGAAAAAAAGTACTTAAAATGAAATTGAGTAACATTCCCTTTTATTATTTTTAGCTGGCGCATACGAACTATACATCGACAACGTTAAAGTCTTATCTGGAAATGGATCGGCGGGTAAAATAATTCCAAGGAACGGCGAGTTTGTTCTAGGGCAGGCGTCAAGAAAGGAGTTCAATTTTGATGAAAGATACTCATTCGTCGGTGACCTGACGCATCTAAACATTTGGTCAGCAAGAATCTACGAAACGGAAGTCAACGAGATTAAAACGTCTTGTAATTTGATGTACTGTGGTGATGCCGTACAGTGGACGGAGTTTAGGCGTGGTACTAGGGGTGCTATGAGGATGCGATGGCCATCTGGGGCTATACAATTACGTACGTATATTATTTTATTTTATGTACTGTGGTGGTGACGTACAGTGGACGGAGTTTAGTTATACAATTACGTACGTATATTATTTTATTTTATGTATTGTGGTGGTGACGTACAGTGGACGGAGTTTAGTTATACAATTACGTACGTATATTATTTTATTTTATGTATTGTGGTGGTGACGTACAGTGGACGGAGTTTAGTTATACAATTACGTACGTATATTATTTTATTTTATGTATTGTGGTGGTGACGTACAGTGGACGGAGTTTAGTTATACAATTACGTACGTATATTATTTTATTTGATGTACTGTGGTGACGCCGTACAGTGGACGGAGTTTAGGCGTGGTACTAGAGGTGCTATGAGGATGCGATGGCCATCTGGGGCTATACAATTACGTACGTATATTATTTTATTTGGTGTACTGTGGTGATGCCGTACAGTGGACGGAGTTTAGACGTGGTACTAGAGGTGCTATGAGGATGCGATGGCCATCTGGAGCTATACAATTACGTACGTATATTATTTTATTTGATGTACTGTGGTGACGCCGTACAGTGGACGGAGTTTAGGCGTGGTACTAGGGGTGCTATGAGGATGCGATGGCCATCTGTAGCTATACAATTACGTACGTATATTTTTTTATTTGGTGTACTGTGGTGATGCCGTACAGTGGACGGAGTTTAGACGTGGTACGAGTGGTGCTATGAGGATGCGATGGCTATCTGGAGCTATACAATTACGTACGTATATTATTTTATTTGATGTACTGTGGTGATGCCGTACAGTGGACGGAGTTTAGACGTGGTACGAGGGGTGCTATGAGGATGCGATGGCTATCTGGAGCTATACAATTACGTACGTATTTCAGTTTTATTGATGTACTACAACAGAAACTTTACATACTTTTGGGTCTATTTTGGGTGGTTTAAAAAACCGTGTGCCAACTTTATTGGCATATATTAATTGGACTATCTATAGAGACTATACCACGGGGGGGTGATGTCCATAATCGGAGCCACCGGCTCCGCTTTCAAAATCATGTGTGGAACTTCCGCTCCACGTGGGGCTCCGATTATGTAGATGTAAACATTTTATATTTTGAATGAAAAATGGGGTAGGAGGTCGGGATTTCCTCATTTATATAATATTTAATTCATTTATCATAAAAAAGTCGAATGCTATTCGACCAGTTATACATTTTGCAACGTAAACGTACTCAAAAAATGTAAGAACGCTCGTTGGTTTTTGTTAAAAATGATTTCTTCTGGGAGCGGTCTTGAGTCAGGAATGTGAAAACGCGTGGTTTTTACCTCCAAAATGCAATATTCTGAACAGAATTAATAACGCAGACCATTGTTTTCAGTGTACACGAGTTTAACAAAACAACCACAATACTCTAACCCAATGTACCTTTCTTCAATATGATAAAGATCAAAGAAAATAGTTTGGTTCCGATTATGTGGATTGGCTCCGATTATGTACCCTGGCTCTGAAGTTGTGGAATGTCTTCTTCTTCTTCTATATAACATCTTCAATATGAAATTTCTACTACTTTCATGGGGCCTTTTTCATCATCATTCAACAATGCAAGTTACGTTTGATACGTTTCACTTCTACATGTTTACTTTTATTATAACATTCCGGTTACTAGACAGTCAGCTTCATTGATATTACTCAGTTCATGTACGTGCAAGAGAATTGTCGGACTATAATCCAGGATTAAATGTGAAGAGATATAAAGATTTCTTCGGAGCCTGTCAGTGGTTTTTCTTGCTTATTATACTTCGCACGTTAAGCGTTCCAATTTTAACAACGTCACTACTAACACTCTTTCAACGTCGATAATTCCATGAAATTTTATCAGATATATTTTCCGAGTGGTATCAAAAAAAGATGTTGCGAAATTCGCGTTCATTTGATACATATTTCAAGAAAGACGATTAATATATCTTACTATAAAAGGACTCAATGATTTTTAATACTCCCTTTTTGTTCGATTTTAGCGCATCTGGGCTGGAAGTGCTCATGGTGAGCTATTGTGATCAAGCTGTGTCCGGCGTCCTTCGTCCGTCATCCGTCACCAATTTGTGTGCACTCTAGCGGCCACCTTTTTGGTCCAAATGTCTTAAATTTGGTCAGGATGTCTGTCTCCATCAAATTTTGGTCCAGTTCGAGATTTGGTCGAGTGGGGTCAAAAATGGGATCTTGTAAATGAAAGGGGTCAAATTTTAGCATAAGTCTTGTGTGCACTTCAGAGGCCACATTTTTTGCCAAAATGTCTTTAAACGTCATCAGAATGTTTGTCTCCATCAAATCTCGGACAAGTTCGAAATTGGATCAAGTGGGGTCGAAATTGAGGTCAAGGGATCATATCTTAGAAAACCCTCTGTTCACTTTAGAGGTCACATTTTTGGCCCTAATATCATGAAACTTAGTCAGAATGTTGGTCGTCATCAAATCTTGGTCATGTTGTAAACTGGGTCAAGTGAGGTCAAAAATGAGGTAAAGGGGTCATATCTCGGAAAAACCTTCTGTTCACTTTAGAGGCCACATAATTTACCATTATGTCCTGAAACTTTGCCAGAATGTTTGTCTGCATCAAATCTCGATCAAGTTTGAAATTGGGTCAATCGGAGTCAAAAATGAGGTAAAGGGGTCATATCTTAGAAGAACCTTCTGTTCACTTTAGAAGCCACATTCTTGACCCAAAATGTCCTGAAACTTGGTCAGAATGTTGGACCCTATCAAATCTAATCTTAGTCAAGTCCTAAACTGGTTCAAGTGAAGTCGAAAATTAGGTTAATGGGTAAAACCTTGGAAAAACCTAGTGTGAACTCAAGAGATCACTCCCTTTACTCAAATGTCTTGAAACTTGGTCAGAATATTTGCCTCCGTGAAATCTCATTAAGTTCAAAAATTGGTTAAGTGGGACCAAAAATGAGGTCGATAGGTCAAATTAAGGAAAATCTAGAGGACATTTATTTGTTTTAACATATTGTCAGGATCTTTGTCTTGAAATCTTTGAAAGAGGATCAAAAACCTGGACACCTCTTCAAATCTTTGAAAATCCTTCAGTACTTTAGAGGCAGCATATTTGACTCAACTGTTTTTAAATGTAATCGGAATTATTGTGTTTTTGATATCTTGGACTTTTGTTGAGCTAGTCAAGAATTTCAAATAAGTAGCTTTGGCACTTTGCCACATTTGTCAAATACTTGTAAATGCCTCAGGTTAGCGCTTAAGGGCCAATGGTCCCTTGTTTTTAAGCCCCGCATAACATTTAGTTCCGAATTTTCGCAAAGATTTGAACATATTTATATAAATTCCGATTAATATCAGAATATACTACTTCATCTCCGGATTTGTTAACTCTTCAATCGTAAAGTAATTAAACCAGCTTTAATAAAATTAAAACTTATTTAAGTCTATGAAAATCAAATACTGAAAATGTCCCGAGCGCTTTTTCGGTATAGGGGTACCGTTTTATAAAAGCGATATTGAAAGTTAAACAGAAGTATAAAAATTTGACATTTAGCAAAACGGATCAATATTCAAGGGCTAAAACACGTCTTATATATACTGAACAACAAAAATAACACACCACTTTTTTAGATACAACTTTTTCCATAATCTAGAGTTTGGAAAATTGGATATACCAAAATAAACGTAAACTAATTATTGATCTGTAACAAAATGGATTACACCGAAGACACACGCATTGGAGAGTTACTGGTGACTACCCCCAAAATCAAAATTTTGAAATCAAAGTCAGTTTTCATTGCTCTGTAAAATTCAGTAGTGCGTGTATTCATGTGCATTATTGCTCTCAAATAATGTTCGACGTGGATTTCTGAATTTTGCCTAGATTAAATCCTAACATGGCTTTCCAATTGCTCTTCATTCTGCCTTAATTTGACTCAAGACCTTGCGATTTTTCGTTCTTTTGCGACCTCTCATTGAAAGCCCGTTTCTGATATGCTTGAGTTTGAGATAAGTCTGATCGGTGAAAGAGAAGGCATCGGTATAACTTTAAGAAGGTTTTCGTTATAAACAATGTTTTCTCATGCAGCAGATCGAATGCATCGTACGAAACTCAAGTTTGTCGAGTAAAACAGCTTAAAAAGGCTGAAACGACAAACCGTGAAAACATTACTAGATAAAGCCAAGTTTTCGAGTTTGGTGGTAGTGAAAAAATGAATTTCGGAACGTCATTGCGCATAGACATATTAAACTCATTCATTTACGCGATTAAAATCAAGTACACTGAGGGGTCATAACTCGGCCATTGCCAGGTTAAAACGCCGATAATAACAACTAACGATGCCGAACTTTGGCGCTGACTGGATGGGGAGGACGGATTGTACTACAATTTGTGTTATGACCGGAAACTTTTTACTCTCCAGGTTACAGCTTTTTTAAGGTTATCGTGGACTCATGGTGACAGTGAACCACAAAGATGAGGTATCTGGGCCGTTTGTCGACTCCTTTAAAAGCAATAGCCCTAGGGTGAATCCCTGTAAATAAGTCAATGTTATGGTCTATTCATCTCATACCATTGTGGATTCAATTCGTAACACCTCCTTAAAGTGAGACCAATGCCTATTTTCTCATCGACCGGACTCATTTCAAACTCGAGCTTATCGAGAACGAGTTTACAAAGAGAGTCAAAAAAAAAAGTTGCGAAAACCCAAGATTTTGAGTGAAATCGAGGCAAAATGAACATCGAATGCATATCCATTTTGGGATTTGCTCCTAGTGATAGTCGCCTTCACGCGCTTACAACTCTTCAATGCGTATGACTACGGTGTCATTCCTTTTCTCACTAACTAACTCACTAAATAAATAACTAAATAAATAGTTAGATAGATAAATAAATAAATAAACAAATAAATAAATTTAGTTTTTAGGCAAGTGATCATGAGTTTCGGTCCCTAAAGCTAGGCACTCCAAGACTTTGGAGTATTGGTACATAATTAGAGACAAATAATTTTCTTTCAACTATCTAAAATTTCAGTAAAGAACAAGTTTCTAGAATATTGTCGTTATCTTCTTGAATTCGTACACACTGAAAACAAGGGTCTACATCAGACATTCTGTTCAGAATATTGCATTTTGGAGTTAATAAAAGTAAACGAGAAAGGTGAGACGTAAAATAGACAACGTGTGCCATGGAATGACGAGAAAACAGCGCGCCATGGAACTAACAGAAACTTCATATTTAAGGCTGTGGGGGCATATGCAAGAAGACACTCCACAACTTCAGAGCCAGGGAACATAATCGGAGCCAATCCACATAATCGGAACCAAACAATTTTCCTTGATATATATCATATTGCAGAAAAGTACATTTGGTAAGATTATTGTGGTTGTTTTGTTAAACTCGTATACACTGAAAACAATGGTCTGCGTTATTAATTCTGTTCAGAGTATTGCATTTTGAAGGTAAAAACCACGTGTTTTGACATTCCTGGCTCAAGACCGCTCCCAGAAGAAATCATTTTTAACAAAAACCAACGAGCGTTCTTACATTTTTTGAATACGTTTACGTTGCAAAATGTATAACTGGTCGAATAGCATTCGACTTTTTTATGATTAATGAATTAAATATTATATAAATGAGGAAATCCCGACCTCCTACCCTATTTTTCATTCAAAATATAAAATGTTTACATCTACATAATCGGAGCCCCACGTGGAGCGGAAGTTCCACACATGATTTTGAAAGCGGAGCCGGTGGCTCCGATTATGGACATCACCCCCCGTGTATACGCAAGATTGTGTCCGGTTGCATCGCTACCGGGCTATTGTGTACGTGGCATCCGGTTTTTGTGACAAATTCGTGTTGAGCTACCCATAGCTCATTTCGAGTGCTTTTGATTGCTCAGTCATACATATTCCTTATCACTGACACTTAAAAAATGTACAATTTTGTTGAAACGGGTAAGCCACGGCCATCAGAAAAAGAAAGAAATGAGAATAAGGTTGTGCTTTAGGCTTGCATGTCTGATAACCACATTGTCCTCTAAGTTAGCTACTCGGGGCAGGCAATTCATAATTAACAACTCGGTTTAGAACTGCCGAGCCTAACTGGAGCAGTTAGTAACGCGCCTGGCTCTCTATCCTGATGTAGTGAGTTCGATTTCCGTATCGGCCATCTTTGATCCCACAGAAGGCAAAGGTCATTTTGACTTAGTTAATCTGTTTCCCTCCAATTGGCCAGTGATACGCCTAAGTGGGAAGGGCATCTTGTTCTTAGGATGGAATGTTCTGTTCGCAGTGTTTGAAATGACAGGAAATAATGTATAGGCGCACCAGCCGTTGTACCATAACTTCGAAACTGTTGAAAGCGACGTTTATCTCATATAAACAAGCAAACAAATCTGTACGGAACATTTGAAGATATCGACCGAGATCAGATAGGCCACGAGTGACGTCATGTACCATTGCTGGTTTTCTCAATCAATTTATCTAAAGAACGGTAAATGCAAAACAATTAGGGGTCCTCGACCCAGACGTTGGTCATATATACTATAACTTAACTACTTTATGGGCGTAAACTTCCAGAACCGATACTCAAAACACCTTCCAAACATTTTTCTTTTTTGTGATATTTTTTTTAAATCGGCCCCTATGTCCTTTGACCATCAATAAAACCTTAATCTTACAAACATCCGGTATTGATTTTTCCATAAACCTACACCATTTTCTTTGAGTTTCATGTTATATATAGTTAACAACATCGTGAAATTGATAAGGTGAATGATTTTGGAATGATTTTGGAATAAAACTGAATGAGTGTGTGGAGCGATCTTTGAGTCAAATTAAAGGGAGGTAATCCAATATTGCTAATTTTGTTCAAGATGAACAAAATAAGCGATATGTATTACCTCACTTTAATAAAATATACGTACTTCTCTGTTTGTGTGTCTTCGTGGACCAATTAGACACTTTAAAATCAACACCAACCAATAAAATAGTAGAATTATTTAATCGATTGGAATTAAAAGTTGATCGTCTTGAACGATTCTGAAATGTTTTGTAATGATTCCGGAGCGTTTTTGATCAATCTAAGTGAGTGTTTGGAATGAATAAATGGAGCGGTGAGTGTGTGATTTAGAATGGTTTTGATTGGAATGGTTGTCAATTTCATTAGGTAACTAACTTTGTATTTTGTTTTATTTAATAGCTACACATCAACCCCAGTAAGTCATGTAAAGTTTCTTTTTTGCTTAAGTATATCATGATGCCGGACCGTGGACGGGTGTAGCTTTATTATATCATTTTTCGAATGTACCGTTTGTTTGTTATTTTACCTATAACTTCCTGAAATATGTATTTCACAATTTATAATGCCTTGTCCTGTAAAAGGTTAATTATACCTAATTGCCTGAAAATGTTCAAGCCGCCTAGTTTCATCTGTGACAGCTATCCATTTCTAGCAAAACCTAATACATCAAACATTCTGTTCGCCCATGATGTTAGATTGAACAGTTGTGTCGCGTATAATTCATAGATAGTTATTAATTGAGGATTATGAAATATGAGGATAATTATACATCTATGACGTACATCTATAGTATATTTTTTTTTGGCAATGCATCGGTAATGAGAAATAATGAATTCGTCCGATGTTTAGATTTATTCGGCCACTTTGCATGTGGAAAAATATCCTGGCGGGTTTACTTTTTTGTTTTGAAAGTGAAAATTCATTTTCAACTGGAAATATCTGAAACCGCCAAAAATAAAAATTCTCCTCGGATTAATTATACTAATCTATTTTAGTTCGATTGTAACGAAAGCTTAAGCTTATAGAGACGCTCTCCAACACACAATCTCGATGTTTTTCCATGCACCTGAGAGGAAGGCAGTGACTTAACCCCATTGCTAGCCAATTCTATAGCCTGCTTTTTATTGGGGCTAGCTAATAAGTGTGGTTTTTTGCCCATAATCACACACCGGTAATGGTGGGTCTCAAACCACGGACCATTCCATCCCCTCACCAGTCGAACGCCGATGATGTTTTACAGGAAAACAATACCAATTTATCTATTTTTAAAAATGAGCTCACTTATAATTCTTTGTAAAACTCCAAAAAATGTTGAGAAAAATAAGATATGAGACTATTGTCTGATTTCAGCATGACATTACCGTTTGATCTTTTCAGACACGAGTTGTTTTACCGAGGAAGCCGTGGGCGTGACGTGTAATAAGTATTGCAGCGACACGATAGGTGAGAAACTAAAATTGCTTCTTTGCAGAATATTGTCGACAAGTCTATGAGTGGAGACATTATAGAGACACTGTCTATTTAGCGTACAGTAAAGGAATAGACTGATCCGAGTCTTCAAGTCACGCAGATGAAATCGTTAGGAACGACACACAAATGCTCAACTGTAACACGGGTAACAACCAATGTCTTGAGGGGTAGACTCAAAGCTATTGTTAGTGCCAAAAGATATATGAACATGCGCTCACAAAACTCTGCTCTTAGTCTTTGAATGGATATACACAGTGGTTTTCAAAACTTCGATCCTTTTATTGGTAAAAAAAAATAACTTAATAACAAATGAAGTACTTGGAACTTAGTTTTGGCAGAATGTATATATTCTCGGTCAGTTTATACATAAAAAAATATAAAGATTATTCTACCTAGATTTAACAGTTTCGATCTACTCTGACCTCTCAGCTTAACAATTACAGTGTCAGCAGTTCGAGACTTTTCGAACTTGTAATTTTCTGTCTTGCATGACGGGCCCTAAAGGTATTTAAATATTGCCGCAGAACAGTTCCCTTTTTTGACGCCCACTTTAACGCCCGTATTATGGAAAATATTGTGTAACAAACATTTTCTCTAACAATGTGTTCTGTATAAAAGGAAAAAAAAGGTAAAATTTCGTCAATGTCATATCGTCGTCACGTTTTTTTTATTACGAATTCAGACCACTCTAAAATTGTGTGGTCTCTACCAGAGAATTTTACCTGATTTCAGGGGTACAGTGCAACGAACAAATAGTCGAAAATATGCGATGGCCAAGAACGAAAGCAAACCAAACAATTGCTGTAAGATGCCCGACCGACGCACTAGCCGCCGTACCTGAAGTGAAACCGACAAATGGGACAGGTATTTCCAGTATTTTTGGACTAAATATTTAAAGCCTAGAAACGTGTGTTGCTTTTTAGCTCGGCTGTTTTCGGAGAAAACCCGAGGTATTGCAATAGCCTCTCGTCGTCGTCGTTGTCGTTGTCGTCGTCGTACGAAAACTTTGACATTTTGTGATATCTCTGAAACTCAACATCAAAAGAGCAACCTATACTATCATGCGGGATGCATTTTGTACAAATTATGCCCTTTTTCGACTTAGATTTTTCCCACTATCCACCATCCAGCACTCAAAAGCCGAGCTTAGTCACCCGTAGGCGTTGCTCTTGTAAAGGAATAAATCAACATATTTTTTGAAAATAACCACAATTGACACGTCCCGCGAAAACAAACCATATGGAGCCAATCTTTCTCGAGCGACCACGTCTCTTAAGCGACCATTTTTATTAAGCGATCTTTTACAATATCCCCTTCCTAAAATTAAAATATCTTAAAATGTATGTATTATTTTTCTAAAAAAATATTGTTGACTCCTTTTTTGTTTAAACTCATTAGAATCGTGACAATGGGATGATTCTTTTCAATTTTACAACAGAGGATTTTTGAAATGATATACAAATTAAAATTAAATTATGTGTCCGATTTGTATAAAAAATCACAGATCTCACAGAGGTATGAAACTTAAAACCTAATCACACTCATGTATGAATCTGCTTTGCGTTTTCATACAGGGTGATTAGGTGTTTAGTTTCATACCTGAATGAAATCAACAAACACTCCTTCAGAAAGGTCATTTTCCATTAATTATTTGCTTTTATAAAAACAGAGGCCCACGGAACCAGGGTTTGTAACACGACGCTGGACAATGAGGGTGAATGGGAGCCAGCCGATATCGATGCTTGTATATCACTGTCCTTGAGAAATATGAAGAAAGACGTAAGTTAACTTTGAGATAGTAGGCTTCATCCTTGATAGGTTTCTTGTCGTTGGACAATTTCAATTTTTATCGAAAACAATATATTCTTTAACATATTCCAAAAGAATCCTTATTAAAATCGCTTGAAACAAGGGGTGTCTATTAGACATTTAGCTCCCCCCACATAAGAGCTCTTTGTCAAAAATATGATGAGTACTGTTATGGCTCTTGGGCACTGCTCTTTTTCTTAATGAGATTTATCCACCTGTGAGTTAACATGATTCTAGCTTGTATACTTTTTGAGATATGATCCGAACAAAAATAGGTCTACTGGCGGACCGACGGAACGACCGACGGACCGACCGATCTATCAGCGTACCGACAAGCGCAAAGCAACATAGCCCCTCTTCTTCGAAGGGGGATTAAACATGACATCAATATTCTTTTTTATTCCTAAATGTACTTAATATCATAATGAAGCTTCTTCCACGTAATGGTCGGTATTTGCATTTCGTTTAGTTTCAGAAATATCTGCTGCGAGCAGACTACATCACGCAGCCAAAGCTTCTTGAATTAGGTCGTTCGCTAGTCAATCACACTCGAGACCACGCCTACGGCAATCCCGTGGACATAGCAACGGTAATTGACCTACTAGAAATGTTGGTGAACACACAGGCGCATGTGATTGTCCTAGACCTTTCCGAGTGGACAGACGGAACACAGCAGTATGCAAGAGCTTCTGGTAGATCTCCTACGCTCGACGAGACGAAGGAATTTATGGCGGTAAGAAAATGATTCATTTGATAGATTGAATCTACTTCATTTTGTATTGATTTCACTTTTTTCAAAAATTAATAAACATATGTCCACGGTCTTGGAATCTAAAATGGGTGATTAAACACTATGAAAAAATGACCGAAAAATATGAAACAGAGAGACCCAAAACGGAAAGCCCCTTGAACATATCATTGATTAAATTTCTCATAAAAAATCTATAAATGGATCAAAGGTTCGATACTTTGAGGTTCTTTACTTCGACAAATCCAGAATAGACTTTCTTTTTTTGTGTTGTGTTTGAATATCGGGCTTTTTGCAAAGTTGTATCCAATTCTTTATGATGTGTAGATTAATTTTGACCTTGCAGTTTTTTCAGAATATTTTTCAAACAACATCTCCAATTGTTTTAGACAATTGACTAGTAAGTTTATTCGACTGATTGGCTAGACTGATTATGAATTTCCATCTTATATTGATCATTGCTCTAATTATGTCCCAATTAGATAGTTTCCGATGTCACGAACAATATCATGGACGAAAAGCACGAGTATGGATGGAACGCCACACGACCTCCAGGTGTAGAGGGAGATAACTTAATGAAAGTTATGGAAACATTCGCCCACGTATTGTCTCGTAGTTTACAACATCATATATCTGACGGGGAGATAGTCGGGGAAATTGGGTTTGAAGAGGCACATTTGAAGTCTTCCAGACATGAAATAGGTAGGAAAATCTACTGTTCATTAATGAAACAAAGATTTCTGTTGCGCATCTTGATCAAAATATGAGAAAACATTTTTTATAGTGCATTAGTTTACGATACTGACTTGCAAAAGGAACGCTTATCAAAAAAAGCTCTTCTTGTTTTTTTGTTTTTTTTACAGAACTCAGTATTGAATCTCAGTGGATACAGAATTTCAAAGGAGTGAAGTTCCCATCCGCTGAGGACACAGCCTACGGTATGACATCGAATATCGGCTGGATTGATCTTCCAAAAGCTATCACAGCTAATACAAACTCTTCCGAGGTTCCAGGTACATATTTTATTTTGATTGTTTAGATTAATAAACAATTACATGTATCAATTTTTCTCTTCCATTTAAATGGACTGTAGAGCAAGAAAACACCTTGATTTCTGGTGGCATACCATCATTGACTAGTAAAGTATTTCTTTTCCAATTGGCAAGATGCCGCGTAGGTGTTTGATCTTTTTTCCTTATTATCTGTTCGAATAATATAATTCCGATATTTATAAATTTTGAAAGTTTTATTTCATATTCCTAAGGTTTAATATAGGAAAAATTTT
This sequence comes from Fragum whitleyi, assembly GCA_948146395.1. Classification (NCBI taxonomy): domain Eukaryota; kingdom Metazoa; phylum Mollusca; class Bivalvia; order Cardiida; family Cardiidae; genus Fragum; species Fragum whitleyi. The sequence goes on along the minus strand of OX411545.1, from coordinate 46,482,474 downwards.
ACCGATACCCAACCTTTTTTAATTCCAAAGACTTTGTATTTTAATTTTCGTTACTATTTTTTTTGTTTGTGTGAAAGTGGTCGATTGGACCTTCTTTACAAGTTTATCTTCAATTTTAGAGTTTATTAAAGTAGCAACGATGCGGTTTCGAGGAATGGCAGCTGTGTTACCAAATCATGATGTTAGAGCGTAAGTCAAATTAGCATTACTAGGAATCCAGTTTATTTAAAGTAGTGTTTGAACTTAACACCTAATCACACTGTGTCAATATGCAAAGCAGATTCATACATGAACGGAATAAGGTTTTTGGTTCCATACATACATGAAAAAACAACAACTTTGGATAAACTATAATAAAAATATCACGAACCAAAAATGTAAATATTTATCAGTGAATATAATGAAACAAATTTATTATGTATCTTCTTTTTGTGCAAAGTTACAAAATTGCTACGTAATCAAATGAAAACTCAAAAATGAACCAATAATTAAGCAAATCAGAATACGTGTGTCTTGATGACCAGAACTAGAATTACATCATACAGAATTATGTGTCGATTTATTATACATTGAATAAAAGAATGTAATTTAGATGATGTTCCCGAAGACTGGTGCATTTTAATTGATAAAGAAAATTGTATAATCATATTAATACCTGGTGAGTACATACAGTGATAGTTTGCAAATTACAAGGGTTCTCTGGGTATGATTTTGGCATCATGACTAAAAATATCAATATTTTATAAAACTAAGCTTATACTGGTTTAGGTTCATATCCTTATCATTTCGAGGGATCAAACAGTTGTCAGTGTTTATATTGATATTGGCACTCTTAAAAGTGTTGCGCTAACCCGTCGATTAATCCATAATATGTTTACATATGTTTATAATATGTTTACAGGACAGGCAAGAAAGCCAAAGAAGACAACGTTAACACGCCGATTATAGCGATGTTTCTTCACGGAGGAGAGTTTGAAAGTAACACAAATATATCTGCACCGATCATATTTTCTCTTCCATTCCTAAATGTAAGTTTTTGTTCTTATGTTGGCCGATTATTGGCGAAATGCCATACATAAAGGATACTCCGTAGTATACTACTCAACTAAAAAAACAAAGCAGTTTAAGAAATTCCCAGCTAAGGACCAGAACAAAAGATAATATATTTTTTTTCCCCGAAAAAAAATTATTTCAAATAATTGTTTTAAATTTTCTATCATTTATTAGTTAGTTTTATAAAAATCGGTTGTAAACACTTTGAGGACCCTCAGAGAAATGAATTGGTATATCATTCGTGTTATTTTCTCTCTTTTTACCTGTCAGTAGCACATTGTAAGTTCTCGTTGAGTTTTGGTCAACCATATATATTCGAAGACAAATCATAATTGAGCCTGACTAGTCATTTCCAACAATTTGACCTGTGCGCGAGATTCGAACATTGGGCAGCCTTGTCAACCACAGAGTGCAATTCGAAAATTACCTGATTGTCTGAAGATACTTTGCTACCTTATCAATCTACAAAACTCGAATTGAAGACTCTGGTCATTCTGTTCGGATGCACAGACTGGCCAGAGTCTTTGCTCGGTGTACATTTGAAATTGTTGGAAATGTTACGCATAAGCTCAAATGTTTTTCGTTTAACTATTGAGTCTGAGTAATACGTGTTTTGCTTTCTTTTCTTCAGACTTTCAACATTTCCAATCCCGCATGTGTTCGATTAATTCACGGAACTATTTTACCGGGAAGGTAAGTCGATGTTTTAATCAGTTAAACCTCGTGAACAATACTATTTATTAAAAAAGAGTTTTTATTTTTATCAAAGATTTTCATAAAAATATAAACGAGTATTTCGATGGCTCAGCGTGAAACAGCTGAAACTGCTTATTTGTCTACAGAAATAAATAATCTTAAGAACAATTCAATATAATAATAGCATGTGTTGTACAATATCTGTAGCAGAAGATCCTATACAAGATCTCGTGTAAAAATAAATAAAATGTCCCAAACGATTGCGTGCTGTTATTCTGCGTAATTATTCAACTGGCAGGGTGTGGCTTAGCCGTGACGTAATTTTGCGACTTTACTTTTCAATATCTTGGGTTCTTTTTAAAGTAAGTCAGCTTTTATCGTTAACGCGTGCAAATAACTGGTACCCTAACACCAAAAGGATTTATAACATAGAGAAAGTGAACACATTTCTTCGTTTGGTTACCAAAGCTGAAGTTACGAGGGTTTGATAACCAACCTACAATTTAAGGTCTCAAGTTATATATGTCGACTATCTATGGGTATGTTCATATTGGACTCGGTTTTCCAAGTTAACCGGGTTTCCATCAGAACGACCTCGGTTTCGACACCAGTGATGTCATTTTAACCTTTCAACCATAACGCTTCTGACCCTAGGTCTAACCGGTGTTACTTGGCTTTTAAAATGGCGAGGGAAAATAGTGCACAACAATTCGATTACAAGAAAAATCGTGTCCCTTTTACTTTCCACAAGATATACGATATTTGACGAGATACTTAACTATTGTAGCGGTACATTTGAATCGTGATTACCACCAGAAGGTAACTCCGTTCACATGAATGTCATCCCTGCGCATGCATATTGCAGTTATTTTCAATTAGTTATATCATCTCTCGCGTCCCTCGGACTGCCATATAAACTTCCCCACTAAAAATAAGTAAATGTAAATAAAAGCTTATCTACCTTAAACTATGTACAAAACCCGTTATATAGGATCCACCCTGCCAGGGCAGTAATCATGAATTATATTTCTTTGAAATTAAAAATGAATTCATTGAAAATATTTCTCAATTACTCTGCTTACTTTTGTGCGCTTAGATAAGTCCAGTTTTTGCATGACTTTTCATTCACTTTTTAGCTGGACTCGAGATGGGTGCGAGTTGAGAGAGGACAAAGGGACAGAAGCAATATGTGCGTGTCATGTGACGGGGATATTTGCAATTACAACAGATATGTATGATGAAAATGTAAACAAATTTTACATAAGTTTCCTTTTTTGAGTACAGGTCGCATAAATAAATGCATATTTTTTCTGTTCGAGACCACAAACAAAATGCCAATTGTGTCTTGTTCAATCTGCACGACTTTACCCAAAAGTTTTATAGCTACAGTAACATTAGAAAAATACCGAGGTGAAGTCATATATACCAATGGACATAAGTCTTGCCTGTTTTCACGAATATGCTAATAGGGTATAACCTATTTGATGGTGAATAAAACATGAATGAATGTTTCGTAATTGTAAAGTAGGCGATTAGACCTTCCAATCTATGTTGGTTTTGTAAAACGTTGATCTGCGGTCTTAGAATAAAAGGTCGGATTAACAAGGACGTAAGGTTCGGTCTAATCCAAGCGTGGGCAATATTTAATTAACAAAAATCAGGTAACTTGTACACAGAATCCATCTTAATGCCATCGCGCATTCATCTTCCTTAAAATATGAAAGGTGTCAACAAAACCTTGTTTCAAGTTTTCTGACTAACGTCATTAAAAACGCGGCCTGATGAACCCTGAAATTCAGAAAGAGGTTGTCATGCTTCATAAACAACTTCTAATTAATTGAATGCGTGGTTCGTTTAACCAAAAATGACAGAAACGTCTTTATTTCCTTATCCAACAACAAAACCGCAAAAACACAAAACGTTTGCAAAATTGAACATGAAGTTTCTGAAAGGCAACCGATTTTCTACCAACTTTTTTAATGTTTTCCTATTTGATCATCAATACAGAAAGGCTCTCATTCAAAATTTGACTTTGCTATGTCATATGCAGCCTGAAAAAAGTTAAAACGTCAATAATGTCGTTCGGAATGAATCAACGTCATTTGTGACCCAGGGCCGGTGAGAACAGTCCCTATGGTTTGAAGATATTGCTAAGCAATAGTTTTTAAACCTTATCTCTTTAATTAAAATCGTAATTAAACACAACTTAACCGGACAGAATTTTTGTCCTTAAGTATATTTTCACGGTCAATGTCAAAGTCAAATGTTGAATGTACGACTTTTGCTACAAGTTTTGTGTGGGTTTCAAAACAATTTGCCACTATTGTTCGCTTTTATGAATGAATATTTTATTTTGATTCATTTTCCGGATAGTAGAAGAATTTAATGTCAAAGGTGGAGGTTATATTTTTCGGATTTCAGCACCACTTGTCTATTGATAACGATTCGAATGAAATGAGCTAGCTTAATTGCTGATTTTTGTCATAGTTTCATGAAAATTATATTTTTGACCCGTCACGCGAAAATAAGGACCATCTTGGAACACCGTAGAGTGATGTTCGAAAAGAGATTGGGTTAGAGAGGTTAGCAAAAAGACGCATTTCAAATATTCGTTCACAGCAAGGCAGGCTGAACATTCCAGATTCAGAAAAAAGTTGATATGGGAGACAACTCTCACTGCTGTCCTGCATAGCTTGTTTGGATTAATCACAATGCCTGACACCTGCGTCAGGGAAGATCTTCTATAGCTTAGTGGTTAGCACATTGGACTTGTAAACCAATGATTTAAATATTACTTGTCCGCTTGGGTTCGACACTGGCTTTGACAGTAATTTTCAACTATGCTTAAGTTGCGGACAGATTGTTTGTAAGATAGGGGGCTTGTTCGGGATTAGGCCATTGAGCCATTTATGTCGGCATTGTACCGACTTTGTTAGTACATGCAGCACATTACTGCCTATAAAGGCTTATCGTCTTCAATATATGATGACTCTTTAAGGGGGGGTCTTATGGGAGACCATTCTCACAACTGTCCTGTATAGCTTGTTTGGATTTAATACAATGTCTAACACCTGCGTCAGGGAAGATCTTCTTTCGCTCAGTGGATAGCGAATAGGAATTGTAAACCAATAATTTAAATATTACTTGTCTGCATTGGTTCGACCGGGGATTTCGTCAGTTATTTTCAGCTATGCTTAGCAGACAGTTAGTTTGTAAGAAAGTCATGTGCGAAAAAATCCTACGCTGCGCAGACTGACTAGGGTCGACACTTTACGCACTACCCGGAAGGTCCCTTTCTGCGTGACGGGTCACATGTTAAAAGAAGATCTACTGTATGAAAATAGATGGGAAGCCCCTCAAGAATTTGGGTGAATTATTTCGAAAATGAATCTCCAGCGATAAAGTCTGTTAATTCTTTTAATTGATGAAAAAAACGAAAAAAACTTATTTTCACAACTAAACCAATAGTTATACAACAGCTTCGATTTCAACCCTCAAAATATTATTTCGGTTCTCGATTTTCATTTTTGTTTGATTTTGTGCTCATTTATGTATTTTTTATTTTTTTTTCATTTCCAAAATTTTTTTGTAGTGGAACAAAGGCGAAGTACGCCCTATTCTGATGAATTTTGCTTCTTATATTGGTTGTTGTTGTTCGGCGATTATGTGCCTTTCTACATGTGTTCTACATACATATTACAGGTAAATATTTAGAATATATCAGATGTCAGTCTTTGTCTTTTAGAAACGTAAATCCTACTTCGTAGAAAAAAAACTTAAATGAAATTGTCCTGATTATAAATCTTAATTCAGTTTTTTTCTGCGTAATTAATGAACTGGCAGGGCGGGGCTTAGCCGTGACGTAATTTGGCGAGTTGACTTTTAAATATTTTGGGTTGATTGAAAAGTAAGTCGGCAATAATCGTGAACGCATGCAAATAACTGTTTCCTAAAACCTAGAGGGTTCACGTGCTTAGAGAGTGAACACATTTTATCGTTTGGTTACCAAACCCTCGTAACTTCAGCTTGATCAAGCTGAAGTTACGAGGATTTGGTTACCAATCTACGATTTAAGGTCTCGAGTTATTTATATCGACTCTCTTTAGAAGTAGGTTATTTTAGATAAAAGCTGATTTCCCTTAACCTTAAGTGCAACGACCCGTTACTTAGACTCCGCCCTGCCAGGGCATTTATCATGGATAATAAGTAACTACTAAATCACTATAATTAGTAAGGAGCTCCCGTGTTTATAAAGTTCGTTTTCTACAAAAGTCTCAATTACTTGATGTTTAATAAAATTGAGAAGCTTTTACAGGAAAAATGACTTTTTGAAACTCCGGGAAGTAAATATTTGAACAAAAAAGGTCTGGATCACGAAGAGGTAAACTAGCCCTTTGTTCGGGATTACAAATCAGTGCAAACTGTTTGCCATTTTTACCCCGCTTTGCACGCAAGTACAAGTGCAAAGCGGGGTATAATTTGCAAGCAGTTTGCACCGATTTGTCATCCTGAACGAGAGACAGGAGATACATTTAAAAAATGGAAATAAAAGGTGGATTGTTCTTTCTAAACCTTTCTAGATCTAGACCTTGTCAATCTGCTAAAATTTTGCATTCTGTCCAAGTTTGACTGTCCTTACACTTTCCAGAATGGTCGCCTAATGACTACATATGAAAAGAGTAATTGATATGGTTCCGTTGTTCTTGATCCTATCTACTCATTTAAATCGTCAATCTCGTCTTGTCCATCGAACCGGCTATGCAAATGAGATCTCTCGTTTAGATATTTCGTACAGTTTTAAAAGACATGATATTCATCTTCAATACACGTACATTGCATATTCAAGTAATCTACGCTTTCAGAACATCCTCAAGTACTGCTTCTCTACACAGAAACCTCGGTACATCTGTTGTGTTTGGTCAGATTGTGTTTATGATTGGGATTGATAGATACGAAGATCAGGTACAGTTAGAATTTGATATTGAACACTTGAGCCAACATATGAGCCATTAAAGTGCCTATCAACTCAACACAAACCAAAATTCAAGTTCTTTGGAGCATCGCAAAGTTTTATGGGCGTCATCGATTTTGGGATTTAGTTAAAAAGCAATAAAAGTATTGTCAGAACGTTCCGTCACAACCTTTTATAGGTACTATGCAATTACAACACGAATGCCCTGCAACTGACGCATGGGCGCATTAAGAATTTATGTTACCAGTTCTATTAAAGCAGTGTGAGCTCCGTATAATTTGTGAACAGAAACATCGGCAATAGCTTTGTTATCGAAGGGCGTCATAAATGATTCAAAATCATAAAATGTGATATGATACGGCGTCCGAAGCAAATGCAAACTAGGTTTACGTTTTTCAAGAATCAACATGACGTAAATAAAGTAACCTTCATCATATTTGTGTTATGATAAGCATTTGTAACTTCAGGCTGGTTAATCTCAGTGTAAAAATATATACAATAAAACATTTGATTGATCTCTCTTAAGGAATAAATTTGTCTTTTTTTCAGTTAACCTGCCGTCTCTTTGCCATACTCTTGCATTATTTCTTCTTATGTAACTTTACGTGGTTGATGAACGAAGCGTTCAATTTGTACATAGTAATTACCTACTCGTCACACGCCCATGGCGGCCATCCAGACTCGGGGTCTATGTTGAGATACTACATTTTAGGATGGGGTAAGTTTGTGTTTATCTTGTACATAGTAATAAAATATTCATCGCACACCCATTGCGGCTATCCAGACTCGGGGTATAAGCTGAGATAATACATATTAGGAAAGGGTTTACTTTTTATTGTTTATCTTCTACATAGTAATTACATACACACGCCATTGGCGGCCATCCAAACTTGGGACTTAAGCTGAGATACAACGTATTAGAATGGGGTAAGTATGCTGTATCGAAGTAGTACAAACTAATTACATACTCGTCAAACGCCCATGGCTGCTATCTAGACTCGGGATCTATGCTGAGATACCACATTTTGGGATTGGGTAAGGTTTGCAATCCTTTTGTTCATCGTTATTACTTAATGCTGCTCACTATACACCCATTGCGGCAATGCAGTTCCGTAATTTTACTTTTTTTTTATTTTTTTTTTTTGTCTTCCACGGAATATCTCACGATAATAAAATTTTGGACCATAGCTCATTGCGCATTACTTTTTAGATTTATATTATTCTTAGACAGTTTCTTTCTATGGTACATGGTAGTCTCAATGTTTTATCTTTACAGTGCTTCCAGCTGTTATGGTTGGCGCTTTTGTTGGTTCACAAGGCGAGTTGTATTATAATAAAGACATGTAAGTTATAGCCATCTTATTTTTCCACATTTCCATCACAATGAAAATACACAAAATGCGACCGTTCTTATTCTTTGTTTGAAAAGTCATAGTTGTTGTGCTTTGACGCGTATTTGCATTAATGATCAAATGCCAGAAGTAACTAGTAAGAGTCAAATTTAAATTAAGTATCTTGCAAAAAATGGAACAACAAAATTTAGAAAGTTTGGATTCTATATATCATTGAAGTGTCCGATCACACGCGGCGATATGGCATTTGATATATTAATGCAGCGCATCCATAATGTGAATGGTAGAATTGAACTACATTATAAAAAATTAAAGCTTTGGCCGTTGATCGCCTTACGACAATCATTTAGACAAAGCTTTATAAATCTTTACCGTTTCAACTTGAATATTAGCCTATGCGTGACATTTCCAACAATTTCATATACGCGGGAGGAACAGAAAATAATCTACACATATAGCCACACGCTACATCAAAGTATCGCGGAGTCGTGAAAGGAGACTGTATGGTTGTAGTCATATATTGAGCAGACAGTGAAGACTCTGATCAGCCTGTGTATCAACCTGTGTGGATATACAGGCTGATCAGAGTCTTCGCGTTGCGCACATATCAAATCGTTGGTAATGTCACGCACAGGCTCACATCTCTTTCCTTTACTACTAGGTGTTGGATAGCCTGGGACAATATTTGGTTGTTTATCGGGCCTGCCATAGGTATTATTGCGGTAAGTAATTTCATTGTGTATTGTTTTATTAATGTGAGCCATCCCTCGACAAGGACCATGCGGGGAGTAAGAGACGTATTGACTCCTGTCAGACTGTCGAACCTTACAGGCTGACAAGGGTAAAACATGGAACAGTCCAGGCTATTGTCCAAATACATGTACTTAAACTGTCTATAGTTCCCGGATGGTACTAAGGCTCAGCCACGGATTCTACCACAAAACTAGGTTCCCATCAGAAATTCCAACGAACTTTAATCACGGACACATCAAGGCTGAAATAAATTTACCTTATAAATAGAAGCAAGCTTCCTTCTAATTTATCACTTCAATAATTACCTTTCATTTGTTTGTTTTTTAAGTTGTAAGTTTTCTTCGTTTTAATCAAGATGAAAAACCTGAAAATCGTATAACCGTTTAAGATTTTAAGTTTTTTTTATATTGTCTTCCAGGTAACTATCATGGTTTTGATATTTACTGCTAAAGAGCACAATGAAAACTCATACACGAAGTCAGAAAAGAGTAACAAGTTTATAACGTAAGTATAGTAATAACAATGCAAATGAGATAAAAACGGAAATCAAAGTTATATTTCCGTTGTGACAATGACGTCATAATAGATTTGCTGACGTCATTTTGCAAACTGCGTTATATGTTTCGCGGAATAATTTGAATCGATAAATATCGCAATTTCCTGGTTTTATCACAAAAAAATAAGGTCATATTATAAATAGAATATCAAATTTGTGCTCATAAAATATCGAGTTTATTTATTAAACTCGTCAGTTAAAACAGATAAAAACTCGACAAAGCTGACTCGTTTAATGAATTTGGTATTCAATGACCACTTATTCAATATCCTCTATTTTGGGGATTGGGATATGGGAGACCGGGGCAAAGTGTTACACCGGGCAAAGTGTTACGTTTGAAATATTTCCTTTTTGACATCATTTATGACCCAGGTGTTATTTCCTAGAAAATGGTTTTTATGCCCCCGATAGGGAGGCATCATAAATTTGACTTGTCCGTCCGTCCGTCTGTCCGTCCGTCTGTCCGTCCGTCCGTCCGTCCGTCCGTCATTCCGTCCAAAAACTTTAACATTGGCCATAACTTCCTTATTACTTAAGATATTCGCATCATACTTTACCACAACATTCCTTGGTACATTACCTTTCTGTAGGCACATACTTTGGTGACCTTGACCCCTGGATGACCTTGACCTTCAACATAGATTGGCCATAATTTAAAATCAAAGCGGTGTCGGGGGCATTGTCATCTTACAGTGACAGCTCTTGTTGATTATGTATGTTTTGTCGCATGTTAGAGACATCAAAAAGGAATGTCCACTTAAGAAGAATCAGAAAACGATTTTTGTGACACAAAAGTAAATTCTTAGCATCTTCGTAAATATCCGCCTCGTATGATATCAAAGTACAAGAAATAGGAAAGATATGTGGTTTTGGGATCCTGTGATCCAGAAGCTGACTTTTGTGTACAAATAATTGTATCTTAACCTTTATATTCTTTGCACGAGTGTAATTTCCAAAAAGTTGCGATTGGGGCAAAGTGTTACACAGACATCGGGGCAAAGTGTTACAGTGTAACATTTTGCCCATATTTTGTTAAACACCATTATTCAATTTCGGGATAACAAGATTTAGACTGAAACGAATGACAAAGAAGCTTCAGACCAAGTTTTAACGTTTGTGCAAATTATTTAACATGTAATTATATGCAATAGAAACCGGTGTACGAAAAAGATAGATTTCCTGTTGCAAGAGTAACCACCTTTTCTCAAAATGTTTTGTGTGCTATATATTCGGGCATGTTGAAATAAGGATTTTGCGGTCCAATGGGCTAATTACTAAACGTTTGAGGTAAACCACAGATTTTTTTTAGTATAATTTTATAAAATGTAGAGTTTCAGAGACTTAATTGGAGTACTTAATGCAATCTAGCCATTATCAAGTTCTGTCGTTGAAGACTTGTTCGAAGCTATAGTAGGTCCCAGTAGTCACAAGTACCCTTAGTTTGTATTCAAATGGGCATACAATACTAGCTAAATGGTTTATGTTCTTGATAAAAAAGAAAAAAAGAACTATTTTAGGATATGGTCCGAGTATCTTATCATTATGGAAACATCTTGAAACATGTGGTAGTGCGCAAGAACGGACCTTTTTTGTCATAAGTGACTAAGTCAGTGTGTGCGGAACTTGCAGTCTGTTTTGGAATGATATTTCGCCAAAAAGCCTTACGTGTTTATCCCGGTATAGAATCAAAGTTCTGAAAGTACTGATAAGTTGGAATGCGTTCCAATTTCTGAAATGGGTCTCCTAAGTAATATTCTCGGAAAGTTTAATTCAAATCAGCCCAGTGGTTCAGGAAATGATGTCGTTCAAAAGTTTCAGGCTCAAAACAAACCCGCCCTGCCACGCTCATATTTATTTGCCAATCTAAATATCGCTACCAATTTTTTAAAAAAGGGTCACCCAAGGAAAATATTGGTAAAGTTTAATTGAAATCGGCGTAGTGGTTCAGGAGGAGATGTCGATCAAAGATTTCGGGCTCAAAATAAGCCCCTCCCTTCCACGCTCTTATTTTTGAGCCAATCAAAATTTCGCAAAAAATTTTGCAAAGGGTCACATAAGGAAATTTCTGGGAAAGTTTAATTAAAATCGGCTCAATGGTTCAGGAGGAGATGTCGTTCAAAGGTTTAAGGCTCGAAATAAGCCCAGCCCTGCCACGCTCATATTTATTTGCCAATCTAAATATCGCGAACAATTTTTTAAGAAGGGCCACTCCAAGAAAATTCTGGTAAAGTTTCTTTGAAATCAGCACAGTGGTTCGGGAGGAGATGTCTTTCAAAGGGTTCGAGCTCTAAATAAGCCCCGCCCTACCACACCCAATTTATGGGCCAATCAGAATTTAGCGAACAATTTGTGAAAAGGGTCACCCACGAAACGCTTTGGCAAAATTGCGTTGAAAGCAGCCTAGCGGTTAAGGAGAAGAAGATGTTTCAAGAAAGTTGACGACACACGACGCACGGCGGAGTCAGTGTGATCCTAAAAGCTCCGCTTAAGCACGTTGTGCTCAGGTGAGCTTAAAAGGAAGAAAATGATACGGACCATACATACGACTAATGGACGCACAGGCGGACACTTATACACCCAAAACAGTTTCTATGTTATTTTTCAAATGACTTCTGCTCCATTTGAATTATCAATTTCATTTTCACCTAGAATTGTCGCAAAGTGGACAACAACAAGCGCATTGTCCTTGATGACAAGCTATTTTCGCAGGGAAGTATTTTACTTCATGAGTTGAAATCTCAAGACAATTTTTGGACGAAGTTCAATTGTGACTTCGACCTTCATGACTCCAAAATAGGGTACTTTCCTGGGTCTTTGACATCATTTGTGTCGAGTTTTATGATTTGGGTCAATTGGTTGTTCAGTTAGAGTGGAAACTGTTAGCAATTAAAGTCTACTCATGATCCCGAAACAAAAGGGCATTTCTTTGGGTCATGGGCAATATTTGTGTTAAGTTCCGTTTTTACAGGTCATTTGCTTCTCCGTTTAGCTAGCGGAAAGCAAACGGTCAATGGACTGACAGACAGACATGATGAAATCACTATATGCTCCTCTACTTCAGTTAATAAGATCGTGACATTGACAAGGTGAACGATTTTGGATTTGATTTAGAAATGATGTTGAATGAGTGAGCGGAGCGAGTTTTGAGTGAAATTTAACAGAGGGAATCCAATGTCGCTTTTTCGTTCATCCTGAACAAAATTAGCGCTATGTAAAACCTTCTTTTAATAAAACATGCATAAAAGTTCCATCAACAGCTTTCTCTATTGCGTTAAGAACCAATCAGACGCTTTAAATTTCAATAATGTCAGTGAAATCGCGATTTGGTTCTTACTTTATTCATTTTGAATGTACATGTTGATCTAATTTTTTCTTAGTAATTTTTAGCGTTTTTAAATAGTTTGGGTGAGTGTTTGGAATGAATGAATGGAGCGCTGAGTGAGCGATTAAGTATGTTTTTGATTGAGATGAATGTCAATTTCACGATGTAACTAACTGCAAGGTTGTGCTCTTAATAAAACATTCATGTATATAACTGCAATATGACGGAAAACAAACGACAATATGTTGCAAAAATATTGATTTACTTAAAAAGTGTATCATCCCTTCAACAAAAACTGAAGATTTTTATTTCGTAACAGAAATGTACAATACAAGAATTTGTCAAAAGTTAAATGTATAATAAATTCGTTCAGAGTGAGAAACTATACCTCTAAAAGAAGCTATGACATAATTCTACGAAAAACAGGAGCGACATTACCAAATAAGCAGATCACGTGATTGGCTAGTGCTATTGTATATAGCTGACCTTATTGGACTTATCACATGATTTCCAAATATAGTAATGCAAACATGTGATACTAGTAAATTCTTACGCAACTTTCAATAAATATCGTTTAAAACATAAATAAGCGTGTTAATAATATACATGACGTGATAGTTGTGTAATTGTACAGCATTATTACTTTTTGATGATATAAACTGCATATTTATGTCAAGTTGAGATATACAAAATAGGTCGAAGTGTATTCACATCCTGTTCACGTGATATGTGTTCTCAAAAAACCCGAAATGAAATTATCTTGTGTTCATTTTGCGGTTTTGTTTAATCTAAGTTGGAATTGCTCCGCATTCCAACTTAAAAAGCAAATAGAAGTCCTTTTCTTGGCGATTGTCATATCATGTAACACTTTGCCCCGGTAGGTGTAACACTTTGCCCCAAAAGCCCGGTGTTTTTGCCTGTGTATAAAATTTATATAGTATGGTGAAATTGTTTAATTAAAGTATTTTTTAATTCGAAATTCGTTGAATTTTCGATATATATATCTTTAAGAATAAAAAAAAGCTATGGTGTCGGAAAATGTATAAATTGTTTGAAAATTGTAACACTTTGTCCCGGTCCCCCCTACTTTCAATGTTTGTGTAAGGAACCCATCTGATCAGCTGAATATGCATCTGTCGGTGATTCAAGATAGCATGTATTTTCACTATTTTGGTTCACTTACATTCTGTACGGAATGTCTTATAGCTTAAATTATTGCCATGTACCCATTTTTAGAAAAAAAATGTATCCTTGTGTTCAGAAAAGGAATGTCAAGTCATAGTCAAGAAATCAGATATTATTTACACATTATTTAAACTTCTGTTTTCATGTGATGTCATTATTGTTATTCTAATCTGATTCAAGAGAAGGCGTACCTATTTTTTTTCAACAGTACTTATATCTGCTGCTTAATTCGATTATTATCACATCATTTAACTTTATGATCTTCCCTGTCTAATAATGTAACATAAATTTGACTACCCAACGAACAATTACTTCGAGTTAAAATTTCAAAGTACATAAGATGTTTGTGACACCCTGTCTTATAGATTTGACATCCAGGGTTACATTTGAATGGAATCTTAACACAAGTCGTATTTCAATTATACATCGTTTTTTTTTTTCAGGTTACTTATGAAGGCCTTGTGGACACAAATAATACTCATCACTGTTGTTTGGTCATTTGCTTTCATCACATTAAAGATGTCGGACAGAATTCTAAAATACATATTTGGTCTTTTTAACTTTCTACAGGTAATAATTATGAGAGGTCAAGTTAAAAGTGATCACATTGGAAGTCAGAATAGTAACGGCTCTAGCAGCGTGCGCTCGCTGTCCATTGTAAAAACTTTTCGCTTTTTGACAGTTCCCTGAATCTATAATCCTTATTCGTTCCTATTTACTTTTTTTTTAAAAAAATAAAAATAAACTATTATTATAATATTTAAAAATTACATGGCTGACCTCTGATGGATCCAATTTGTGTTTGAATTCACAATTTCACGTATGGTTCCTTTTCGTGTGACTTGACATAATTTTATAATTTGCGAGAGGATTTTATAATGAATTTTTGATCATTTTGTCGGTAAATGATTCGAAATTAAATTACGGATATTTTGTATGAATATTGCTGTATGGAAGACATTTTTTGTAAAATTTTCATACAAATTTAGTCTTAGAGCTACACAAGAAATCTTGGTACTTTGTTTTTATCCGCTTATTTTAACACGCGCTCATCTATGTCAAAACACATTTAAAATTTACACAATTATCTATCAAAAGGTCTCTGAATCGATGTGTTTAAGAATTAGATCTCAAAATTGAATATATTGCATACATTTTCTCGTGAAGAAACCCCTTTCTTTGTAGTTCAATTTTGTTTCTTTATATTGCGCGTTTTAAAACCCAAACCTTTCTTGTAGTTAAATTTCATTTTCTTTGCAGGGTGCGTTTTTCATCGTATTTTACCTGCTGTTAAATGAGGAGGTTTGTATTTCCAAAAATATGAAGAACTTTTCGTAAGTGATAAAACTTTATCGTAACATCACAGAAGAATCTTTGTTGATACTAATGCAGAATCAATGTTACCGGTGCTATTTTGAGTCAATAGCAACTGTATGTATATAACCGGTGCCATTTAATGCAAAAAACCTAGTCATAATATGAATGTGACCGGTGCCATTTAATTGTCAAAAAGTAACTAGGCATACGATTATGTACATTCGAAATTGACAAGATAATTGATTTTGTAATGATTTTGGAGGGAAATTGAATGAGTGTGCGGAGCGAGTTTTGAGTGAAATAAAAGGGAGATACTCCAATATCGCTAATTTTATTCAACAAAATTAACGGTATTTATTACCTTCTTTTAATTATTTTCCAAAACTTACGTACCTTTTCTGTTTGTTGTGTCTTCGTGAAACAATCAGACAATTTAAAAAAAACACCAGCTAATAAAATACACGTGGTGTTTCCGTTACCGGTGCCATTTCATTCACAAAATGACATGTATTTCAATTTCAAAATAAAAAAAAATCTCCAAAGAAGAAAGTAAAATATTTTTCACAGAAGAATTTCATTTTGAATAGTACTTTCGCTATATAAATATCTGGTAAATTGAAACGCATCAATAAAATCATCCAGCGAAAACAACAGTTACTTACTCATGAAAATACAAATATAGTAAGCAAAACATTAAAACTTACGGAATTCCATTCATGGAAAACAGTAATCCCTTCCAATCGTTTACATGTCCACGTGCAAGGTAAATCCCAAAGCGGCACTGCAAGGAAGCCTCCTGGTTGGCTATTTATTATATGTTTACTTTGCGGTACCGTTATGCAGAGTGTCTTGACCTAGCTTATGACGAGTTCAATCACACTATGCATGGGTAACCCTTAGCAATGATTTTAAATAAGCGAGCCGCCTTCATTCAGCAATCGTTTCTTACACAAAGATATATGCAGCTGAATTTTCGTCTTTACATTGTTTGTTATTCATTTATTCTCGCTGGAGGATCTTCCTATAATGATCTACCAGTTAGTCTATATGAACGTTTTGTTAGTAAAAATGCGAGGTTCGTTATTATCTATTTTTATATTGATCGTGTAACATGCTCATTTTCACCATCCATTCAATAGATACAACACGTGTTGTTGTTGCTGTTTTCTGATGGCTTATATGAATTACTATTTTTCTTTTCCATATTACATTGTCTCGAATAATTGTAATTGAATGCAGATGGTGAGGGCGCAGATTGGGCTGTGCCAATTTAAAGTTTGAACGATGTAACCTGTGCCCACACTCTCTGTAACTCATATGAACTATGACTAAAAATGGATCATATGGTCCCTAAAGCACGTGAAATCAATTACTGCGCATGGCTTGGACTGTTCAATGGTGGCATAATACAGGAGGGAATTTGGAACAAAGTATTGCCCTGAATCCCAAACTGGATTAAAAAAACACTCGCATATGGATTTTCCCGAAAAGAAGTCTGTCATATACAACTAATGACTGCCTATGACTATACTTTCAAATTCAATGAAATGATCCCTTTAAAATTTTGACTAATCATGTGTCCTTAAATATGTATTATTGATTTTTGAATATTGCTAAAGATTATGTAGGCATACTTTCTCATGTTGTACACTAATGTACCCAGAGTGAATAAAGGATTTTGTATTGTATTGTATTAACGAACTGATAAAACAGCTTTAGTAAAAAAAAAGATGGTGTGTGCATTTTTAGGTGCATGTGTAAGTACAGGGAATAATCCAACATGGTAGACCTCCGTACCAGAAATATAGGTCATATCTTGAAAACGAAGTTGTGTCGTCACGCGTCACGCGTTCTAAATGCCTCACAAAAACCATCTCATTAAATTGTGGTTAGAAATATTTGGACCTGTGTATTATTACCAAAGCAACAAGACGCGAAGGAGTTTAGATCTTTGGAAACTTATGTCATCAGTTTGGTTCGATTATCTCCTTTTACCTCTTAAAAGTAATCGCATTTAAAGGTAGTTTTCGCAATTTTTCGGAACTCGTGATGTTTCTCATATTAACCAAGGTTTCCTGATGAAACAATTAGGAAACCTCGGCTAACACTGTTAAAGTTCATGACTTCCGAAACGTTGCGGAACTATAACGGGTCAACTACCTTAATTAAAAATTGGCACACGAATAGCGAAAGATAAATTAAATGAAGGGATGTCAGTGTTTCATCAATAATATCAACCAAGGCTTAGGTAACGCACATCTTCTTGAGATCTTTCCTTAAAGTCCCAGTCTGCGTTTAGAGTAAAAATCGCTCTTTCGTGAATATTCTTAGAATATTTTTTCTTAATTTAGTCTCATGAAAGATGAGTTTCATAAAAAAAAAAACAAATCAATCAACAAACGGCGGCTTTTTCGTTAAACGCATAGTCTGTCGTATACAGTAAAATATGTTAATGAGATTTTGGTCACGTGAAATACGCCGACGTGTAGGAGCTGTAAAGGAGCTGTATTCAAAACTGAGTCCGAAATGTTGCGGGCCATAAATATTCATCAAATAATGCCTATATTTAGATCATCGCGTGATAGTCATTTGCATTACCGAATAATGGATTGAAAAATTAAATCTTATCTTTGAGAATAAAGGTCTAGTTTTTGTGTACCTATCCGTCTAAGAGCGTTGTCTTGCGTTTCGGAAATGTTCACGAACACAGACGGGGGCTTTCACTTAATGATAATTTAGAGTGGTTTCAGTGGTACCAGAGCATTTATTTAATTCATTACATGCATGTTAAAATTTTAATTACACTTAAAATTACGCGCTTTATATTTT
The DNA here is from genome assembly GCA_948146395.1 of Fragum whitleyi. NCBI lineage: Eukaryota > Metazoa > Mollusca > Bivalvia > Cardiida > Cardiidae > Fragum > Fragum whitleyi. The sequence goes on along the minus strand of OX411545.1, from coordinate 46,464,439 downwards.
TTTACCTAAATTTCATTTGTGTTTTTCTCTCCTTTTCATATAAATAATAGAACAAATGTGTATTACGAACTGTAAATAAGGTAAAATAATTTATTAAACACACTAATTGTTGCCATATTACAGTTTTTTCTACAAAGAAAATATTTTTTATTTCAAAACAGGTTCAAAATATTTTCAAGAGTAAGAAGAAAAAGAAGACGTTGACGGCACACGGATTTGACGAAATGGAAGATAGGTCATTCGAATCCACTGCATCGACTCATCTAGTGGAAAAGGTAGGCAAAATATCAGCAGGATAATTTAGGGACAATCATTACGAAAGATAAAGAAAGATGAAGAAAGCGTCGGGTGTTCACAGAAAGACAGTACTGCCCGAAAGTATTAATTGTACATTAACATGTATGTTGTTGATTGGCAACCTACATATTATCCTCGTAACTCCAGATAATTCACATTGGAATTTGGATTTTTTCTTTAGTTTATTGAATATCAGTTCAGGAAAAATATGTCGGCATTTACACGTTAAATATACTCAGTTCAAAAAGAAAATGTGTACTTTTAATTTTTGAATATCTTCTACTCCCACGCAATTCGGGTTTAGTACCTTAATAAACATAACTCTAGGGTATTAACAAAAGATATTTTAAGGAAAAAAAGATTTTCAGATAGGTTGTTATTTTTGATTTTGTGTCTTTTGCATTTGCAAAACGCGTTAGATGAATATTTGATCTGAAATTTCATTGATTTAAATTCTTGTGGCTACCGTAAGCATATATTAGTATACATAATACTACAGCATGTAGTGAATTTTCATAAAACATGTAAAACGTTAATCAAGCAACTATCTTCCAATAGAACTCTAAATAAACCATTTGAATGCACTCTTATTAGCAAGACAATGTGTTGTGGAACGTGAACGAACCATTCATCGCCAGTTTATTCAACGTCAGTTTATTCAACGGTTGTGGTTATGATCGCTGACGCACGCGAAACGTCATCATGTAAACTCAAAGTCTTGCTTGGGCCTATTCAAACTCTACACATGAATGCTACCTAGGGTGTAAGGAGTGAAAAACGCAATACCACATCTGACAGCGAGTGTATGCGATATGTAATAATTGGCGGATCTGATTTATTGCCATAATGTTTAATTCAACACCTCTGTTCTCCAAGTCCCCTCAACTTTTTTGAAATAAACAGAGGTACAGATAAGTTGGGGTATTGTCAGTCTTAAACCTTTATTTCTCTGAAAACCTATGTTGATGATACTCATTATAATCGTTTTGGTAAGACAATTCAAATGAGTACCAAAACACAGTGTTTGTGCTATTTTATTGTTGAAATACTTTGATCTAAAATTCAAAATACCCCTCCATCTGTAGCTCTGAAAAAAGGAAAATGAAAAAAATCTAACATTTTGATATGGAACTCAGAATAAATCAAACAACGCGTTAAAGAAACAGGTGACAAAAATTTTGTTCTCCATGCTTATAAATTGTAAAATTCTGATTTGCTGGTTAATGTGTCTAGTCCTATAAATTTAGAACGATTTTATACCTGCTCATAGATTTTTGATTGTTTTCCAGGATCGTCTAGAGACGTTAGCGTTAGATCCCCGTCCACGTCGACGTAAAGACCACGCTGCCAGACAAAAAAGACGCCAGAAGGGGAAAGTGAAGCAGGAAGGACCGTCCGAGGACGACAGAGTAGCGTCAGACTGTGAAATGATTACGTCTGTGTAATAAACGTCAACTATCAAATAAGCCATTATAAATCCAGACTCACAACTTAGAACTTCCTTACGAACACGCGTAAAGTATTCTTTTACTGTCGTAAATAAGTACTTATCACTCGTAGACACTCCGTGGAAGAAGTGCCAAAAAGTGTGAAATTACAACTCATCTTTATTGCCAACACTTAAATAGAAGTTTTCGTATAGTGACCGATTGATTTAACTTTAACTTATTCTCTGAAAAAAGAAAAAAAAACAATTCCGAACATGTATTGTTTGTTTCTTTTAATTGCTCGCTTATAGCGGTCGTAAAAAGAGATTTTGTGGCGCTTACTTGACATCATAACGACATTAAGGATGATATTATGTATATTTCACTTCATGCCGTTTTCAGGTTCAAATGGTTTCAATTGTCATTTCTAATCTAGTTCAAAAACATATTGGCATGATTGCATAACAAAAGGTCAGTTGTAAACTCGAGGTTAACCATATGTATATAATGGTTAAACTCAAGTTTACTACTAAACTTTTGTTATTCAATTGGACCATGAAGGAAAGTATTCGAACACATTAGAAGAAGATTGAAAATGACTGGCGTTCTTAACATACGGTTGATGTTATCAATGTAAATTGAAAATTGGCAAGGTTTTTATTCATACATTTAAGCCTTGTCATACACAGTAAAATAAGTATGTGAAATAGTACGTTAAGCAAAGTGTTGAAAGCACTGGTGCACTTATTTTGAGTCCCTTTTATTTTTAAATTCTAATTCTTAAACTTTTCGGATAAAAAAGAAAGGTAACAACCCCCCCCCCCCCCCCCCCCCCAAAAAAAAAAAAAAAAAAAAAAAAATAATACCCCCCCCCCCCCCAAAAGAAAAAATCAACAACAAACAAACAACAAAAAAAAAACCAAACAAACAAAAAAAAAAAAAAAAAAAACCCTAGATAGTATGCAGACTAAGCTCCGAATGCACATATTTGCATGGTGAGAAATAAGTTTTTAATTATTTATAGAAACGAAACATTTTTCATATAAATTCTATTTGGCAAACATAGTTATAAGTACGTTTTAGATGTAGTTTGATAATTACTTTAAGGTTTATGACAAATGATAAATAAATATATTATTGTTTCGTTATTTCAACTTTGTTTCTTATGAAACCGCATATAAGGTACATGTACATTTATAAGCCCTGATTCCATAACAAAAGAAACATATAGACTTTTTTTAAAGACAGGACAAACCAGAATGGCCTTGTACATATTTGGTGTCCCGAATTTACTCCCCTACAATCCATAGACCAGTGATAGGAATATTATGATATCTTTGGGATAGAAGAAGTTTATATTCTGGACCCCATGCTTCTACAAATAGGTGGCTCTGTATGTACGGCCTTCTGAGTCGATCTGTACCGACACCTGACAGTTTGACAATGGTTAGAAGCCATATCCCGTAAGTGGTTTGTATTACCTGTCTTTTATTTCAAGCTACAAATGAAAAACATGAAATATAAAACCCAGCACAATAGCGTCTTACTTTTCTTTCTCGATTTATCCTGTAAATGATGAGGCATTAACTGAATCCAAAGCGGATTAAAATTAAACATAAACTCAGTATCTAAATAAGTAAAGGCTGTTAAAGTTTTAAAATTTTATTGTACTCTCAAATATACAGCTGGGTGTTAACAGTATCATTAGCAATATGTATCTGTGACGGTTTTTGACAAACCATAATAGAGCAGTATAGAAATATATAATACGTACTTAGTGTTTTGTATGACAAAAAATATCTAACGAGGTTGGGAGAATTGATCATTGTTGAGGCTCTGCCGAGACAATTATCGATTCTCACAACCGAGTTAGATATTTTTTTCATACAATACACTTAGTATGTATTATATTTATCTTAAAATCTGTATTTGTCTTATTTTCGCCAATGTTTCTAGAAAATAACCGCATTATATCATCGTTCTAAAAATAACTATGTGATATCATAAAAAAATACCATACGGGATGTTATCACACGGGTATGTGTACAGTTATAAGATAAATCCTTAGTATTGTCACAGATTAATATCGAATACATTAAATATACACAAAAAATATGAATGAAAAATTTAAAAACACATTGCCTTGTATCAAAGTCCACCCTGTTGATCAATTTTTTTCACCTTCGAAATTCGAACACTCAAAAAGTACATGTCAAATCGGTTGAATAGGACCTTTTATGTAACATTTCCCGGACAGATGATTTAATTTCGAGGATGAAGCTAAACGATTGTAGGCAGTTGTATGTCCTCAGAACAGTTCTTTCAGTACTCCGCACTAGGAGGATTCAGAGCGTTAAACATAAATTATGACAAAGTATCAGCGAATGTCAGAAGCCTTACTACTAATTTGATGATTTGTTTCAGAATGTAAGTATCTTTAATCGTGAGACTGTCAGCATTCTCGTAAGTTCGCAGTTGAATTTCATCTAGTCTTCATGCAAAAATATTGAAAGTTAAGAAAGAAAAAAAAAACCTAGTCTTGCAAAAATTTGGCCTCTTTTTTTAATAAAATAAAATGAGATCGTCAAAACAAAATGCGTAGGACAGTCGGATACAAGTTAAAAGGCAGAATGCTGAGCGTGTGCTTCATACATAAACGAAGAGTAATATACATTTATTTTTTGAAGACGAGGTTTTGAAATTAGCTGTAGAGCATTTGAATTTGATTAAACCTAGACCAAGATGGTCGAATTACGAAATAATTCAGTCTGGTCTGTTGAACTCTGTTCAATATGATGACGTCAGAAATCATGGCTTGTTGAGTGAGTTGGCCCATTCGGAACACCACTCGGCCAATCTCACGATCAACCTCGGATGTACATAGACGGACTATTTTTAGAAATTAAGGGAAAATCTTGGAAGAACTCGATGACGTCAGTTAAAATAGCGTTAGCCCTCGAAACTGTGAGTGAAAACATTCGACGTCGCCAACGCCACTCGTTTAAGTCACTGACGTGAATTCATCGAATCCTTATATTAATATCTTTAGATTCTTAATTATCGGCTGAAAAAATCTTAATTTTTGAGAATGATTCGTCATTCTCAAAAATTAAGATTTTTCAGCCGTTATTTACTGTAAAAATATAAATCTACAGTGCTAGTTTTTCTTACACTGTTTCCGCCAAACAAAATGCACGATTTCGTTACATACCCATCCGCCTTACATACATCCGAGGTATGTTGTAGTTTACGGTGATGTTCCGAATGTGAATTGGCCCAGCAGAAGAAGTTCCAACACATACATGTACGCATTAATTGGTCCTTATACAAGTTATAACTGTATGAACATAAGAGAGTTTTACTGAAAATTGTAGAAAATTAAACAGATATTTAATAGGGGTTTTGAAACATATGAGATTATACAAATAGTTTTACTCGATGAGATCTCAAAATATGAATTAAAAAAAAAAAGAATATTTAACGATAAAATGTACCCTAAAATTAATTTGCTCAAGAATCTCAAGATTCACAATATTTGTTTATTACATTCATTAAAAGAAAAGGAAGGGGAATTTAAATAACCATCTAGAACGTGTTTTCTTTTTAATATAAAACATTTTAATTATTCGTTTACAAATGAATAGACGCCGTTATAGTTTTCCCGAGAGGCCGTATGAGGTTTTCACGCGGGCGCACATTTCGTTGTAAAGCAGTCCTCGGGGATTGGTAAAAACACATACCATTGCTACAGCATGAAAGCTTTCGGTGTTGTAACTCCAACGTCGTGTTTTCCATTGTGTATGCCGTTTACAGATCATACGTCACGTTTACAATAAATGAAATATATTATCATTAGTAAATAGTGTTAAAACGAAATCCGCTGCTGTTTCTCTTCACTACATAACTTTATAAATGAAAGAGGAAAAATCTAATTTGCTCATTTACTCTCCTATGTGCTTATGATATTTAAAGAGGCAAAACACAGTTTTTAAAAAAGATATTAAAAAAATGCCCCTCTTTGACCATTTCTAATACATATCAAACAATCGCTTTATGCTGACCACAATTCAGAATATTATTTTAGTAACATATGGAAGATTACGTGTATTTAATGTAAAAATGTGTTATTTCCCTACTTATACGTAATCACATTTCATATCGTAACGTAAAATACTCCAATGGATACATCATCAAAGCACTATTATAGATATGTGTAATACCAGCAGACCACAATAAAAAAAATGGTGGCTAAATTGATAAAACTGGAGCTTTGTTGACAATGACCGTCTATCGACCATTTTGTTAGAAGAACGTCGAATTGCAAACGAAACTTTGTTGAAAATGGCCGCCGTTATTTTGTGTTTTATCATTTAGAACAATGCATCTGGATTTAAATGAAAGTTGGGAGCCTTTTTTGCTTTAAAAAATTATATTGAATGGAGTGTCGGGCATTTCGATAAATTCCTTTGATGAAATATTCTTAATGTTTTTAAACATATTTGTTCGCGATTCTTAAATTCGTTTTAAACGCTGATTGGCTACTAGTAGTATGTTCTATCCATCGCCAAATTAACCGTAATTTAAAAATAATGCAAATAAAAATAATGATATTCAAACGTGATATTGTAAAAGCGTCAAATTGGAATAGAGTAAGGACCTTTATATGCTAATTGGTTTTTAACCAAAGGTTAAAAGCATCTCTAAATTTATCAGTAAACAGTTCTGTTTTTGGTGCTGAACACCTGCGTAATAGGTATTGTTATGAAATGCAAAATGATTGTTTAAAAACCAGCATCATTCTGTTGTGATTTATAGTGCCTTTAAATATATAGGCGCTTACCATAGTATTGCACTGACCCAAGGAATTCTTTTAACACCGTCTTTAAGAAGCCAATCAATTGAATCGAGTGTTAACAATGCAAAGTAATTCTCTGAATTGATACACTAAAAACTGATGATGAAACTTAAATAAGATTTACTGCTGGCTTAGAAGCCTTCAAGTTGAAGTCTTCAATCTTAAAAAGAGAGATGTGAAATCAGAAATACTTGTGATAAACCCTTTCCAAGGATCGGGCTTCAGAAACTTAAGCGAACGTTTAAGAATTATACACTGCTTTGTGCGTTACATATGTTGTAAGCGTGCATTTCGTTTAAACCGAATTAATATTCTTAATTTAGTGTGAAAATGGGGTAAATGATTGCATCGATTCGTCTTAACATAGAATTCAATGGTGATTGTATTATTTTTTCTTACCCTACATCTGCATCTGCCATTTATAATTGTTCTTTGTAATTAAATATATTCAAGGATTGATTGATTTTTTGAATGGAGTTTTACGCCGCTTTTAACATTTTTTCAGTTATATCGCGGCGGCTGGAGCACCTAACAATGGATCCCTAGTATTTCTCTTACAAGTACAACCAACTCAATCTTTCCTAGCCTCCAGCTGCTATCTCACATAGGTCTACGATTATCAACCAATTGGTGAGAGACAAATAGTCGGAAAGAATGAGTGCCGCCGTCGGGGATCGAACCCGGGACCCTTACATTGACAGTCCGACGCGCTACCATTTGCGCTATGACGGCGGCTAATATATTCAAGGAGGACTGTGTTTACGTGCGGGCTTTCCTTTTTTGTGTACCATTAGCATCAAATCAGTTTTATTTTCTGATAACGTGTATTTTGTCATGTTTATGTCTCTAATTGCATGTCATGTTTGTCAGGATTGGTAATACTGATCACAGATAACTGTCGTACTAATTACATGGTCCTTTGATCTAGGGAAAGATGAGCCATTTTCGTCTTCACGTGGACTCTAATCATTCGATCGTTCTAATTTTGCGAGAATTGATGCATGCTCTTTGGCATGTTAACTTTAATATTTATTGTTAAAATCTTCCATCTAAAACTGAAAACCTAATTCTGTGGTTGAATACAGCTTGAATAAATCTTTCTACAACGGTATAACAACTTCGACAAATATTTTTTTTTATTTCAAAACATAAATAAAATAATAATAATAATAAAAAGATAAACATGATCGGTTAGGCGAAATGGACCTTCGGGGAAGTGCGCAAAGTGTCAACCCTAGTCAGTCTGCGCGAACTGCGCAGGCTGGCCAGGGTCGAATCTTTTCGCAAATGACAGATTTTCTGGATCTAGAATGATCAATCTACCTTCCTTTATCTATATCAAACCTAAAGTAAAGAATGACTCTACATGCAGGCTTTCCCATTTGTACCATCAGCATCAAATCAGTTTATTTTCTGATTACGTGTATTTTGTCATGTTTATGTTTCTAATTGCATGTCATGTTTGTCAGGAGTGGTAATACTGATCACAGATAACTGTCGTACTAATTACATGGTCATTTGATCTAAGGAAAGATGAGCCACATTCGTCTTCACGTGGACTCTAATCATTCAATCGTTCTAATTTTACGAGAATTGTGACATGCTCTCTGGTATGTTTACGTGAGTATTGCGTGTTTCAATATTCCAACTAATGCTTAAGTCATGTGAAAATTGGCAGCGCCGACTTATCGGCGATTCCTATTTTTTCATCGGGCGATTAAGTAACAAGCAACGTCTATTAGACGACGGCAATACCAGGACAAATGCTTATTGTGCAGTCACAACATATTTTTTTCTTGGTCTGTGATGAGGCAGAAATTTGCAACATAAACGTAGTAGCATAATTACGATTTGCCGGTAAGACGTCGTTTAGTCGATGACACGCCTGCATAGGTCTGAAAAACTTAAGAACATGTGTATGAAGTCGGCCGGAGCCCGGCAAACGATTAGCCGTAGCCCGGCAATTCGCCAGCGGTTGGTCACGGATATAATATCTATTTCCACGTACTTCGCGTATTCATAAAGTGTGGTCTGATTTTTAGTTTAATACTTATATGAAATCAACACATGCTCTCCTTATATCTTAATAAAAAGAGTTAGCAAATTCCCTTGCAACTCCGCTTTGTTCCGCCTCTGGTGAAAGAAGCTTCGGAAAACATCCTGGTGAGGAAGAAAATGCTTATTTCGAGCATTGTATTTATTTTTCTCTCAACATACAAATCGTTTTAAAGCATTCTACGATAATATTCAACTGACAGGGCGTGGCTTACAAATGTAGCCATGACGTAGTTTGGCGATTTACTTTTCAAAATTTTGGATTCATTCAAAAAGATAGTCAGCAATTATGGTTAACGCGTGCAAATGCATTTGTAACTGTATCCTAAAACCAAACGGTTGAACGTTCTTAGCAAATGTGAACACACTAAATCGTTTGTAACAAAAACCTCGTAGCTTCAGTTTTTCCAATTGCAAATGTTTGAGCAATGTTCAAAAGAGAGGAAAATAAGAGCACATCACCAGAAATATATTGCAATTTCGTCTACGATATTACGTAATGCAAACACTCGACGCCTAGATGCTATTGCCCTTATTTTTTTTATCTTTTTTCTTTCGGTGGATCATTTTCCGGTGTTAAAAATCAAGTTGATATCTTTAGTTGTATCTGCCAGTTCTATGACATAAACAATTATGTAGGATTTGAAAACAAAATTGGTACATAAAAAACAAATGTCATGAACGATAAAATTACACCAGGAAGGCAAAGACGTTTTCATACATATTTCCCGAGTGAACGCGTCTTTGACCTCAGGTGATCTACTATTCGGAACATCGCTCGGACTTATCGTAAACTTGAAAGGACGTCGCACGTAAATCAAGCGGTCAGTGCAACACTATTGTAAGTGCCTATATATCTTAAGGCACTTACAATAGTGTTGCGCTGACCCCTCAAAATGTAGTAATCTTGGATCATTCTTCAGGTAAGTGGGCTTCTGGTGGTACTTAGCTCAATACGCTTGAACAATAACATATTCCTTTAATGCTTTCCGATTGTCACTGTGGAGATCTTTTGGGCGTGTTACAATTTGAAGACGAAACGCAGTAAAACTCTGCGTTTTGTTTTCAAATTATAATATGCCAAATTCTAACCTTTTGTTGGTTTTGTGTTTCGCAACGTCATCTCCAGTAATGTTTGTGACGTCATATTAACTCAAATGTGAGATGACGCGCTTTCATGTCTGCGCCCTAATTATTCATGAGGTCTGTTACGTAGAATCGCTTAAGGTTCCCGACTCGTGAACTACGGTTAATATACAGAGTCAAACGTCCTAAGGCAATTACTTGGACCAAGCTTCAAAGCGCTTGAGCCCACAAAATAGAGTCTTAAAAATAGATACCATATTCAAAGCTTTCTTGAGAAATTTATTTTTGTCAAAGGATCAAAGTATTTGAGCTGAAAATAAATTCCAATAAACGCAGGCGTTGATTTTTATATTCGATATCACAAGGTGAATACTTTGACCAAGTCGCAAGAAGTTACCTTTATATTAAATCAATGTTGTTTCAATATTTGACCCTACTCTGAAATACCGCTAATTAAAATTTCCAATGAATAATTGAACGATTTCAATTAGAACCTATTTTTCCTAAAGGTAGTAGGCCTACCGAAGACTTATTTTACAAAACAAAAGAAATGAGAAAGCCTTCACACAGCTTCATTTTAATCGCGCAAATAAAAATTTTAAATGGACCAGAAAAAAACTTATTATCTTATACGGTACCAACCAGCCTTTATGCCATTACAGCAATCAGGAAAACGATTATTATATTAAACAAGAGCTGTCGGAGGACAATAAAGCTAGACTATTCCTAGTGCTGGATAGTAACAGCAAATCAATATCGACAGTGAGAAATACTATTTCATGAAAATCAGATTATTGGATCATTGTCTACAGGATGAAAAAATGGTCATAGACGCATGTGCAAAGTTTCCAAGTAATAGCTTTACTAAAAACGGGGATATTGCATCTATATATCAGTTGCACGTAAAAACTAAACCAAAAATTTCCAAGTCCGAACAGAATTGAAATTCTGTTAAATTCAATATCACAGTAAGGAATCTTTGTCTAGAGGATGAAACTATGGACACAGAGGCATGTGTAAAGTTTCCAGGCAAAAGCTCGAATAGAAACAGATATATTACTGATATGCATCAGTTGCCCGCAAAAACTTAACTAAGAATTTTAAAGTCCGAAAACAGTTTCAATTCCATTGAATCTAAAATTTGATTTATGAATCTTTGTCTAGGGACAGATATTATAGAAGAAAGTGCACAGCTTCAAAGCAAAATCTTACGTAGAAACAGATATAGAATTGATATACAACAGTTACACGTAATAACCTAACCAAGAATTTAAAGTCAGGAAAAGGTTAAAACAACACCAAATTCATAATCTGAATAATCAATCTTTGTTTAGAGGATGATATTATAGTCACACAAGCATGTTCAAAGTTTCCAAGCAATAGATTAAGTAGAAACTTAAATATAACTGATAAACAACAGGTGTGCGTTCTAACTTAACAAAGAAATTTTTATTTCTAAAACGAGTTAAATTAACACCAAATTCAACATCATAATAACCAATTTTTGGCTTTGAGGATGATACTATAGTCAAAGAAGCATGTGTAAAGTTTTCAAGAAATAGCTTTAGTATAAACAGGGATATTACGTATAAACATGAGATGCACTTGTAAGTTTTAAAAAGACTTTCTAAGTCAGAAAAGGGTTAAAATCCCACTAAATTCAATTTCAGAGTCAAGAATCTTTGTCTAGAGACTGATTTTACTATCACAGAAGCATGTACAAGGTGACAAAGCAATAGTTTAAGTACAAACAGAGATTCGACACAGTTACACGTAAGAACTTAACCAAGACATTACGCCAACGCCGACGCCCGGGTGACCGGAATAGCTCCCCCTATTCTACGAATAGTAGAGCTAAGAAGAATATGGTTTTCTTTAATTCGATGAACTATCGAGGTAAAACGGTAGATTATCATTTTGATAAACCCATTGCCTAACCAGCGAAATTATCCAAAACGTATACCCCGTTTTCGTTCATTTCCCCCTATTTGACGTCATCTAAGCCGAACCAAATAAGTGTAATCGCCATGAACGTTGATAAGCAATCACGTGAAAAATGACACGCTTTAAGAAAATTGGTCTTAAAGTTGTCATATATTGTCTCATTTTCGCATTAAGGAAATAGAATAATAGTTTCTTTTTCGAGTAAAATCGATTGATATTTCATTTCGAGAACAACAAAAGCTATATTTTCACTCGTGGCGCATCGAGAAAATAAAGCCTTTGTTGTCCACTCAATGAAATATAAACCGACCTTACAATGAAAAAATCGATTATCCTCTATATATTTTTTTATCATGAATCCCTTGCTTTCCTGATATCACTCGCATGATAACATTATATGTAATAAGGTTCGTTTTTGCCTAGAAATAACTTGCATATTAATGATCCGAACCACTTTTCCTTCAAAGGTCTCTTGAATTTCTTTGAGTTTAAACTTTTCATAAAAGTAAGAAATCCTGCAAAAAGGATCTCGTGATAAAAGGGAGAATATTTTAGTGTCTCAAACAGGAATAATATCTGGTGTCGATTGTAAGAAATTATCATGACATCATGATAAATTCTCACAACGCCAACTAGCCCTGCGCTCAGGATTACAAAACAGTGCAAACTGTTTGCAAATTATACCCCGATTTGCACATGCACTTGCTTTTAAAGCTGGGTATAACTTGCAAGCAGTTTGTGTCGTTTTGTCATTCTAAAAGGTAACGCGGATTTTTTTACGACAACGAGTCACACGACAAAGGCAACTTATAAATGAATGAATAATTAAATAAAAGTTTGACTAAAGAAGAAAAGAGTGTCTGGTGGAAACATCTTTTAATTTTTTTGTGCTGAATGAGAAAAGAGTGTCTGATAGGAGCATATTTTAAAAAAAAGTAATAAGAAATATTTTTCACAATAAATTTTCATTTTTCACATGGATAAAAAGGCACAAAATGATAGATATATACATGTAAGAATTCTCATCTAAAAACTTTCGTCTGTTTCAAATCAACTTTTCAATGTCGAGACGTATGAAGTTAGACCAAACTGACTTCAGTTTCCTAAAACGTTCTGTAATGGATGCGTTATAAATATTGTCAAAAAGCGCTATGACGCGTCCATCTGTTTTCGATACACTTTGAACTTTTCATTGAATTTCGGAAAATGATTCCCTATCGGACAATATTGCCGATTGGGCTGTTTCACCAACCTGATCAAGAATTGTAAGCACGCCATTGGTATTTAGTAAGGCTCAACCCATGCCAAATATCTAGTACATGTACAGTTAACAACATCGTATAATTGACAAGGTGAATAATCATGGAATGATTTGGGAATGAAATTGAATGAGTGTGTGGAGCGAGTTTTGAGTGAATTTAATGGGAGGTAATCCAGTATTGCAAATTTTGTTCAGGATGAACAAAATTAGCAATATTGATTACCTCCCTTTAATAAAATATGCATACAAGTTCTTTATATAGCTCCATTTTTCTTCAATAACCTATCAGACGCTTACAATTTCAATTAGATAAGTGAAATCTCGATTTTTCCCCCAGCTATTTTTATTTTGAACGAAGCTGTTGTTATATGTTTTTCAGTGAGTTTGGAGCGTTTTTGATCGATTTGAGTGAGTCTTTGGAATGAATGAATGGAGCGCTAAGTGAGCGATGTAGAATGGTTTTGATTGAGTTGAATGTCAATTTCACGATGTAATTAATTGTAATTGTTTGCCACGCAAGTGTCTAAATCACGTTTGTTAAAATTCATAACTTCGATCATGTTGATGAATTCGTCACTCGTATGTAATAGTCCAGGTACACAATATATCCCAAAACTCGTGTTAAACAGCTAGAAACATCGTGAAAATTGACAAGTGAATTGATATCAAAATGATTTCGGGATGATAATAAATATGTTGTGGAGCGACTTTTGAATGTTATTTAAAGGAGTTAAAACAATATCGCTAATTTCGTTCAACCTGGTCGAAATTATCGATAACTAAGCACAACACCCCCCCCCCCCCCCCTGTAAAAAAGCTACATTTGTTTGTGTGCCTTCGAGGACGCTTCCAAATCAACAGCAGCTAATAAAAAATATAAAAAATAAACAACAACAAAATTTGAAAATTATGAACGAATTTGTGACATTTCCAATGATTTCGGAGCGATGGAGTGAGTTTCCGAATGCGTGATTCGAGCTTCGAGTGAGCGATTGAGAATTGGATAAGTGTCTTGTCATGATGTTAACATATGTAGAGGTCTTTTTACCCTCCTTAAACATTTCACAAATTGTGCATGAATCCCTTCATCAATCCCAAGGATGGCTTAATCCCTGCAGTAGCACACACACCGTTTGTAAATCACCAAGCCCACCGCTAAACACGTGATCATCACCCCAATCATTATAACTATAACAGTAACCGGGTGGTCCACATTCCCGGATCCGATGAACGTCTCTGTCCTCTGTAAACTTGTATTTGAGTCCACAACATACATGACTCGATTCTCTCATTCTTTCATTTATAGATAACATGTCAAAATAACATGGAATCCCTGTTACACTTATCCTTTTCTACGATTGTCAAACAGACCGTAATATCACATAAGTTTATACTTATTGGTATATGATATTATGTATTTGCTTTTAACAATTCAATCTTCGTAATCACATAGAATCAGAGTTCATTTTTTACCTCACATTGTCCGTAACTTAAGTGGTCAACTCTACTAGAAGAATTTTAGAGCTGGTTATTTCAGTTTGGACAATGGGTTCCACAGCTATTACCAGTTTGAAGTACTGAAACCAAACTAACACGTCTAGGATTCCAAGGCACACTGAAATAAAAAGTTTCAAATTTATCGTTTCTGTTGTTCATATTATTGACTAGTCCGCATTTATAAGTATAGGTACGTTTAGATCCGAGCACAACATTTGAAATAATTTCTATCGAAAATTAGAAAATATGTCTCATTAGATGTTCGCAACCGAGCTCAGATGCCTGTTGACCGATGCAGGGAGGTCTTTATTTTCACAAGGGAATCGATATGTCATATTGTTCTTATCACGGCAGAGTCATTTACATTTGTATAATTATGTTGTGGTAAATTACGAATACCGTATCAATATCCAATCTCCCTAGACTCAATTAATCACTCCATATGCTAGGACAAAACATGTGCATGAATTTTATTATTCTGTTATAAGGATAACATGAAAGGGTAATAGCTTATCTGGAAAAAATATGCTGGATCGGTTGAACATACATGTCGAGGGTTTAGTGCAAGGCTGTTCTAAGTGTATAATATACAGTGTGTTCATGATGTAAAAACGTTTCGCGAGCGCTTTGAAATGATACCCCGCTTTGTACAAGCACATACGTGGAAAGCGAGGTATCATTTCGAAAACGCTGCGCTAATGTTTTCATCCTGAACGCAGGGCTGTTGTAAGTTCTGCGTACAAAGTTACGCAAAAAAAGTTCATACCAGCATTACCTTGAGAGTAGCCATTATGATTTTATAAGTATTCCTAAAAGTTTGGCTAGATTATAGATATTCCCTCGAGAAACATTAACATCGATGGAATGCACGTTCTAAGGGCGTTTTGTAACATTTCTATCAACATTTAGATTCTCAATAGATGCCCTTGCTTTCCTGTTTTAAAAAGACCTAAAATAAAACATATTGTACAAGATGTAGGTAATATTTCATTGGGCACCAGTGTGAACTTGTGCAAAGAGAACTTCTAAACGACGAAAACAAAGCAAATATTTGGAATGATTTATAAATTTGGAAATATATATATGTTACAGTGAATATGTAAAATCAGTAATTTTGTAAAATAACTGAAAATTTCAGGGATTTTGTAAAATCACTGATTCCACCAGTTGTTTTAGGAAGAAAAGAAGGAAATACAGTATACTGTGTTTCTAATTCATCAGGAATATAGTGCATTTAATGAGAAAAATTGGTATTTCATTAAATAGGTTAGTTAGGTTACCCTTTTTTGTTTGATATTCATATTTTTCTTCAAACATAGCGATAGTTTGGAGCAAAATATATGTTTGAAATCATTATCATCGTTCAAGATATTCTTGAGTGTGGTAATGTCAAGAAGTTTATCAGAAGAATAGAGAGCCAGCATGATTCACCACAATATTTCGTCACCATTGAGGACACATAACAGTTTCAAATATAAACTGATTACTTCAGATATTTTATGAAATTACTGATCAAAAAAGTGTTTTTGTCCAAAATCACTGAACTTTTCAGTTTTCTTTAAAATAAATGATGAATTAGAAATAAAGTATACTGTATTCCCTCCTTTTTACAACAAATATTCTATTATTTTACATATTCACTGAAAATTTTAGTTATTTTATGAAATTACTGACGGAATCAGTGATTTTACAAAATCCCTGAAATTTTCAGTTATTTTACAAAATCCCTGATTTTACATATTCACTGTAACATATATATATCCGAATTGGTTTTTAACCAAAGGCTATAAGCATCTCTAGATTTATAACTGAACAGTTCTGTTTTGGTGCCAAACACCTGCGTAACTGGTATGGTTATGAAACGCAAAATAATAAGTTTGTTGAAACAACATCATCCTGCTTCACCACGTTTGACCAGGATTGGTAGCCGTCTCTTATTAAGAGGTATGAATATGTCTTAAGAAAAAAGAGAAGGAAATAAAGTCTAACTCCTAAAAACTCTCGGACTGAATGACTGTCTTGCTTTGACCCTACAGAGCACGTAAATCTTTTGGTTAATGTATACATATCAGTTGGGCATGGAAATACGAATGTAATACAGTTAAAAACATCGTGAAATTGACATTCATCTCGATCAAAACCATTCTAAATCGCTCACTCAGCGCTCCAGTCATTCATTCAAACCACTAATTCAAACCATTTAAAACGCTCTAAACCCATCGAAAAACATATAACAACAATTTCATTCATATTGAAATAGCTAGAAAATATCTCAATCGTACTGACAAATTTATAGTGTAGGCGTCTGATAGGTTCTTGGAGATATAGAAAGATATTTATTGAACTTGTATGTATATTTTATAAAAGGGAGGTAATAAATATCGCTGAGCATCCTGAACAAAATTAACGATATTGGATAACCTCCCTCTATTTCTCTCAAAACTCATCCATGGCACTCCTTCAATTTCATTCCAAAATCATTCTAAAACCATTCACCTTTTCAATTTCACGATGTTGTTAACTGTAGTTATTTTTGGGGTTAGACGCCGTTTGCTATAGTATTGCGCTAATATCGGCTCGGTTAGTGCCCATGATTGCCTAGCATTTCTCACACCAGTACAACCACGGCCTTTTAACCGAGTTAGCAGCTCTCAATCCCGCTAAGGCTTAATCGACTTTTGGTGGGAGACCTTTGTTTGTTAAATGTATGAAAGTTAGCATAGTCGGAAATTGACAGTCCTACGCTTTACCGCTTGAGCCAAATCGGGCTCGGCTTTACAGGAATTGTGAAAAGTATAATTCGAGGGGTCATTGCAATACTTTGGTAAGTGCTTATAAATATATAGGCGCTTACCATAGTATTGCACTGACCCCACTTGTTATTTTAGCACCGTCGCTACGAAGCCAGTCAATTGAATCGAGTGTTTACAATGCAAAGCAATTCTCTGAATTGTTACACTAAAACTGATGATGAAACTTAAGGAAAATTTACTGCTGGCTAAGAAGCCTTCTAGCTGTTGTCTTCAATCTAAAAAAGAAAGAAGTGAAGTCAGAAGTGCTTGTGATAAAGCCTTTCCAAGGCTGGAGATAAAGAAACTTATGCGAACGTTTTAGAGTGGTACATCGCTTTGTACGTTACATGTGTTGTAAGCGTGCATTTTGCTTAAACCGAATGAATATTCTCAATTTAATGTAAAAATGGGGCAACTGATTGCATCGATTAATCTCAAAAAAAAGTCTTCAATGGTGATTGGTTTTTTTTTTATTACATCTGCATTTGTCAAATAGGCCTATAATTGTTCTTTGTATCTAAATCAAATATTCAAGGAGGACTTTGTATACGAGCTTTTTTTTCGTTTTTATGTATCATCAGCATCAAATCAGTTTATTTGCTGTTTACGTGTATTTTGTCATATTTATGTCTCTAATTGCATGTCATGTTTGTCAGGATTGGTAATACTGATCACAGATAACTGTCGTACTAATTACATGGTCCTTTGATCTCAGGAAAGATGAGCCACATTCGTCTTCACGTGGACTCTAATCATTCAATCGTTCTAATTTTACGAGAATTGCGACATGCTGGCATGTTAACTTAAATATTCATTGTTAAACACCACCATCTAAAACTGAAAACCTAATTTTGTTGTTGGACACAGCTTGAATAAACCACTAGTTGCTAGCACCATACAACGGTATAACAACTTCGACAAATATTTTTTTTGTTATTCCAAAAAATAAAAAAAAAACTTGATAATAATAATAAAAAAGATAAACATGATCGGTTAGGCGAAATGGGACGTCTGTGAAGTGCGCAAAGTATCAACCCTAGTCAGACTGCGCAAACTGCGCATGCTGGCCAGGGTCGAATCTTTTTGCAAGTGACACATTTTCTGGATCTGGAATGATCAATCTACCTTCCTTGATCAATATCAAACCTAATGTAATGGATGACTCTACATGCAGGCTTTCCTATTTGTACCATCAGCATCAAATCAGTTTATTTTCTGATTACGTGTATTTTGTCATGTTTATATATCTAATTGCATTTCATGTTTGTCAGGAGTGGTAATACTGATCACAGATAACTGTCGTACCAATTACATTGTCCTTTGATCTAAAGAAAGATGAGCCACATTCGTCTTCACGTGGACTCTAATGATTCAATCGTTCTAATTTTAAGAGAATTGTGACTTGCTCTCTGGTATGTTAACTTTAATATTTATTATTAAAATGTACCATCTAAAACTGAAAACCTAATTCTTTTGTTGAACACAGCTTGAATAAATCACTATACAACGGTATAACAACTTCGACAAAAATGTTTTTTATTTCAAACATAAATAAAATAATGATAATAATAAAATGATAAACATGATCGGTTAGGCGAAATGGACCTTCGGGGAAGTGCGCAAAGTATCACCCCTAGTCAGTCTGCGCAAACTGCGCAGGCTGGCCAGGGTCGAATCTTTTCGCAAATGACAGATTTTCTGGATCTAGAATGATCAATCTACCTTCCTTGATCAATATCAAACCTAATGTAATGGATGACTCTACATGCAGGCTTTCCTATTTGTACCATCAGCATCAAATCAGTTTATTTTCTGATTACGTGTATTTTGTCATGTTTATGTCTCTTATTGCATGTCATGTTTGTCAGGAGTGGTAATACTGATCACAGATAACTGTCGTACTAATTACATGGTCTTTTGATCTAAGGAAAGATGAGCCACATTCGTCTTCACGTGGACTCTAATCATTCAATCGTTCTAATTTTAAGAGAATTGAGACATGCTCTATGGCATGTTAACTTTAAAATTTATTCTTAAAATGTAAAACTGTAAACCTATTTTTTGTTGTTGAGCACAGCTTGAATAAATCACTAGTTGCTAGCACCATACAACGGTATAACAACTTCGACAAATATTTTTTTTTCAAAACATAAATAAAATAATTAAAATAATAATAAAAAAGATAAACATGATCGGTTAGGCGAAATGGACCTTCAGAGAAGTGCGCAAAGTATCAACCCTAGTCAGTCTGTGCGAACTGCGCAGGCTGGCTAGGGTCGAATCTTTTCGCAAATGACAGATTTTCTGAATCTAGAATGAACAATCCTTTATCAATATCAAACCTTATGTAATGGATGACTCTACATGCAGGCTTTTCTATTTGTACCATCAGCATCAAATCAGTTATTTTCTGATTACGTGTATTTTGTCATGTTTATGTCTCTAATTGCATGTCATGTTTGTCAGGAGTGGTAATACTGATCACAGATAACTGTCGTACTAATTACATGGTCCTTTGATCTAAGGAAAGATGAGCCACATTCGTCTTCACGTGGACTCTTATCATTCAATCGTTCCAATTTACGAGAATTGTGGCATGCTCTTTAGCATGTTAACTTTAATATTTATTGTTAAAATCTACCATCTAAAACTGAAAACCTAATTCTATTGTTGAACACAGCTTGAATAAATCACTAGTTGCTAGCACCATACAACGGTATAACAACTTCGACAATTATTTTTTTTTTTAAATTCAAACCTAAATAAAATAATGATAATAATAAAAAGATAAACATGATCGGTTAGGAGAAATGGACCGTCTGTGAAGTTCGCAAAGTATCAACACTAGTCAGTCTGCGCGAACTGCGCAGGCTGGATGGGGTCGAATCTTTTCGCAAATGACAAATTTTCTGGATCTAGAATGATCAATCTACCTTCCTTGATCAATATCAAACCTAATGTAATGGATGACTCTACATGCAGGATTTCCTATTTGTACAATCAGCATCGAATCAGTTTATTTCTGATTACGTGTATTTTGTCATGTTTATTTCTCTAATTGCATGTCATGTTTCTCAGGAGTGGTAATAGTCCAGTCAAATTATGGTATGACCCAAAACAAATTGCAACAAAAACGATGTTGTTTTTTTTGACATCCATAGACATACCCATTTAACATATATAAAGTAGGACAAAATCGGAAGATACGTATTTTGATTTTTTTCGCGATTTTTATCATAGATTTTTCCCAACTAAACCTGTGAAAACTTTTTGACAGAAAACATGCTTAAATCTAAGGTAGAAGTTATTGGTATATCAAAAGCCATGAAGTGAAATGTAATAAGTTATTCGCTAATTGAAAATATGATTTTTCTTTGCTATTTGGTCAGTTTTAGAGATAATTTGTAAAACATCTTACCCCACCCACTAACTTTAACATTGCAATGTAGTAAAAAATGGTCGCTTTGGCAAAAAAAGGGACATCGGCTTCAAGAAAAAGGTCTGAAACATTTTTAATAGTCCAAATTCTTTTCAATGTCCAAGTCAGTGTAGATTTGAACCTTTGTAACTATATGATAAAAAGATCCCAGTTTTCATATCAAAAAGAGCCTGGTAGGGATGATGGAGTATTTTGTGAAAATATGTTGCAAGAACACACTAGTTTAACCTTACATTTAAAAACAATTTGATATGCTGAAACTTTAGGTCTGAATGCGTTGGATGAGATATTTTCTTCACAAATAACCTTAGTTCTTTTCACAAATTTTAACCTTGAAGCTGTTATATATGTTCAAAAGCATAAGATTAACACAAATTCAATATTTCTTTTAAATTCAAAGTCGATAAATGATAACCTGTTTTGTTTGGAAAGGATTTAACATCTCTATTAACAATTTCATGACGCTGCAAACAGAGCACCTAACCATAGTTCCTGGTATTTTTATCATTGCTTCTACCAGGAAATTCCTTTACGGGCTACATCCTCCTAATCCTATATATTTTTTCTACGAGTATCTACCCATTGGATGGATAGAAGTGTCGGACAGGGTATGCTTACGGGAATCGAACCTTGAAACCCTAACTGGAATCCCAGCGCACAATCCTCTGCGCTGTGACAACGGTGGAATCGTCTGGTACCGGTTCCTTCGAATGCATTGTGATGTTGGCCCCATTCAATGCTAATTTTAAAAGTTAATTGACAAACTAAGGTAATCTGTGAATGTCAAAAGTTTGCGTTTTAGATTTTGAGATTTTTATATATGGCATTAAGAAAGTTTAAATTGAAAGGTTTTAAACAGGTACCTCATATCAATAACTTAGGAAACAGGTTATGTTTGTCATTTGACGCGTTTCAAAAACATTTCTCAGAGAATAATGTGTTAAATTGAAGAATGGCATAGGAATGAATTGGAAATAAAGTGCTCGTATTGCCAATGCATTGGAAAGTTTGATTTTTAGCTCGCCCGGGACGAAAGTCTCGGAAGAGCTATTGTCATACCATCGGATGTCGGCGTCGGCGTCAGCGTCGGTGTCGGCGTCCGCATTAGGTTAAAGTTTTTATTTCTTTCAATATTTATCCTAGAGGCTTTATTTTTTACAGAAACACTCATTAGGGCATAGGTTTTCATTTGAGACCAACATCCATGTCGAAATGTTCTTTCAAAAAAACTTTAACCAAAAACTTTAACCAAAAACTTTAACCAAAAAAACTTTAACCTTGCTTATATTTTCTGTAAGCTTTAAACTAGAGACATCATTACTTCATATGCACACTCATTGGGTGATAGGCTTTCACCATAGACAAAGGTCCTTGACAATTTGACCTTGACCTTGACCCTTTGTGGACTTAGAAAAAGTTTAACCAAAAAACTTTAACCAAAAACTTTAACCTTGCATATATTTTTTAATGCTCAAACCTAGGGACATCATAGCTTCATATGTATACTCACCAGGTGATAGGCTTCCACCAGAGACAAAGGTCCTTCACAATTTGACCTTGACCTTTACAGTTTGTGGACTTAGAAAATCTTTAACTGAAAACTTTAACCAAAAACTTTAACCTTGCTTATTATTTTCTGAATGCTTTAACCTAGGGACATCATTACTTCATATACATACTCATTAGGTGATAGGCTTTTGTGAGAGATCAAGGTCCTTGACAATTTGACCTTGACCTTTTATGAACTTAGAAATACTTTAACCGAAATTCTTTTACCAAAAACTTTAACCTTGCTTATATTTTCTGAATGCTTTAACCTAGGGACATCATTACTTCATATACATAGTCACCAGATGAAAGGCTTTCACCAGAAACCAAGGGCCTTGACAATTTGACCTTGACCTTGACCTTTTATGGACTTGGAAAAAACTTAAACTGAAAAACTTTAACCAAAAATTTAACCTTGCTTATATTTTCTAAATGCTTTACTCAGGGACATTATTACTTCATACACATACTCACTAGGTGACAGGCTTCTACAGAGACCAAGGTCCTTCACAATTTGACCTTGATCTTGACCTTTTGTGGAAAATTTTAAAGAAAAACTTCATGTTTGATACAAGAAATTCCATTGGTAACCTCATCTGCTTGTATGCTTTCACTTTATCCTAACCTTATACATGCAATTAAAACAAATTTTTTTTTATATTTCTTAATTACTACTCAAACAGATATATATATTAGATCATGGACTTTAACATTGAAAGAAACCACTTTGAACTTCGGTCTTCGGTCAAGCGCTGTTTGTGACAAGCAGCTGTTTGGGCGAGCTACGTTGTCCGCGGACAACTCTTGTTTATTTAAAACAAGACTCAATAAGCTAATTGTGGTGTGGATAAGTATTCGTCATCAATTAAAACACTTAAACGAAGAGAGTCTGCTTTACTAGTAGCAAAAATATGAAATGATTTATAACCTTTTGAGAATGTTATGCCAACCTTCACTTTAAAAAATGAATGAAGAACAAATGATAACAATCTTATGCATTAAAAAAATCACCAAGTCAATATTCACAAACAATTAATATCGAAATTATTAAAATGACAGACTATGTGAGGCATAAATATTGATTTGAAATAAAGTCGTCTAACGAATCTCTCCTAGTACACCATGCAGATCGATTACAAACGTCCCCTACATCACATAAGATTTGAAATGGGTAAAAATTGCTTTTATTTAAAAAAAGTTCAAGAAACCGCAATCTTACTTCTGAATTAGTTGACTTGATCATGGGCTAATAAATTAAACAAGAATCAAGAAATGATTGGGAATTGACCCCCCCTAGCAAATTTGCGTAGTATATTTCCTCAAGATGAAAGAGTTTGTTTTTTTTTTAAATTTTGAAAAATATCAAGGACCCTAACCTTAACAATGCTTGATATCCTACCAGAATTGCTTATAAATTATTAATTTTTATATTATGTTCTTGAAATAACTAATGGGTTGATAATCGTAGATCTATGTGGAATAGCAGCTGAAGGCTAGGAACGGATGTACTGATGGTACTGGTGTGAGAATACCGGGAATCCATTGTAAAGTGATGCTGCCGTCGCGATATAAATGAAAGATTGTTGAAAACGGCGTAAACCCCCATTCAACCAAACAAAACTTGAAATAACTTGTATTGACATCAATGAAATAATGTTAATTAGGTGTTGTAAGAAACCATTTCAAATTCTTCTATATTATTCTTTGATTTTAATTAATGAAAGAAAAAAAGAAGGATAATTATGAAACTTTTAAGATTTTAACAAAAAATCATTTACTTAGGGAACCTGGAGAACAATTTGGGTTAAACATTATTAGAATGCCATCCAAGACACATAATTTAGTAACTCTTTTAAGCTTCAATGGGTAACAGTTTAAGACATATTATTATGAAGATTAGACAACCGATTTTTTTTTTATTTTAAAGTATCTGCAATTACAACAAAGTTTTCTATAAAATTTGATCACAATGCAGCTGTGGTGGCCCCCTTTAAGTTTATCAAATGACCAGGGTTTCAGTGTCGTATCTTACTTTTGCAAAGCCTCTTTTAAAGTTTTAGGTAACTAAAGGTAATTTCAGAATTTAAAAAAAGGTTTCTTCGTGTCATAGTTATACTGAATTAAAAAAGAAATGTAGCACTAGATTGGTGACATTTATACCTTCATTTTGAATTGTTTGGAATTGAAGTTTCAGAAAATTATTCTTAGACAGACAGATCACAGGCAATTTTATAATCCAATTATTGTCAAATACACAAATGTTTGTTATTATATTAAGACAAGGTGTCAAACTTGTCCCTACCTCATCAACTCTCACCATTTCCGGTATATTTGACACAATCTGGTAACAATTAAAAGGAAAACTATCAAGAAAAAATAATCTGATGACAATGTTATCAAAATAATTATTAGACTAAGGAATTTTACATTTAATGTAATTTAAATTCAGTGACTACTGGGAGAGTTTACATGAGCAGATGTTGGATATATAGTCTTTTGTCATGAAACAATTCCCTGTGGAATAGGCAGACATACAAACAGACCAATACAATAAAACAATATTGTTTTGAACTTGTTGATAAGGGTGTATATGAAAATGTTTCAATACCGAAAGCTATTTTTCTATCCATTCTAAGGTTAAATCAAGTGGGTGGGGTAAGATTAATTTGAATTTGTTTTTTATGTTTAAAATGCCATACATTTTACTCAAACCATAAATAAAAGTTATGGCTAAATTTCTTGGGGTAATTCAAATGTTATTTGATAAGATTTGCTTGCACAAATCAGTTTTATTCCAGGTATATAACACAATATTCTCATTAAATTGGTTGTACTACAGGCATTACTAGTGGGTATCAAAATGTATTGAAAAAATCAAAATACGTATCTTCCGATTTGTCCTACTTTAAGTATGTCATCTAGGGAGGGTCAAGCTACTCAAAAAAGCCAAGAACACTTTTGTTGCAATTTGTTTTGGGTTGAGGCCAAATTTCGCTATTTTGACTGGACTAGTAATACTGATCACAGATAACTGTCGTACTAATCACATGGTCCTTTGATCTACGGAAAGATGAGCCACATTCGTCTTCACGTGGACTAGAATCATTTAATCGTTCTAATTTTACGAGAATTGTAACATGCTCTCTGGCATGTTAACTTTAATATTTATTGTTAAAATCTACCATCTAAAACTGAAAACCTAATTCTGTTGTTGGACACAGCTTGAATAAAACACTAGTTGCTAGCACCATACAACGGTGTAACAAGTTTGACAAATATTTTTTTTTTAATTTCAAAACATAAATAAATAATAATACAAAGATGAACATGATTGGTTAGGCAAAATAGACCTTCTGTAAAGTGCGCAAAGTATCAACCCTAGTCAGTCTGCGCAAACTGCGCAGGCTGGCCAGGGTGGAATCTTTTCGCAAATGACAGATTTTCTGAATCTAGAATTATCAATTTACCTTCCTTTATCAATATCAAAACTTATGTAATTGATGACTCTACATGCAGGCTTTCCTATTTGTACCATCAGCATCGAATCAGTTTATTTTCTGATTACGTGTATTTTGTCATGTTTATTTCTCTAATTGCATGTCATGTTTGTCAGGAGTGGTAATACTGATCACATATAACTGTCGTACTTATTACATGGTCCTTTGATCTAAGGAAAGATGAGCCACATTCGTCTTCACGTGGACTCTAATCATTCAATCGTTATAATTTTACGAGAATTGAGGCATGCACTCTGGCATGTTAACTTTAATATTTATTGTTAAAATCTTCCATCTAAATCTGAAAACCTAATTCTATTGTTGAACACAGCTTGAATAAATCACTAGTTGCTAGCACCCTACAACGGTATAACAACTTCGACAAATATTTGTTTTTATTTCAAAACTTATTAGATAAAATAATAATAATAATAATAAAAAGATAAACATGATCGGTTAGGCGAAATGGACCTTCGGGGGAAGTGTGTAAAGTGTCAACCCTAGTCAGCCTGCGCAAACTGCGCAGACTGGCCAGGGTCGAATCTTTTCGCAAATGACAGATTTTCTGGATCTAGAATGATCAATCTACGTTCCTTTATCAATATCAAACCTAATGTGAAGGAAGACTCTACATGCAGGCTTTCTTTATTTATACCATCAGCATCAAATCAGTTTATTTTCTGATAACGTGTATTTTGTCATGTTTATGTCTCTAATTGCATGTCATGTTTGTCAGGAGTGGTAATACTGATCACAGATAACTGTCGTACTAATTACATGGTCCTTTGATCTAAGGAAAGATGAGCCACATTCGTCTTCACGTGGACTCTAATCATTCGATCGTTCTAATTTTACGAGAATTGTGACATGCTCTCTGGCATGTTAACTTAAATACTCATTGTTAAAATCTACCATCTAAACCAGAAAACCTAATTTTGTTGTTGAACACAGCTTGAATAAATCACTATACAACGGCATAACAACTTCGACAAATATATTTTTTATTTCAAACATAAATAAAATAATGATTATAATAAAATGATAAACATGATCGGTTAGGCGAAATGAAACTTCGGAAAAGTGCGCAAAGTATCAACCCTAGTGTGACTGCGCAAACTGCGCAGACTGGCTAGGGTCGAATCTTTTCGCAAATGACAGATTTTCTGGATCTAGAATGATCAATCTACCTTCCTTTATCAATATCAAACCTAATGAAATAGATGACTCTACATGCAGGGTTACTTATTTGTACCATCAGCATCAAATCAGTTATTTGCTGATTACGTGTATTTTGTCATGTTTATGTCTCTTATTGCATGTCATGTTTGTCAGGAGTGGTAATACTGATCACAGATAACTGTCGTACTAATTACATGGTCTTTTGATCTAAGGAAAGATGAGCCACATTCGTCTTCACGTGGACTCTAATCATTCAATCGTTCTAAGTTTACGAGAATTGCGACATGCTGGCATGTTAACTTAAATATTCATTGTTAAAATCTGCCATCTAAAACTGAAAACCTATTTTTGTTGTTGAAAACAGCTTGAATAAATGACTAGTTGCACGTGGACTCTAATCATTCAATCGTTCTAATTTTACGAGAAATGTGACATGCTCTCTGGTATGTTTACTTGAGTATTGCGTGTTTCAATATACCAACCAATGCTAAAGTCATGTGAAAATTGGCAGCGCCGACTTATCGGCAATACCTATTCTTCATCGTGCGATTAAGTGAAAAAGCAACGTCTATTAGACGCGGGCAATATCAGGGAAAAACGCTTATTGTGCAGTCACAACATATTTTTTTTTTCTTGGTCTGTGATGAGGCAAAAATTTGCAACATAAACGTAGTAGCATAATTACAATTTGCCGGTAAGACGTCGATTACTAGTAGTCGACGACACGCCTGCATAGGTCTGAAAAAAACTTAAGACCATGTGTATGAAGTCGGCCTGAGCCCGGCAAATGATAAGCCGTAGCCCGGCCATTCGCCAGCGATTAGTCACGGATATAATATCTACTTCCACGTACTTCGCGTATACATAAAGTGTGGTTAGGTTTTAATTTCATACTTACATGAAATCAACACATGCTCTCCTTATATCTTGATAAACAGAGTTAGCAAATTCCTTGCAACTCCGCTTTGTTACGCCTCTGGTGGAAGAAGCTTCGGAAAACATCCTGGTGAATGAAGAAAATGCTTATTACGAGCATTGTATTTATTTCTCTCTCAACAGACAAATCATTTATAAGCATTCTACGATAATATTCAACTGATAGGGTGTGGCTTAGCCATGACGTAGTTTGGTGAGATTACTTTTCAATCATTCAAAAAGATAGTCAGCAATTATGGTTGACGCGTGCAAATGCATTTGTAACTGTATCCTAAAACCAAACGGTTGAACGTTCTTAGCAAATGTGAACACATTACATCATTTGTAACCCAAACCTCGTAACTCCAGTTTATCCGATTGCAAATGTTTGAGCAATGTTCAAAATAGAGGAAAATAAGAGCACATCACCAGAAATATATTGCAATTTCGTCTACGATATTACGTAATGCAAACACTCGGCGCCTAGATGCTATTGCCCTTAGTTGTTTCATTTTTTTTTTTTTTTTTGCTTTTGATGGATAATTTCTTGTAGAAATTAAAATCAGGTTAATTTCTTTAGTTGTATCAGCCAGTTCTATGACATGAACAATTATGTAGGATTTGGAAACAAAATTGGTCCATAAAAAACAAATGTCATGAACGATAAAATCACCCCAGGAAGACGAAGACGTTTTCATACATATTTCCCGAGTGATCGCGTCTTTGACCTCAGGTGATCTACCATTCGGAACTTCGCTTGGACTTTTCGTAAACTTGAAAGAACTTCGGACGTAAATCAAGGGGTCAGTGCAACACTATTGTAAGTGCCTATTTACCAATAGGCACTTACAAAAGTGTTGCGCTGACCCCTCAAAATGTAGTAATCTTGAAAGTTATCTTTCTGGTAAGTCGGCTTCTGGTAGTACTTAGCTCAATACGCTTGAAAAATAACAAATTCCTTTAATGTTTTCCGATCGTCACAGTGGAGATCTTTTTTGGCATGTTATAATTTGAAAATGAAACGCAGTAAAACTCTGCGTTTTGTTTTCAAATTATAATATGCCAAATTCTTACCTTTTGTTGGTTTTGTGTTTTGCAACGTCATCTCCAGTAATGTTTGTGACGTCATATTAACTCAAATGTGAGATGACGCGCTTTCATGTCTGCGCTCTAATTATTCATAAGGTCTGTAACGTAGAATCGCATAGGGTTCTCGATTGGTGAACTACGTTTATTATACAGAATCAAATGTCCAAAGACAATTACTTGTACCAAGCTTCAATGCATTTGAGCCCACAAAAAAGAGTCTCAGAAATAGATACTATATTTAAAGCTTTCTTGAGATTTTTTTTGTCAAAGGATTAAAGTATTTGAGCTGAAATTAAATTCCAATGAACGCAGGCGTTGATTTTTATATACGATATCACAGGGTGAATACTTTAACCAAGTCGCAAGAAGTTACCTTTATATTAAATCAATGTTGATTCAATATTTGACCCTTCTCTGAAATACCGCTGATTAAAATTTCCAATGAATAATTGAACGATTTCAATTCGAACCTATTTTTCCTAAAGATAGTACCTACGACTTATTTTGCAAAACAAAAGAAATGAGAAAGCCTTCACATAGCTTCATTCTAAACGCGCAAACTAAAATTTTAAATGGACCAGAAAAAAACTTATTATCTTATACGGTACCAACCAGCCTTTATGCCATTACAGCAATCAGGATAACGATAATTATATAAAACAAGAGCTGTCGGAGGACAATAAAGCTAGAACATTCCTAGTGCTTGATTGTAAAAGCAAATCAATATCGTCATTGAGAAGTTCTGTTTCATGAAAGTCAGATTAATGGATCACTGTCTACAGGATGATATGATGGTCATAGACGCGCGTGCAAAGTTTCCAAGTAATAGCTTTACTAGAAACAGGGTTAATGCATCTATATATCAGTTTCACGTAAAAACTTAACCAAGAATTTCCAAGTCCAAACAGAATTGAAATTCTGTTAAATTCAATATATGAGTAAGGAATCTTTGTCTAGAGGATGAAACTATGGTCACAGAAGCATGTGTAAAGTTTCCAGGCAAAAGCTCGAATAGAAACAGATATATAACTGATATGCATCAGTTGCCCGCAAAAACTTAACTAAGAATTTTAAAGTCCGAAAACAGTTTAAATTCCATTGAATCTAAAATTTGATTTATGAATCTTTGTCTTGGGACAGATATTATAGAAGAAAGTGCACAGCTTCTAAGTAAAATCTTACGTAGAAACAGATATAGAATTGATATACAACAGTTACACTTAATAACCTAACCAAGAATTTAAAGTCAGGAAAAGGTTAAAACAACACCAAATTCAACATCAGAATAATCAATCTTTGTTTAGAGGATGATATTATTGTCAAACAAGCATGTGCAAAGTTTCTGAGCAGTAGATTAAGTAGAAACTTAAATAAAACTGATAACAACAGGTGTACGTTCTAACTTAACAAAGAATTTTTTATTTCTAGAACGAGTTAAATTTACACCAAATTCAACATCATAATAACCAATTTTTGTCTTTGAGGATGATACTATAGTCACAGAAGCATGTGTAAAGTTTTCAAGAAATAGCTTTAGTATAAACAGGGATATTACGTATAAACATGAGTCGCACTTGTAAGCTTTAGAAATATTTTCTAAGTCAGAAAAGGGTTAAAATCCCACTAAATTCAATTTCAGAGTCAAGAATCTTTGTCTAGAGACTGATTTTACGATCACAGAAGCATGTACAAGGTAACAAAGCAATAGCTTAAGTACAAACAGAGATTCGACACAGTTGCACGTAAGAACTTAACCAAGACATTACGCCAACGCCAACGCCGACGCCCGGGTGACCGGAATAGCTCCCCGTATTCTACGAATAGTAGAGCTAAGAGGAATATGGTTTTCTTCAATGTATTTCGATGAACTATCGAGGTAAAACGGTAGATTATGATTTTGATAAACCCATTGCAAAACCAGCGAAATTATCCAAAACGTATGCCCCGTTTTCGTTCATTTCACCCTATCTGACGTCATCTAAGCGGAACCAAATAAGTGTAATCGCCATGAACGTTGATAAGCAATCACGTGAAAAATGACACGCTTGAAGAAAATTGGTCTTAAAGTTGTCATATATTGTCTCATTTTCGCATTAAAGAAAGAGAATAATCGTTTCTTTTTCGAGTAAAATCGATTGATATTTCATTTCGAGAACAACGAAAGCTATATTTTCACTCGTGGCGCAGCCACTCGAGAAAATAAAGCCTTTGTTGTCTACTCAATGAAATATAAACCGACCTTACACTGAAATAATCGATTATCCTCTATATATACTTAGTTCCATAAAAAAGTGTGCACTTTCACTCTTTACATTTCTCTTGATTTTTACAAAGTCGGGGGCAAATTATGGAGTAAATTTGATTCCATACTTTAGGCAAGACCTTTTGAAATTAACAGTCAAATAAGATTTGGATAACGTATCGCATGCTACACACGCGATGGCATTACTTAAACTGTTGAGATTTGACCTCCTTACAACTTTTTCTTTGGTAAGAGCTTTGTGTTGATGTTGCATTATAGAGTTGGAGAAGCCATTCCAAGCCATTTCCAAACAAAAGTTTTAATTTTCATGCAGACATTACGTGTACGTCAACGTAAGACATTGCTACGTTGTTAGGCCAGTAACTTGTCGTTGAATGATGCAATGGTGTTCTTTACACCTTGATTTGCTTATAAAATGCCTTAAAAAATGATGACTTCGAATTCTATTGGAATATGAATGCTCAATCAATATTAATGACGTTCTAAATCAGACAAGTTTCGATTTTGTTCAACGACGCTTATTGGTAGGCAAACTACGCTGAAGAGCAATGCACAATTGTATTGAAAATGTGATTTTATGCTTAGCAAAGCCGCAAACATTCAGCTGAATGCATTTTCACACCAATTGTACGTCTAATGCGTGATGCAGTTGCAAATCATGCGAAATCAAATGTCTCCGTTTAGCTTAAAATTTTAGCTCATCCCGCGATTTTTGTTTTCAAATGTTGTTTAATCATACTCTTTGGGGTGGTCATACGACGTTTCATGACAATAGATTGTGTAATTTCAGAGATATTCAAAATTAAAAAGTGCACACTTTCTTTTGGAACTAAGTATATTTTTTTTCATGCTGTGAATCCCTTGCTTTTCTGATATCACTCGCATGATAAAATTATTTATTATACCGCAAAGAAAATTCTAGCATTTTCATTGGTTAATGCTGACCTGACAAACATTGATAGCTACGGCCGCTCCGGTATTACCTCTAATGTTTCCTTAAGGCGCCTCGACGTGAACATAGACAAAAAATCGAAACGGTAATGGCAGCCATGTTTCTCTCGCTTCGCTGATAACACGACCCGGAAATACACACTAGGATACAGTTGAAAAGGATTTCAGTTAATAATGTGCAAATAAAAAAAGATATAGATGTCAATAAATATCTTAAATTTGTACAAATCTGTCCATTTAAAGTGCCAAGTTTCTCGCAGTTTCAGTCAACAAACGCTTCAATATCACAATAGCGCAGAGTGTAGTAGTGTGACGTCACAACTATATTTGACGTCACTTTGTACATGTTTACTTTTCATAGGGGCGCATTAAGGGATATTGGTGGTTTAAAAGAAATCGGTTTATACGAACGCCTTAAAAAGGCAAAATACATATTCTATATAGCCCTAAAACTTTAAAGTATAATAAATTCGTAATACGGTTTCTTGCCTGGGTATATGACGATTTATTCCCGGCAGTCAAAATGATGTCAACCCTCGCCTACGGCTCGGGTTACATTATTTTTCAAGCCGGGAATAAATCGTCATATACCCCGGCAAGAAACCGTATAACTAATAATGTAATAAGGTTCGTTTTTGTTTAGAAATCACTTGCCTATTAATGATCCGAACCACTTGTCCTTCAAAGGTCTCTTGAATTTCTTTGAGTTTAAACTTTTCATAAAATTAAGAAATCCTGAAAAAAAGGATCTCATGATAAAAAGGCGAATATTTTAGTGTCTCAAACAGGAATAATATCTGGTGTCGATTGTAAAAAATTATCATGACATCATGATAAATACTCACAACGCCAACCAGCCCTGCGCTCAGGATTACAAAACGGTGCAAACTGTTAGCAAATTATACCCCGATTTGCACATGCACTTGCTTTTAAAGCTGGGTATAACTAGTAGTTTTGTTTTAGTTTTAAGTAATTTTGTATCGTTTTGTCATTCTAAAAGGTAACACGGATTTTTTTACGACAACGAGTCACACGACAAAGACAACTTATAAATGAATGAATAATTAAATAAAATTTTGACTAAAGAAGAAAAAAGTGTCTGGTGGAAATATCTTTTAATTTTTTGTGCTGAATGAGAAAGAGTGTCTGATAGGAGCATATTTTAAAAGAAGTAATAAGAAATATTTTTCACAATAATTTTTCATTTTTCACATGGATAAAAAGGCACAAAATGATAGATATATACATGTAAGAACTCTCATCTAAAATCTTTCGTCTGTTTCAAATCAACTTTTCAATGTCGAGACGTATGAAGTTAGACCAAACTGACTTCAGTTTCCTAAAACGTTCTGTAATGGATGCGTTATAAATATTGTTAAAATGCGCTATGACGCGTCCATCTGTTTTCGATACACTTTGAACCTTTCTTTGAGTTTCGGAAAATGATTCCCTATCGGACAATATTGTCGAATGGGCGGTTTCACCATCCTGATCAAGAATTGTAAGCACGCCATTGGCATTCAGTAAGGCTCAACCCATGCCAAATATCTAGTACATGTAATTGTTTGCCACGCAAGTGTCTAAATCACGTTTGTTAAAATGCATAACTTCGATCATGATGATGGATTCGTCACTCGTATATAATAGTCCAAGTACACAATATATCCAAAACTTGAGTAAAACAGCCAGAAAAATCGTGAAATTGACAAATTAATTGATATCAAATAGTTTTGATATGATATTGACAAAGTGTGTGGAGCGAGTTTTGAATGAAATTTAAGGGAGATAATACAATATCGCTAAATTTTTTCGTCCAACCTGGTCGAAATTATCGGTATTTTGTTACCTCCATTTAAAAAAAAAGGTTCATACTTTTCTATTAAAGAGCGAGTGTGCCTTCGTGAACGCAACAGCAGCTTAGAATTGAATGGTTTGGTCGATTTGAATGCACTTATGTAAATTCTGAACGATTCCATGACGTTTTCGAAAGATTTCGGAGCGTTTCCGAATTGTTTGAATGAGTGTTTAAGAAAATGAATGAAGCTTCGTTTGAGCGATTTAGGGATGAGTGTCAATTGCATGATGTTACCAAATGTATAGATCCAAAAAATTGAGTGAGTGATCAAAGGTTAACTTTGTCTTTACCTGTAAAGACAAAATTGATCTTTCATTACAAACTCTAAATTGCGGATCTGTAGTAGTAATTATACTTTCTATCTTCACAAGTTGTGAGATCATCCCTCAACAATCCAAAGGATGGCTTAATCCCTGCAGTAGCACACACACCGTTTGTAAATTACCACACCCACCGCTAAACACGTGATCATCACTCCAATCATTATAACTATAACAGTAACCGGATGGTCCCCATTTTCGGACCCGATGAACGTCTCTGTCCTCTGTAAACTTGTATTTGAGACCACAACATACATGGCTAGATTCTCCCATTCTTTCATCTATGGATAACATATCAAAATAACATCGAATCCCTGCTACATCTATCCTTTTCTACGATTGTCAAATAGGCCGTAATATCACATAAGTTTAAGACTGTATTGCTAATCAACAACGTGCATATCTCAGATATGATAAACTCATTATTGAAGGCGTCCCTCATACCTATGACTTTAAGACCAAGCGACCAGTCCCTCTATAGGACGTAGGCCAAGGTCCGCGCAAGGCCAAACATGCTTATAATTACGATCAAGATAAAATAGTTGTATTTCCAAGTCTAAAGATTTGTAGCTTAAATATTCGAGGGTTGCAAAAACATCTCTCGAATACTTTATTTACAAATTTTTATTCTACGTTTGATATATTCGCGCTATGCGAAACTTGGAACACAGAAAACGACATCGATAATAGCTCAATAAGTGGTTACCAATCTTTTCATTTTGTCAGGAGAAAGAAGTCGAGATCACTGAGAAATTCTGGTGGAATCTCGGTGTACGTCAAGGAACTATTATTATCGAATGGGAAAGTCAAACGTGTTTTTGCAGAAATTAATGATTGTGTTATATTACTGCTTGATAAGGAACTGTTTGATATTAACTCAAGTATAATTTTGATTTTTGTATATGTCTCGCCCGAATATTCACCTATTTACGAAATCAATAATCCAAATGGTATAGATTTACTGACAGAACACATTCTTAAGATATCTTCAAAATATCCGAATGCTCATCTGCTACTTGCTGGCGATTTTAATGCCAGGGTAGGGGATAAACAGGACTTCATTGAAATTGATAATTTGAATAATGTATTTGGCACAGATTGTGATTACCCTACAGATTCTTTTCATTTAATAAGGACCTCAAAAGATAAAATCGTAAATAAATTTGGTCTCTCTTTATTAGAAATGTGTAGAACCTTTAACATACATATACTGAACGGAAGATGTCAAGGTGATTTTGAAGGGGAATTTACTTGTCACGCGAATTTAGGCAAAAGTACAGTAGATTATTT
Source organism: Fragum whitleyi (assembly GCA_948146395.1). Lineage (NCBI taxonomy): Eukaryota > Metazoa > Mollusca > Bivalvia > Cardiida > Cardiidae > Fragum > Fragum whitleyi. The sequence goes on along the minus strand of OX411545.1, from coordinate 46,428,879 downwards.
TATAGCATCAAGTGAACTTTTTGACAATGTGTGTAGTCTTGAGATAAGCGAAGAAGAGTTTTCTGATCATTTCCCATTAATATGTAAATTAAAATTTGGAGCAGATAAAGTTGATCAGCGACCAAAGGAAATCCCGTCATCAAAAACTTACATCAAATATAGATGGAATGAAAGAAAAAAAGAAGCATTTCAACATCAATTTAGTAATCTTTTTTCGATATTTATAAATGAGGTACCCAATATAGATTTACATACAGCCTTAGATAAGTTTGAAGACGTATTTAGATATGCGGGCAGTAATATTCGTATAACAAGCTGCGCGAAATACAATAAGAAAACATATAATGAACAACCCGAATGGTGGGATAATGAATGTCAAATGCTGAAAACTAAAAAGAACAGTGCACTTCGCAAATTTAGGATATCTAACAACGAGAATGACTTTACAAATTTCAAACAATTAAAAAAGCATTTTAAAGCAAAATGTAAAATTAATATAAGACTTGCACAGAAGAGAAATAGACAAGGTCTAATCGCAGTCCGTAAAGATGCTAAAGCCTTCTGGCGTAATCTTAAACACACATTTAATGCAAAATCTATTAAAACCCCAATTATTACAGACGAATGGTTTAATTATTTTAGCAATTTGTACAAACCCGTTCCAACGCAATGCAGCGAAAATATTTTAAGTGATATTGAAGTAGATACAAGTTGCGTCGAACTTAATTTACCCTTCACTAATGAAGAAGTGTTAGACTGTATCTCAAATCTTAATCACAATAAATCACCTGGACCAGATGGCTTATGTTCTGAAATGTTTATTCACACAAAACATATAACATCATTGTACTTGACAGAACTTTTTAATAATATTTACGATAGCGGGAATTTTCCTAGAAATTGGAGTCATAGCCTAATTGTCCCAATACATAAAAAAGGTTCAATATACGACCCCGGTAATTATCGCGGCATTTCGCTTATAAATACTATATGCAAAATATTTATTGGAATTTTATCTAATCGCCTTACGAACTGGGTTGAACGTAATCATATAATCCACGAATCGCAGGCTGGTTTTCGTAAGAACTACAGCGTTATCGATCAAAGCTTTACATTATACTCTGTTATACAAAAATATTTGTCAAAACGTCGAGGCCGGTTTTATTGCCTCTTTGTTGACTTTTCTAAAGCTTTTGATAGCATAAACCACGAAAAATTACTAGATTCTCTATCAAGAAAAGGCATAAATGGAAAATTCTTCGATATATTTCGATCGATGTATAACAAACTTACTTCATCTGTTAAGATCGAATCTAAAGACGCGTCATTTTTATCAAAAAGTTTTAAATGCTCGGTTGGAACACGACAAGGCTGTTCAAGCTCAACGACAGTTTTTTCACTATTTATCAACGACTTAGTTGAACTAATAAAACAAAAATGTAACCGAGGTATTTTTATTGACGAAGAAATTGAAGAACTGTTTTGTTTGCTTTTTGCAGATGACGTTGCAAACTTTTCTGACACAATAAATGGACTCCAAAAACAAATTAAAGTTCTTGAACTATTCTGCGACTACACTGGTATGAATATCAATATGGATAAAACTAAAATAATTGTTTTTCGAAACGGAGGTGTTATTTCGAAAAAAGAAAAATGGTTCTTTAAGGGTAAACCTATTGAAATAACTAGTTACTATAAATATCTTGATACGTTTTTTAGTAGCAGGCTAAATTGGTCAAAGTGTTTAGAAACGCAAGCTGCTCAGGCAAAAAAATCATGTATATGTATCCAAAAATTTCAACGAAGATTTGGTTTTTTCGATCCCTTTGATGCTTTCAAAATCTTTGATTCAATGGTAAAACCTATACTATGTTTTGGAGCCGACATTTGGGGCTATAAATATTATAATGTATTAGAGCAAATACAAATTCAATTTTGCAAACGTTTGTGTAACCTTAGTCAAAACTCCCCCGATTTTCTTGTATTAGGAGAGTGTGGAAGATATCCACTAGCTGTAAGTTACATGTCACTATGCATTAAATACTGGCTTAAACTACTGACCATGCCAAACCATAGATACCCGAAACATTGTTATCTAATGCTTAAAAGACTCGACGAATCTGGTAGAATTACTTGGGCTTCTCACATTAAAACAATGTTGTTTGAGAACGGTTTCGGATATGTCTGGATTGCTCAAGATATAGGCGACATTAACTCTTTCTTAAAAACGTTTAAACAAAGACTTAAAGACGTATCACTACAAAAATGGACATCTAAGGTTCAAGAGTCTCCAAAAGCAATCTATTATAAACACTACAAAACACTTTTGAATGTTGAAAAGTATTTATCTATAAATTTACCATACATTTACAAAAAAACATTATCGAATTTTAGATGTTCAAATCATGGCCTTGCTGTTGAAAAAGGCAGGCATGAAAACATTGACAGACAATTTAGGTTTTGCCAATTTTGCCTGAAGAGAAATATTTATACAGTCGAAGACGAATTTCACTTCGTCTTACTTAGCCCGTTATATCATGATATAAGAATAACTTATTTTACCAAGAAATGGCTAGATCTATTACCTACATTGGAATCATTCTACAGAATAATGAACTGCCAACAATCAGACGAAATTTTTGCCTTGTCACGGTTTCTAACATACGCATTTAAAGAAAGAGATTTAATCCTCGAAAAAATAAAATAGTACTCATTTCAAGTTATAAACAAAAATACGCTATATCGATAATCAACTTTTTAAATTCATTTCATTACGCTACACTCTTTTTTTCCAGCAGAATTTTTCCTATTTTTGAAATCTTTTGAGATCTTAATTATATATACATAATCAACGCCGTATGAATTGAAATATTACCACCTATAACGAATTGTACAGCTTGTTAGTTATATGTAAAGTTTCAAAAAGATAATTTAGTTAAGTTTGCAAGTCTTTTGATAATTTTTGTCTGGAAAAATTGTCTTTTTATCAAATAACTGACCACGTGACCCTTTTCTTTTTCGTTTCGAGAAAAGCTTCACAATTATGGTCAGTAGAAAAGAACTACAGTTAATGGCATCGTGAAAAAGACATTCGCCCCGATCAAAAGCATTTAAAACCACTCTCTCAGCGCTCCAATCATACATTCTAAACACTCATTCAAACCATTCATAATCACTCCAAAGTCGTTCTAAGACGCTTCAAATTCGTTGATAACATGCAACATTTCATCCAAAACGATCATATGATTGCACAATTCTATTGGCTGATGTAGGTTTCGGAGCGTCTGTTTGGGACGTGAAAACACAAAAATGGAAATAGTAGATATTTCTTTGGAAAGGGAGGCAATAAATTATCGCTAGTTTCGTCCATTTTAGACACAACTATCGATTATGTTATACATCCATTGAATTTCACTAAGAACTCGCTCATTCAATTACATTCCTAAGTCATTCCAAATTTATGCATCTTGTCAATTTCGGGATGAAATTTCGGGATCCATTGAATTTCACTAAGAACTCGCTCATTCAATTTCATTCCTAACTCATTCCAAATTATTGCATCTTGTCAATTTCGGGATGTTGTTGACTGTAGTACAGTAAGAAGGTAACAAATAGCCACCGCTCTGCTTGAAAATGTTGTAACTACAGCTTGGTCAAACTGTGGCTACAAAGTTTACCAAGCAGAGGGGGGATGTTTATAATATTTAAGAATCAATTGCCCACTCGCACCACTTAATTTAGAATTTATCTGTAATGTAAACTTCATATATCCTCTGAATGATCTATTTGCATTTTAACTTCACTGTCTGTTTACAAACGTTTTCACCACAAGATTCAGAACTTATCTATAAATGTATACTTCATTGTATGATCTAGTTGCATTTTAATTTCACTGTTTGTAAACGTTACTCTTTACTATGAACTTATTATAAACTGAATGTTTTGTATCATGGGCCAAAGGCCTTATATTATTTACCGAATAAAGAATATACTAATTAGTATTTTATTTTATTTTTCTGCTTGTAACATAATAAATAATTGTCCTGGAACAATATAGAATCTGAGATCATTTATACCTCATATTGTCCGTACATTAATTGGTCAAGTCTATAAGAAGAGCTTTTAAGCTGTTTATTTCAGTTTAGACTCTCGGCTCCACTGTTATTGCCAGTCTGTAGTACTGAAACCAAACGTACACGTCTAGGATTCCAAGGCACACTGAAATGAAAAGTTTCGAATTCAAAGTTTTCTTTTGTTCATAATATTAACAAGTCCTCATTTATTAGCATGGGTACGTCTAGATCCGAGCACAACATTTGAAATAATGTCTATTTAAAATTAAAAAATATGTCTCATTAGACGTTCGCAACCACGGTTAGATGCCTGTTGGCCGATGCAGGGAGTTCTTTATTTTCACTGGGGAATCGATATGTCATATTGTTCCTATCACAGAAGAGTCATTTACATTTGTATAATTATGTTGTTGTAAATTACGAATACCGTATCAATATCCAATCTCCCTAGACTCAATTAATCATTCCATATGCCTGGACAATAAATGAAGTTTATAACTCTGTTAAGTCTTTTAAGATTGATAACTTATTCTAAAAAAGAAAAGAAAATGCTGCATGGGTTAAACATAGATGTATGCATATATACTTGGACGTAAAAAAAACGCCGAATAACCTATAATGATTGATTTAAGGATAAATTGTATTATTTGATTATTATATTAAGTTTTGTATGAACTGTCGCCTGATTATGTGAAAAATACAGATAAAATATTGTGAAATTGACACTCATTTCGATAAAAACCATTCTTATCATTCACTCAGCGCTCCATTCATTCATTCCAAACACTCACTTTAATCGATCAAAAACGCTCCGAAATCATAAGAAAACATTTAAAAATCGTTCAAGACTTTCAACAATAAATTCGCAATCGATCTATTTATTCTACGATTTTATTGGCTGTTGTGGACTTTCACGTGTCTAATTGGACCACGTCATGTCTTGTGTGTCCTCCATGCGCAGCTGTGGCAGCCCTGATTAGTCTATGTTGCATATTTTATGTATCTCGCCTTTCTTTTTCGTCCTAGTATATCTAAGGTTATATATTCCGTAATTGGACAAGGTATATAAGTCTTTTATTGAAACCATAATCAATATAAATAAATCCTTGCGTGGTGGTGTAGTGAAAATAGTGTAAACAGAGGTACAGTTAAAAATATCGTGAAATTGACACTCATTCCGATCAAAATTATTCTAAATCACTGACTCAGCGCTCCATTCACTCGTTCCAAACATTCACTCAAGTCGATCAAAAACGCCCCCTAATCATTTTAAAATATTTCGAAATCGTTCATAAGGATTTCAATTTACAATGTTATTCAAACCGATCAAATTGTCCTACGATTTTACTGGCTTGTGTGGATATCAAAGTGGCTGATTGGTCCACGAATATATACTCAAGCGCAATGAAAACGCACCAACCAAAAATCTTGCGAAAACTGTCCTAAATTTTAAAATTTTCAACCCATTCCTTTTTTATCGTCTTTCAACCTATGAAGGAATGTGTAGATATTGCATGGCTTAACATCAACCATAAGACATCTCTGTTTGGTGGCCATTAAAAAGCCCTTATTGGCTTACTCAATTAAATGGATTTTTGAAACAAGTTTTAAATTGCGTAATTAATAGAATTGTTACTTTGAGAATGAAAATTCAGTATAAGTTTTCACATTTGTTCTAAGCAAAAAGGAGTAAAGTGACCACAACTTACGTATGGTATGGGATTAACTAAGAACATTAGGTTTTTTTTTTCATTTAAATCAAAGAATCGTAAATAACCTTTTGGTATTCGTGTTTTCGAGTGCTTTGAACTCCAACGACATTCTTAGGTCCATCAGCGACACCGAGGGTACGGTATAAACATAGAAATAAATTGACGTTAGCCTATGCACGAATCAACTGTCTAGACCATAGGAACCGTTCCACAAAATGAAAGCCAACATTTTGTACTGAGTTACAGGTTATGTTACCAAAAATCGAACGACAGAAAGGATTTGCAAACCTACTTTGCAGATAAAAGATTAAGGATTTTTAACTTTTTTCTTAATTCATAGGTTACAAAATCTTTGACCGTTTCTGAGCTTACTCTAATATTATTGTGTAGTAAATGGTCCTTTTCAAATCTACTTAGATTGTTGATATTCATGTCTGAAGCTTAGGTATATAAAATGAATATACGAGAAAAAAAATCTGGTGGTGCGTTTTCATTGCTCGTTGGTATACATAAACAGAAAAGTTAGCATATTACGTAATATAGAGCTCTAGAAAAAGGATGTTGCGGTCATTTGGATTTTTTTTGACGAAACAATCTTACAACAACTGTACACAATTTTTTCTAAAGGACGTACCTCCATGATAGAATGCACAAAAGTTCACACCACCTTAACCTTTAGAGTACACGTATACATTATAGTTTGGCCAGAGTCTAGATATTCTCTTGAGAAACATTAACATGAATGGAATGCTAGTTCTAAGGGCATTTTCTACCTTTCCTGACAGCGTATGGATTCTTGATGCATGCCTTTGTCCCGAGCAATCATCATGTGGGTTATGTAGGCCCTATGACTTACTTATCAAAACTAATGACCAATGCTAAAGTATAATGCTGAAAATGGTGACTTTCAACAATGCACATGTATTGCAATCGAGAAATGCGTTAAAAGTGATGCATAACAAGTCCCAACGTCACTCACAAAAGTCTGTTCTTGGTTTGAAAATGATTGAAAGCAATATGGTGAATAATGTTCGTATTGTATACGTATTCATGTATTTATTCATCATGGTTTTTGCTCATAAAAATTGAACTGTTATGATTTCAGAAATGGGGAAAAAAGTGTATGCTTAAAGCAAGATGATATTTCGGATTTAATTCACTAATTGATAATTATATTTATTTCCAAATTCTCAAATATTTGTTTTGTTTTCGACGCAAAGCAATCATTTTTCCATAAATTCATACTGATATCCAATGAAGCATTCCCTTAATCTGTTACAATAAGTAAAACTCGGTTTTTGAAAACATACCATATGCCTCATTGTTCTTTTAACAACAATGATTTGTAAACTAATTGAAGCAGTTACCTACTGCCGGCATATCGATATCAACCCTCAATAGATTTTAACGTTATTACTTTGCATTCAGTTGCATGCAACCTGAAGGAACACTGATCAATCATCCAATACGCTTCATTGTAATTGCGGCTTTACAAATAAAGAGCTGAAAGTAAACGGATGTGAACTTTATTATTATTGTTACATTTCAGTTATCGCTCCTTCAAAGACGCTTATTATTACAGTTAACAACATCGTGAAATTGACAAGGTGAATGATGTTAGAAAGATTTTGGGATGAAGATGAATGAGTATGTTGAGTGAGTTTTGAGTGAAGTTAAAGGGATGTGATTCAATACTGCTTATGTAGTTCAGAATGATCAAAATTAGCGATATTTATTACTTCCCTTTAATGAAATATGCATACAAGTTCTATAAATAGCTTCTTGTCTCTTCAAGAAACCATCATACGCTTCCAATTTCAATTATGTCAGTAAAATGTCGATTAATTTTCATTTTTATTTATTTAGAATGTAGCTGTTGTTTTAATCTTTTTAGTAATTTTGAAGCGTTTTTACGATCTTGATTCCAAGAACTAGGAATGAATGAATGAAGCGCTGAGTGAGCGATTTTTATCTTTTTATTGAGATGAACATCAATTTCACGATATTACTAACTGTTCTACACAGCGTCAGTACAGCAGTGTTGTGAGTGCATATCTTCTTAAGCTCTTTTTATAATTCTCCACATCGAAAATCGATCTCGATTCTGAAACAGTAGCATAAGCATTAAAACGACTATTACTTTGCAACGGAACTTAAACACGTAAAAAGATACTCTTTGATATATATATAATACATACTTAGTGTTTTGTATGAGAAAAAATATCTAACGAGGTTGGGAGAATTGATCATTGTCGAGGCTCTGCCGAGACAATTATCAATTGTCACAACCGAGTTAGATATTTTTTCATACAATACACTAAGTATGCATTGTATTTATCTTAAAACCTACATTTATCTTGTTTTTGTTTATGTTTCTAACTGATATTAACGTTTCTAAAAATAACTGCATGATATCATTGTTCTAAATATAACTATGTGATATCATAAATAATATCATACGGGGTGTTATCACACGGATATTTGTGTAGTTATAAGATTTAGTTCGTAACATTGTAAATTGATTTTCACCTCGATCAATGCCATTCTTAAACGCTCACTCGCGAATATATTCATTCAGAACACTCACTCCAATCACTTAAAACGCTCCGAAATTGTTGGAAAATTCCTCGAAATATTCGCGTCATTTCGAATGTGGGTTTACATGACATAACTAGCACAAATATAATTTTTAGAAAACAAAACAAAACAACAACAACAACAACAAAAAAAACAAACAAAAAAAAAAAAAAAACACACAAACAAAATCCACTAGACGACCGTAGAAAAAATTATCTTTTCTTCAAACTTATTGACAGAAGTGCTACCAGTTGTGGTTTAACCTAATGATAAAATAGCCCGACATTGCAAAACTTGCGTCTGGGGTACTTTCCAGCTTATTAAATAGATCTAGTCCGAGTCATGTTCTGAATGAAGGCGACCTTAATCTCGTCATCGTCAAAGAATTATCACATTATCACCCTAAACTCTCTACATCGTCACACATATACACGTAAATATTTTTTCCTTACATTAAGTAATTCCTCATCGAGATATTCAAGTTACTTAACAGTTTTCACACAAACCCTTATGAAAATGTTCAAAAACGATATTCTTCAAATGTCCAAAGACAAAAAATATTGATTTTTTATGGCAGGTTTACTGGGACACTAAAACATTTTTCTCATGAAATGTAAAATTCGTTGAAATAAATAACAAAAATAATTAAATAAAAAAATAAATGAATAAATAGAGGATAATCGTTTTTTTTCAGTGTAAGATCGATTTATATTTCATTGAGTGTACAAAAAAGCTATATTTTCACGAGTGGTAGAGCCACGAGTGAAAATATAGCTTTTGTTGTTCACGAAATGAAATATTTGTCGATCTAACGCGAAAAACAATCGATTATTCTATTTCTTTAATGCAAAAATGAGACAAAATGTGACATTTCTAGGACATATTTTCGTAAAGTGCGTCATTTTGCGCGTGATTGCTATGCAACGTTCATTGTGACGTCACTTATTTCGCCCCCGCATTGATGACGTCAGATAGGATGACATGCACAAAAGCAGGGTATAAGTTTTTGATAATTTCGCTGCTTTTGCGGTGAGATTATTAAGTGATAATCTACCATTATTTCTCAATAAACCACCGAAAAGCAAACAAGAAATAAATAAAAAATAGGACCATTTTTTTAAAAAAAATTAAGGAGCATTTTCGAAAGATTCCAAAAAATTTGGAACGACATGAATGGAGCTAAGAGCCGAGAATAGTTTTTGTCGGAGCAAGTGTCAATTTCAAGAAAATAAAATTCAATATTTTTTTACACATATATCTCTATTAATTATCAACTTTTTCAGATTCTGAAAATCTTGAATTTTCGAAAAGTTTCGATCCTAGTTGGCCTGCGCAGTCCACACAGGCCGACCGTGGTATATACTTTTCGCCCAGTCCAGAACAGCAGTTTTATCCAGATTATTCATAAAAGATCACAAATCTTCATTTCTCACTTTTAATATCACCTTACTTAATAGTTTTCACACAAAATCTTTAAATGTTCAATGAGGATTTTTTTCAAATGTTCAAAGACGACATTAATCGGTATTACCGTTAAACACATCGTGAAATTGCTAAGGTGAATGATTTTTGAATGAAATTGAATGATTATGTGGGGCGAGTTTTGAGCAAATTAAATGGAAGTAATTCAATATCGCAAATTTTGTTCAAACTTATTACCTCCCTGTAGTAAAATATGCATACAAGTTCGATTAAAAGTTCTATTTCTCCAAAAAATATCAGACGTTTACACTTTATATTATGCAAGTGAATAAGCGATTTTTTACAGCTTTATTTATTTTGAATTGTTGATTCTATTATTTCAGTGAGTTTGGAACGTTTTTGAATGGTTTGAGTGAGTGTTTGGAATGAATGAATGAAGCGCTTGGCGAGTGATTTGGAATGATTTTGATCGAGATGAATGTCAATTTCACGATGTTATTGACCGTATGTAGGAGGTTTACCGGGATACCTAAACGATTTCATTTTTCACACAAAACTATAAATATTCAAAAACGAACTTTTCCAAATGTTTAGAGGCGACATTTATCGGTAATATAAAGCAGCTTTACAGAAACACTTAGACATTTTTCGCACAAAAACCTTAAATATTCAAAGACCACATTTACCGGTGATAAATTCCAGGTTTTTCGAGTCACATACAAATACCACGAAATCAATTCTCTAGGCACCAATCCATCTGCCATTTAACGAATCTAATATGTCTATCCTCCACCAATACGGTCCAAACAGTTCTATTATATCATGTCTCATTGTTTTTATATGAGCTTTCAATCAACTTATTACCCGTATGAGATTTTCCGGTAATTGAAACATGCGAGTCCTATTTCCCCCGGCGCCATTTATTCGACTGTCCAAATTAGGTCCTATTGATTCAATTCCGGATGAAACCATTGAAGCGTCTGCTTATGAATACAAATGCTGTTTTGGTCAAATTTAGAGAATTTTTGTTTTTTCTTTCATTTTAAACAGGATAAGTAGTTAAAGCAAAAATAGTTATCTTATATTTTGTTAATTTGAATTTTCTCAATCTGGTTTTTTGTTGTTGAAAATTTACACATGGCATCACAAAATTAATAACTGAAAAAAAAAAGAAAAGAAGAACTGATTAAGCACTTCCACGCGACATTAAAAACGTAACTTTAAAACGATTTTAGATAAATAGATAAAGATTTTTATTGGTTGAAACTTAAAAAAAAGAAAGGTTAGAATCTAAATTTATGCTGAGTATAAATTTCCTGAATTCTATTTCAAAATGATCTATTGTCAAATTACTTTGGGATATGTTTGATTATACAAGGCTGGATCTTTTCTTTTTATAAATATGAGACCCATTCTGCCAAAAGAAAAAAAACATTTGGAAAGTTAAGGTTCGAAAAGTCTGGTCAGACTGCACGACCTATATGAAGGCAGATCAAGGGTTTAACTTTTTCGCTTTTTGAACATCTATTTTCCATAAAGAATTCTTATTTAACCTTTCTATATAATTATATTTGGAAAGTGACCTATGGTTGACCTTTACTGAATCCAATGTCCTTTTCCAAAAACAGTTGAGAACGTCGTGAAATTGACAAGGTGAATGGTTTTGGAACGAAATTGAATGAGTTTGTGGAGCGAGTTTTGGGTGATATTCAAGGGAGGTAATCCAATGTAGTTAATTTTGTTCTTGAAGAACAAAATTAGCGATATGTATTACCGCCCTTTAATAAAATGTGCATTCCGACTTTTTGAGTAGCAATCTATGTTTTCACGAACGCATAATACGCTTACATTTGGAGCGTTTTTGAATGTTTTGAGTGAGTGTTTGGAATGAATGAACGGAGCGCTGATTGAGCGATTTAGAATAATGTTGATTGGAGTGAGTGTCCATTTTCCGCCGTAACTAACTGTACAAATGTTTCTAATGAAAATCGTCAAGCGATCAGTCAAATCGTAGATTTTATGTACCGATTTTAATTTTGAGTGGAGTTGTTATCTTATCATTTTTAAGTATTTTGGAACGTTTGTGAATGTTTTGAATGAGTGTTTGGAATGAATGAACGGAGCGCTGATTGAGCGATTTAGAATGACGTTGATTGGAATGAGTGTCGATTACACGATGTAATAACAGTTCTAAGTTACGGAGTTCTCGAACTTCTCGCCTGACACTCACATATTCTCGACAATCCCTCTTTTCCGTGACCCAGCTGAAAGACGATTTAGAATATGTGACCCGTATTCGGAAGCACGTTTACAATTACAAAGGCAATATCGGTTATACTTAGATAACACCATTATGAAAGTAATTGGCCATCCAATAGCTTCTAATGACGTATGAAGTCGGGAAAGTTGGTCCAACAGAACTAATTTATCCCTGATTCATCTTTGAACATCAAAAAACGAATGATTTTCTATACGTTGTCAGCTAGGAACATCGTGAAATTGACTTTCATCTCATTCAAAACCATTCTTAATCGCTTAACTCATTCATTCCAAACACTAACACAAACCTATCAAAAATTACTACAAAAAGATTAAAATCAAAAGCTACATGCAAAATGTTTATAAAAAGAAACAAACTGACAAAATTGAAATTGTAAGCGTCACGTTGGTTCTTGAAGAAATATTTTTTATTAAAGGGATGTTATAAATATCGCTTATTTTGTTCATCCTCCCTTGAATTTCATTCAAAGCTCGCGCCACACACTCATTTATTTTCATTTCAAAATAATTCCAAAAGCATACATCGAGTCAATTTCTTGTTAACTATATGATATCTAAGAAGAAAAATCAAAACATCATAAACAACTATTCAAAAAGCATACTTTACGGATTGCACTGTAGAAAACCTGCATGGATTATTTAAACTGCACCGGCAATTGGATTTATTTACCAGTGGAATAATTTGACTTTAAAATGGTCATGCGCCGTGCACCTGCCAGGCATCTTCTTTTATTCCGCATCACACTGCTTTATGCATATACATATTTACTCAAAGTTGAATCCCTGTTTAAAATTCCGTTCCCGCTTTAAAACATTTATAGGCATTGTATTAATATTGATGCCCCCCCCCCTACATTTATAATTGTGATTTTATAAAGGACCACGTCCTATTCCGCTTAAATTACGCTAATAATAGAAAGAGTAACATGTCGACGTTGCCTAAGCTTTTGTTTTTAATGACGTTTTTGGTAATGGTAGTTGAATAAAAAGTGACTGCTTAATTCAGGTAACACTGTCTTCTAACATATTAAGCGCAAAATTATTTGATACAAAAGCTTTATAAAGATGTTCGTATTAGACGTACTTGCGGCTTTAAATAACAAGGAAAGAAAATATTCAAATATAGCTGACAACAATTTCCAAAACTTCTACAACATCGTGAAATTGACAAGGGTCTTATTTTGGAATGATTATGGAATGAAATTGAATAATTGCGATGAGTGAGTTTTGGGTTAAAGTAAAGGGGGGGGGGGCAATCCAAAATCGCCAATTTATGCTCGTGATGAACAAAACTAGCGATATTTATTACTCTTCCTTCAATATGATATGCACATAAGTTCTACAAATAGCTCCCTATTTCTTCAGGACCCATATCATTTCAATAATGTCAGTGAAATCGCCACTTTTTTTGTAGCTACATGTATTTTTATTTTTAATGTGGTTGTTGATCTTATCTTTATATTGGTTTTTAGAACGATTTTGAATTGTTTGAGTGAGTGTTTGAAATTAATGGAGCGCTGAGTGAGCAATTGAGAATGGTTTTGATTGAGATGAATGTCAATTTCGCGTTGTGACTTAATGCATACTTTGGTTGCCTGTTTTTTCATAAGTGATAAATAAAGTCTTTGTTTGGAGTCTATATAGATCTTTTAAATAGCTAGTGATAGCTTAAGAAATTATTTAAGACGAGGAATGCCTGCATATCATTGGTAATCTTTTGTCTTTTCATAATCGTTCTTTTTTTTTAATTACTATGATAACATTCTATTAAACAAAGTCTCTGCATGTGTAAAAATAGCGTCAGATCAGCATTTTTCGGCTTTTTACGACACCATGATTGGATTAAAGCAAGGCGGGCCGTTGTCGCCGTTATTGTTTTTATTATTTATAAATGACATAAGCTTTAATATTGATTTTAACAATTTGAATGAAGACGATATCAACCATTTATTGTTACGTTTATTGATTTTTGTCGATGATATAGCGGCTTTTCTCTACGATAAAGTAACCCTGCAGTCTATGTTTAATGATATTTTCAATTATTCTATTAAATGGGGGTCTTTCTATAAATGTTAAGAAAACAAAAGTATGTATTTTTGAGAAACGAAGTAGCCAGCATAATTTTGAATGGTCTATTAATAACGAAAAACTGACAGTAGTTGACAGTTTTTGCTATTTGGGGTTACTATTTCATAGGCCAGGAAATCTTTTACATGGCGTAAAAGCACTCCAAGAACAAGCTTCAAAAGCTTTCTATCACTTTTCAAAAGAATACCGATGGACATAAAAACTAAACTTTCTTTATTTGATAAAATGGTTGCTCCCATTATGACGTATGGGGCACCTGTCTGGGGTATTTATGAATGTAAGCAAGTAGATGCATTGCATATGAAATTTTGCAAGATAATTCTAGGTGTAAAGAAACAATCATCAAACAATGCTGTTTTGGGCGAACTAGGAAGATTTCCTATGTTTCTTATATGTCTTGAAAAATCAATAAAATATTGGTTTAAAGTCAAGCGAAATCCTTTTAATACTATTTATAAGGTATATGCTGACTCATCTACCCATTTAGCCAATATTCGTCAAAGCAGTATATTCAAAATCAATCAACTTTTAGATTAATTGGGACTTAATTTTATCTGGCGTAACTTTAACGTAGATCTTAATTACTTCCCGATAATTCAGAAGCAGTTTAGGGATCAATTTATTCAGAATTGGTTCGCAGATATTTTAAATTCACCAAAACTCGATTATTACAAGCGTTTTAAAATTTCATTCGATTTTGAGCCATATCTACAAAATGTTACTAATGACAGACTACGAAGATGTTTAGCTAAATTACGAATTTCTGATCATAGGCTCGAAATTGAGACTGGTCGATATTCAAATATTGAAAGGCAAGACAGGTGTTGTAAACTCTGTCAATCTAACTCCTTGGAATCTGAATTTCATTTTATTTGCTGTTGTCCAAGGTTAAGAGAAATTAGACTTAAATATCTCAATAATTTCTGCACGTTCCCTACTCTAGATACCTTTTTTAGACTGATGAAATAAAAAAAAATGTTAAAGTCCAAATTAACCTTTCAAAATTCATAAAAGAAGCCTCAGTTTTGAGACAGGAGTTGATATCAATCCCTGTCGTTTGATTTAATTTGTGTTTTTAAACTGAAGGCTGAGCTGAATATATGTGATGTGATGAATCTAGAAAAAATACTCAAAATACTCATGTGATGTGTTTATATGTTTTTGTATTGTATTGTGCATGTGTACATTTGTGTAATATTTGTGTTTATGGCCATGGGTACTTTTGTGCCGATTTGCCAATATGAAAGAGTTTGAGAGTTTATTAATTTCTGAGAGTTTGAAGTATGTAAATATATTTAATAAAAAGTCATGCCACGTTAAATTTTACGTCGGCAGTTATGAAATCATGAAAATATTTACGGTATCGAAACATACGTGAGGGATAGAATAACATAAAAGAATTACCAAGAAATAATCCATTTTTTCCGTCTCCCAGCATTTAATGCTAGTTTTCGTGTATCAAATGTGTTTCCTAATATTCTTCATGCGAGCTGAGAGCTTATATAGAGCTCCCAGGTAAAAGCGATAAAATCAGAGGAGCAATTTTACGGCTGAAGAGCATTAACCATTAGCGCTTAAAACCTTCGCTCCATGTAACCATTTCATTAACTATATCCTTTGCAAAGCGAGAAATAATGTCCTTTATCATACCATAGGTTAACCCAATCAAACGAAAAGAAATCATGAATTGGATTGACTTGTGCTGAAAGCTGCAACATCTTGTCATCGTGAATTTTCTGAAAATGACCATTCAGGCGACGATTTCTTTTAGAAACCAAAACGTTGATAAACTGTCTTATGTCATTGACAAATAACCTCTCTTTTTGACATCCCAGAAGGGAAGATTTCTTGAAAAATGAAGAAATTGATTATTACAATTTTTTTTCATCTTCCTCAATGCTTTCTCCCCCGAAAGCACATTTTTTTATAAGTGTCATCAACATAAATTGTTTCGTGCGATTTCTTTGAAACAGGACCAGTCTAAAATTCTTCCTTAGGTACATGTAAATTTCTAAATACAATGTATATTCGCCTGACAGAAAATCTGAGTAGAGACATAGCATGGCTAAGTTTAGACACTTCTTTGTCGTTGTTATGCAATTATATAAGCCACTTCAACGAAAATGATTTTGAAGGCTATTTCCAGAAAATTGTTGATATCAGAATACCATAGCTTCTAATTCTGAAATACGAATAAACAAAAAGAGGCATAGTTTGATCAAAAGAAAAGATAACAAGAATACTTTTTCAGAGATCAAAGAGTTGAATGCCTAATTAAATGCTGTTATCTTGTAGGAATCTTGCAGAATCATTAGAAATATTAGTAGAATCGAGATTAAAAAAGTAGCACTTACTGATACAGGTAGTTATATCCTGAAATTGACACTCATTCCAATCAACATCATTCTAAATCGCTCAAACAGCGCACCGTTCATTCATTCCAAACACTCACTCAAACCATTCAAAGACGCTCCAAAATCCTTAAAAATGATAAGATAACAACAACACTCAAAATAAAAAAAAAAAACGGTACATAAAATCTACGATATGACGTTCGTAAAAAACATAAAATGCTACTCAAAGAATCGGAATGCACAGTTTATTAAAACGAGGTTATACATATCGCTAATTTTGTTCATCAAGAACAAAATTAATAATATTGGATTACCTTCCTCTAATTTCACTCAAAACGCACTCATGGCACTCATTCAATTTCATTCCAAAATAATTCCAAAATCATTCACCGTGTCAATTACGCGATGCTATTACCTGTAAGTCGTAATAATAGGGTTAACACCTAACCATCTGCTATGGTGGTTTGGACGTTCATTCCTGAAACAGCAGCTCATGATTTCCAATCCCTAGCCGAACATTTTTCAGGAATATCGATCAGTTTAAACATATAACACACTTCTTATAATGAAGCCAGTAAACATATGATGGCGTCATTTACAATGGGGAACGAAAAAAAAAAAGGTGAAAAGGTGAAATGTCATTTTGAAAGCTGTCAAATTAAATTAATTCAAATCTCCAAAGAAATACCAATCAAAGTTTAATGGCATGAAAACTAAAAGAGGTACAGTCCATGTCTATTAAGCAATTTTAAGCAATTTTTACTAAGCACCCGTTTTTAAAATCCCGTTCTTTGAATAAAAATATCTTAAAATGTAGATTTTATTCGGCTAAACATTATTGTAATTGAATCCTATGTTGTTATAAATCATTAGAATCGTCTCAATTCTGTTGATTTTAACAACATGTTTTTTGAAATGCACAATTATATACATATTCATTAAACAAAATCTCATATGCAAACAAACCGTGTTAAAAACATCTTGATATTGACAAGGTGAATGATTTTGGACTGAATTAGCAGTACTGATTACCCCTCTTTCATAAAATATGCATACAAGTTGTACAGGTAGCTTTCTATTTCTTCAAGAACCTACTAGACGCGTACAATTTGAACTATGTCAGTGAAATCACGATTTTTTTTCTATCCAAATTTATTTTGAATGACGTTGTAGATTCTATATTTTTCAATGGGTTTGAGCGTTTTTGAATGGTTTGAGTGAGTTTTTGGAATAAATGAATGAATGGAGCGCTGAATGAACGATTTAGACTAGTTTTGAATGAGATGAATGCAAATTTAACGATGCAACTAATTGTACCTTTGGAGAAATTTCTTGGTATCTGTTATGTCCCATCTGTTTAAGGACATTTGTTTCTGATATACAGAACGGGAAAAATGATTTATCAAGCAAATACATTTTTTCTACACCGTCCGATATATACAATACGAATATAGACCCGCATTTATGATAACGAACCACTTTTGAACGTTTT
Organism: Fragum whitleyi; assembly: GCA_948146395.1. Taxonomy (NCBI): domain Eukaryota; kingdom Metazoa; phylum Mollusca; class Bivalvia; order Cardiida; family Cardiidae; genus Fragum; species Fragum whitleyi. Next base: position 46,410,881 of record OX411545.1, on the reverse strand, counting down.
CCTCCTGAACCACACACTAGATGGCCTTTAAATGACAACGCAGGGTATAAACATTTAAGAACATCGTAAAATTGACAAGATGAATGACATTGGAATGATTTTGGAATGAAATTGAATGAGTGTGTTGGGTGAGTTCTGAGTGAAATTCAAGCGAGGTAATCCAATATCGCTAATTTTGTTCGAGATGAACAAAATTAGCGATATTGATTCCCTCCCTTTAATAAATATACGCACTTTTTCTGTTAATGTGTATTCGCTGACCAATCAGCAACTTTAAAATCCACACCAGCCAATGAAATCGTAGAATAATTTGATCGATTGGAATTAAATATAAATCCTACTGAAAGGTTTCGAAATGTTTTCAAATAATTATGGAGCGTTTTTGATCGGTTTAAGTGAATGTTAAGAATGAGTGAATGGAGGAATGAGTGAGTGATCGGAATGTGTTTCAATTTCACGATGTTTTTGACCGTATTTCTAATTCGCTTTCGAATGCTATAAACGTATGAACGTTGAACGTCTTCGCCACTTTTTTTGGCTTGCAAAACGGGAATCTCACTTCAAATTTCAAATGAACCTGTGCGTGACATTTCCAACAATTTGACAATTTCGTGAAATGAAAATACATGTATTTAGCAATTTAGATCGCCATACAATGCAAGTTTTATGTTACCTGGATGCCTAATGATACCTTGGGACATCATCAATCAACAGAGCGCAAAGTAAAGATTCTGGTCGGACTGTGTGAATGCACCGGCTGACCAGAGTCTTTGCTTGGCACTCATTTGAAAAAGTAGGAAATGTCACGCACAGGCTAAAATGTACTAGCTTTAATGAAATACATATGTTGCCGACTCAGATTGTATTGAATTAACTCTTTTTGAAAAGAAATGCATTCCTAGGACAATTTCCAAACTTTCGGTACCATTTGTGAGCATTTTGTTTGTTTCAATCAGTGATTTTCTGAAATATCTTCAATCGCCTATGTCTAAATACATCTCATTTAAAAACAACAAAATGACGCAATTTAGAAGGGTGTGATAAGAGAATTTTATTCGACAACAATGTCGGATCGATGTAATTTCATTTTGTTACCAAAATTCTTATACTTTTTTCGTTATTTTACATATTTTCGAGACCTATCGAATCTATTTGCGTCTCGAGACGTATGATATCTTAGCGCCATGTACAGTATCTACAGCTTGAAAAACCCGTATATAAGACAATTCGGTCACCTACCAACAGCTTTGTCTTTTATATACAGAGATCGAATCTCTTAAACTGTACACACTATGCACACTTTTGATGCAGTATAATTATTGCGCGGTTTTCCTTCGGGAACTAACGCCATTAGCGGAACCGGCTACTTAATTGGCCATTTAGGCCAACATTTTTATTTGGAAATACATCTTCGGTCGCTTAAGACAAGGCTATCCCTTGACAGGAATTTCCTGGCCTTAAAATACAAAATGCATCGTTTCAGTCTCGTTGGATAAGAAACTATGTTTTCCTTTTAAGATTTTATGACTTAAATTGTAATCAAGCTGCAAATCAATTGGACAGTAATTTATCAAATCCGGTCTTAAACATTTGTGTTGTCAAAGAATTGCTTAAAATGTGTTTCTTTCACGATAAAGAAAAATAATTCTCTGTCACTCTATAAAATAAGTATTGAGTTAGTTTTGGTCTTTTTAAACAATTACAAATTTTCAACCTAGTTATTACGTGCTATTCCTTTAGAATGAAATAGGAAGAGAAAAAATCTCCTGAATATAATCGCCTTCTTTTCTTAAAGTGCGCTCCCCTTAATTTCACATTGTGGGAACGGAAGTTTTCAGCGTACTACTTACAATTGCCTCTTATGGCTGCGGACATTAATATTTTTATATTTTCGTTACTTGAAACAAAAGCCTTATGCCTTATCTAGTGGTTATTTTTATCATTTGCTTATTAATGATAAATGTGCAACCTATTTAACATCCCTTTTCACGATAAAACAGACTGTAAGAGGTTTATAGCCTGCATAAATCAGTGGACATTTTCAATAGTTGGACATGCACTTTCTTGAAATAATTTACAAAATATAATAGACATTTCATGTTTACATCTAGGAACAGTACTTTTCTCATCTGACGCAAAAACTTCGTTATAACAAATCATCTCGTTGATTTCTTTATAAAATGGACTGAACTTAATGCATCGTTACATTTTCATATACAGATCTTTTACAGTCTCGTGAATTCATAAAAAAATCATGTATAGGATATGAACGTTTTTTTATATAAACGATATAGAGGATAATCGTTTGTTTCAGTGTAAGATCGATTTATATATCATTGAGTGAACAACAAAAGGTATATTTTAACTGGAAATATAGCTTTTGTTGTTCACGAAATGAAATATCAATCGATCTTACTCGAAAAACAAACGATTATTCTATTTCTTTAATGCAAAAATGAGACAAAACGTAAAATTTCTAGGATATATTTCCGTAAAGTGCGTCATTTTGCGCGTGATTGCTATGCAACGTTCATTGTGACGTCACTTATTTTGCCCCGCATAGATGACGTCAGAGAGGATGAAATGCACAAAAGCAGGGTATAAGTTTTTGATAATTTCACTCTTTTTGTGATGAAATTATCAAGTGATAATCTACCGTTATTTCTCGATAAACCACCGAAAAGCATAAAAGAAAAGTTGGTTATGTTCATCAGTTAAAAAACATGAAGATATTTATCTTCTGAGATAACTCAACACTCTGTCTGATGAAAAAATGTGATGAATTTGATGTTATTTTATTTTTAAATTTTAATTAAGGCCGAAAAACACTCAAGTAATTTGAAGTCCTCATATAAAATTAAAGCAGTTTGTGTCAACTGTCGTTAAAGAGGTCGTACACGTGACAATGCAAAATAACATTCAACCATAAGAGCTACAGATCGATTGGATATTTTGAAATTCAAATTTTAAATAACTAATACCTGCACAAATCCTATATTATGGGTAGTCATTGGAATTCTCATTTCAATGAGAAACAAAGATTTTAAACTGACAATACTCCATTTTATCTGTACCTCTGATCCATGCCACATCTGTTGAATTTGTGTAATAAGAATATAGAAAGAAATAATGCAAACTAATAACATACGTTGCCATCCATTCCTTCCCATCTTGGCACATAAACTTAAGTTTGTTTTATCATGAGAATATACATGTATAAATTATTGTTCACTTCAAACATGAACCACTTGGCAACATAATCGTAATTCACACGGACCTTTATGATGAAATAATAGTACCAAAATCTCCGTTCTAACATAGATTATTGCATAAAATGTGCGTTTTCGGGTCGTTATAGGTATACGTTGACGGACAAAACCCGGGCGATAACGAGAGAAAACGTGGATTAACAAGTGAATTCACGAGTCGTTAACTTAAATATTCTCGATCTGGGCCTAACCACTTTATCAGTTTCCTTGTCCAACGTTATTATAGAGCATACCTAAAGACGTTGCTCAAAATTCCGCGTTGAAATTGTGTGACGTCATAAATTAACCAAGCAACGTTGGTATAAACAAGATTGACGGTGTAACGCATGTCGGCATGTAGGTTTGTAACTGGTTTTATATCGTTTCTATGAAATTGTTTTTCTCTTAACTATCTTTTTATGCAATAATAGCGTCAATTCACGCTTTTCCGGGCGTTTATATTTGCAGAGACCCTCATAATGCTTTAACGCCCTCGTGCTTTGCACTCGGGCGTTAAACCATTTTTCAGGACTCTGCAAATGTTAACGCCCTCAAAAACGTGAATAAACCCTATATTGAAAGCAATATTCTATCGCTTGAGGGACATTCTCCGAGGTGTAATCAAGATGGTGTCATTTGTCGTGACAAGATTATTTAAATGATAAGATTAACACTACAAGATGATGTTCAAATGTAGCGATGGAGTGTCGACGCGCTGTCAAAGCAGGGAAACATTTGAGTGACAATTTATAAAATCCCCAAATATTTGCAGATTTTCTTCGATATGGAAGTAGCAGACAAAATTAATGCCAGACCCTTTTCTTGGGATAAGGGATTCATGACTTTCTGTGACTTTTTGTATGAATGTTTTCGTCGACTTTACAATAGGTCTCAGTAACAACCATAGTCGATTGACTAATCAAATCAATTATTGTTCATTGCTCATCCAACATAGGTCAACTGGTAGAAGACAGATTTCGAACAGGAATCGAAGCTGTGAGCCCCCAATTGGGAGGCCCACGCACTATCGATTGCGCTATCATTGCTTGGACGGCGGCTCAATCAAGAATTCAGCTCGGGATATGTCACGTATATCAGTAAACAAATAAAAAAAATAAAATTATACATTTAAGAAATGATGAAATAATAACATTAATAAAAAAAATAAAAAAAAACGAATAAACGAAAAAAAACCAACCAACAAACCAACAAACAAACAAACAAACAAAATACTGTTTATCAACAAGGCAAGCAGCAGCAGCAGTAAATAAAAAAAATATTCTCACAACGATCGTTTATAACATAAGGATTCAACAAACCATTCAAAGAAATTGGAAAAATATCAAATATTGACCGCAACTTAAACAGAGAAATTTTACATGCTCGACTGACTGAACAAAAGGCTTTCAAAGGTTATCAGTTGTTATTGATTGTGCTTTTCTTTCATCTAAAAACTTGTTGATGCAATAACGATATAGTTAAGAACATCTTCAAATGGACAAGCTGAACGGTACTGGAATGATTCTGGAATGATATTCAGTGTGCGTGGAGCGAATTTTGAATGAAACTTTAGGGAGATAATTCAATTTCGCTAAATCCGTCCAAGTTGGACGGAATTAGCGATATTTATTACCTCCATTTTAAAAAAAACCAACACATTTTTCTGTTTCTGTGTCTACTTAATCAAATAAATTCGTGAAATAATTTTATCGATTTGCACGAATTATGTGTTGGTTGGAATGATTACAAAGCGTTTACAACAATTTCTGACGTTTTTGAGTGATAAGAGTGAGTCTTTGGAATGAATGCATGGAACGCTTAGTGATCGATTTAAGATGCTTTTGATCGGAAATAGGGTCAATTTCATGATTTTTCTTATCTGTATCCATATTCATAACTAATTTTCCTACTAGGAGGACGTGATATAAAGTTTTACAAGCACAACACAGGGAAATTACTTCTAGGGTAAGACTCCATAAAACATTCCCCAGAAAATATTCCGTATCTAAATGCCTGCGATAGTCCTAAAATCAAAGATCGTAGGGACGACGTAAATCGCCGCACGGATTCCATGCGCTATTCGTTGTTCGTCTGGTTTACGGTAACTGTTCACATCCGAATGCAAAATCTTAACTGTGTTTAAAAGTACCCCGATTTTAGATCGATTGAAAAAAGCAATCACAAAACGGAAGTCGTTTTAGAAGCCGGAAGTAGAAACATCCAATTATCGTCACACTAGATGATTATTGTAACCTATTCCTTGGTAGATTTTCTGTTCATTAAATCGTATGTTAAAGGCCTATATATTTCACGAAACGAGAAAACGGGATTGAAATGAAAAGGTGCATGTAATTTTTAACAGTCATTTAATATGTAGCCGAATTGCGTAGTCGATAAAGAATAAAAAATATCAAAATTAAGATCGATTTCCACCTCTTCACAGTAAGTCATTAACTGAAGATAGCATTGTATACGAGTGATCGAATATTTTTTATAGCAACCCCTGAAGAGGTTATTAATAGTTTCATAAAAGTTTCATTTAAAAAAGTATCTTTTCGATTTTTTGAGAAAGCCATGCATTTAAGCATTTAAAAAAAAAAAAAAGATATCAGTATTATGTTATAAATTTTATGACTCACACACTATCACAGCTATGCGACGCTATGGAACTGTGAAATTACCACCCAATCGGGTGTGTCTCTTACACGTGATTTTCTTTACTGCTTTTTGGTGAATTATCGAGAAATAACGATGGTTTCTAATTTGAAAAAACTCACCAACTAACCCGCGAAATTATCAAAAACTTATACCCCGCTTTCGTTGATTTCACCCTATCCAACGTTACATGTATCCGAGCAGATCACAATTAGTGATGTCATAATGAACGTTGTATAGCAATCACGTGTTAAAAAACACGCTCTAAGAAAATTGGTCCTTAAACTTTCACATTTTGACTCAATTTTGCATTAATGAAATAGAATAATCGCTTGGGTTTTTTAGTAAGATCGGTTGAAAGTTCATTTCGTGAACAGCAAAATATTTATTTTCACTCATGGCTCCACCATATAAAATATAGGTGTTGTTGTTCACTCAAATAAATATAAATCGATCTTACACTGAAATAAACGATTGTCCTCCATAAAAAAATATTATGGTAGGATTATGTATAATATTGGATTAGTGGCCTTATAGTATGTCAACTCGTAAACTTTGACGATGACCAAGTGTCCACAAGTAGACTCCATGAATGAAGAGAGAGAATTAATTGTAGATCAAATCTCGATTGTAGTGGACAGATTAGATTTACATAGTGAGACATGTGTTTAAACAGAAGTAACACTCGACAAACACATTGGTGACCCGGCAGGCGGAAAGGGGCCGCCTACGTAGTGCGTAAAGTGTCGATCCTAGTCAGACTGATTGTGCAGGCTGACAAGGATCGAAACTTTTCGCACTTGAGTCATTTTCTGAACAAAGAATGGTATGTCTACCCTGTTTAATTGTTTGTATGCCCTTGTCGTGAAATAAAGGCGTACATAAAGAGTTACCTCTCTCCATGTAAGAGTGCGTACGTGGACTGCGCGTGTGAGTGTGGGTGTCCCGGGGGTCAAAATAAGAGGGGGTAAAACTAGTGTCAAATATTTATTCTACAATAAAACCTTATGCCGTGATAGTCGTTTGAATAATCTCGAGGAGACTTTTCAAACGAGTACCAACAAGATATGAGTATGGATTATTGAAATATTTTACATGAAAAACCAAAATACACCTTCTATCTTTAGCGCTGTTGTCCCATTCTTTTTCGGAGAATTACGTCTACATTTATGGATGAATTTAAAAATAACTTGGAGCAGTTGTTCACCTTGGTGAGTAAGCGTGTCATGCAAAGAGTTTGTAAGGATACGCCCACGGTCAATGTCACAGTTGAAGGTCAAATTGGTCAAGGGTTAAAATCAAGCATTTGCGAGAGCATCCGTGCCTGTGACACATTCTAGCTTGGGATACAACCTCCGCTTCCAGGGGCCCGTTTCACTGAACTGCTTACGAATAAAAAAATAATCGTAAGTCAAAATGAAAAATCGTACCTGGTGTTTTCATTCAATGTTACATTCTGCCTTGCAATATATCATTGGAATCGTCTTAAGAAGACGATTCCAATGAGATAATGCATATCAGAATTTTATATTTAGTTACTATTATAGAAGCGATTTTAATTTTTGACTTTCAAAATGTTCAAATATTTATTCCAGGAAATTCCCCCCCCCCCCGAAGGTCCCTTTTCGCGTGACGGGGTACATTTAAATAGACCGCTGACAAGCCTCGCGAACTGTGACAATATTACATTTGTACGTTAATCGGGAACGAAATTGCTTGGGTTAAAACAATTGGAAATGTCTATCAAAACTTGACACTAGTCTGCGGCCCCCACAAATTAGATTTGAAGATACTTTTCTCAGAAATTGCTAATATTGTCAATGATGTGTTCCTGTCAAGTGGTATATTGAAAGCGAGATTTTTAATTTTCGATTGCCTTCGACTTTTAATTCGTTTCTTCTTCAAAATGACACGCGATCTCTTCTATTCATAATAAGAATGGCTGAACTTTTGAAAAATCAAGAGCTCGTCTTAAATTAACTATCGTTTCAGATCATACCCACATCATACCCATTACCATATTATATTTTTGCGTATTGTGATACATTATTTAATAGTTTTTTGGGCCATTTCATTTAAACCGTCCTACAAATTTCATTCTAAGTTATAATAAATCATACAAAAAATAATTTGCTACACACATTTAAGTGATACATTTATAATAAAGAGCTTGAGATAAGCCTATTTTGAACAGGGTAAATGATTTATCTAATGTATAATCCATGATTATTGCCCTGACAGGGCGGCTAATAACGGGTCGTTGTACTTTGGATGCAGGTTAACCAGCTTTCATTTACAATTACTTACTTTAATAGATTCTCAACTTAAAAAAAGTTTGAGACATTTTAAAATCGTAGGTTTGTAACAAAAGCCTCAAACTTCAGCTCGTCCAAGCTGAAATCACGACACAAGAGGCTTTGGTAACCAAACGATGAAAAGTTCTCTTCTCTATACACTTAAATATTTTTGGTTTAAAGATACAATTATTTGCGCATGTTAACGATATAAATTGCCGACTAACTCTTGAAAGAACCCCAAATATTGAATAAGAAACGCGTCAAATTACGTCACGGCTAAGTCACGCCCCATCAGTTGAATAATAACGCAGAATAATTCCGAATTGACTAAAAACGATATGTCTCGGTCGTCCCCTGTGACTGTCACAGGTATGCAAGTCACGTTAACCATCTGTCACCATTCATTTACGGGTTGTCTCCCTTACATTATGGAGAACTATTTTATTTACTCTTTTTCGTTTGATGACGACTCCAACGACTCCAAACGAAAACGTTAAGTAGATGGTTAGTCAACCTAGAACCAAACGATAAGAATCGTTAAAATTCAAAGGTGTTGCAGACGACATGTTCAAAACTCCGTGGGTTTTGAATATCGAAATTTAAAAAGTCATCAAGGAAAGGAAATGCTGACGGAAAATCAGAAATTGCTTTCAATGAGCAATACAGTTACTAACATCGTGGCACTCATCTCGATTAAAACCATTCTAAATCACTTACCAAGCGCTCATGTCATTCATTCCTATTACTCACTGAAACCATTCATAAACGTTTCAAAATCATTTGAAAACGATCCAAAATCGTTTATAACAATCAACATTTCATTCAAAATCATTCTACAAATTTATTATCGAATGTGAATTTCAAAGCGTTTGATAATCGCCCGTAAAGATACACTGACAGAAACATACCTTTATTCTTCTTTAAAGGGAGGTAATAAATTATCGCTAATTTCGTTTTATAGGACGAAAATATCGATAAAGTATTACCTCCCCTTAATTCCATTCAAAACTCTCTCCACACACTCATTCGATATCAATCCGATATCATTCCAAAATTATTCACCTTATCAATTTCACGATGTATCTAACGGTTACTCACTTTTCCACATCATTTCCCAAGCCGACTATCTAAACATGCCAAAGTAGGGTAATGGGTGGAAGTGGATGAAAAAAAAAAAGAGAAATCATTGGGCCAACTTATTTCTGACCCGCTTTCGGGTCGGGTGTAGACTGGTCTCACTGTCGAATATCAGAATAGCCTATTCTAGGCTATTCTGATAGTCGATATGTGGACCAGTCTACAGCTGGTCGCCCGCTTTCTGTGAGATACTCTGATATTGCGGGCAACAATACCCGACCAGGGTCAGAAATAAGTTGGCCTATTAACTGGTAGCTCGCTGTCTGTGAGAGACTCAGGAGATAACAATGAGTTTCGCAAATTCAAGCAGTCTCCCGTTTTCGATTATTCTTGTTTTGGGGGCATCTTTGAAGTTATTTTACAATTCGCAAATTGTAAAAAGAATAATTCCAGTAAAACTTCTTTGCATAGAATATAAAGCAAATAGGTCTTCAATTATCTACCCGTTGATGGAAGACAACTAGTCAAATTAGTGAGGCCGCCAGGAACGAGCAAGGGACCTTCCGTGATTATTTAAAGGGTTTGAATTAAATATCCTGAATGCGGTGCTGATCTCGAAATTTTGCTTGCGATTTATGTGATAAAAAAACATAGGCTTCAATCAGAAACAAATCCAGGTAAATCAAGTGACATCTGTTGATTAAATTTTTAGTAATAGTGTCAACTGTCTGTCATTCGGGGAATTAGCTCAAGTGGTAGAGCGCTCGCTTAGCATGTGAGAGGTACCGGGATCGATACCCGGATTCTCCAGTTTTAACAATGTTTTGATGATAGCTAGCAATTTTTTCAATCAAGTCTGTTTCATTAAATAACCGTCTCATTACAAGAAAACGGATGCTTCTTTTTTTAATTACTACTTGACCATTTTTATTATTCCAATATAACACAAGATATCTGAAATGATTGATTTTTGAAAAAGCTAAGCTTTTTTTAAGAAATCAAGTGGATTAAAACAACTTGTTCGTTGATAGGGGGATTAGCTCAAGTGGTAGAGCGCTCGCTTTGCATGTGAGAGGTACCGGGATCGATACCCGGATTCTCCAGTTTTAACAATATTTTGATGATAGCTAGCAAAGTTTTCATTCAAGTCTGTTCCATTAAATAACCGTCTCAATTTCATTACAAAAAAAAAAAAAAAAAAAAAAAACGGATGCTTCATTTTTTAATTACTACTTGACCATTTTTATTATTCCCATATTACACAAAGTTAAGAATTGCTATATCAGAAATGATTGGTTTTCGAAAAAGCTAAGCTTTTTTATCAATAAAATTATTTAATTATCAGTCAATCTAAAATCAAAGAAATCAAGTGGATTAAATACAACTTGTTCGTTGTGAGGGGGATTAGCTCAAGTGGTAGAGCGCTCGCTTTGCATGTGAGAGGTACCGGGATCGATACCCGGATTCTCCAGACCATACTTTTTATTCCTTGTGTATACAAATAACTCGTGTAAATGTTATATTGCTTCTGATTTAAGTAAACGCTTCTTTTAGTGATGAAATTTCCCCTTATTTAGACACCATAAACATCCTTTTTGAGAAAAGCAAAATTCATAGTGATACTAAAACATCGACAACATTTTACTTTCTTACGAGAAATATATTCGACACTTTAACTCATTGTTATCATGCTTGATATTTAAATTTTATCATTGGATTTTTAGACGGTATTATATTGTTTATAAGATTGGAAAAAACCTTGGTACATCGTTTAAATGTAAATTTAGTGCACTTAAACCTTATATTCAAATACACATTTAGGAATGTTCTGTAATCGAATCCAACTTCAAGTCTACCGAATGCTGTAATCAAATGAAATTATTGTGTAACTTTTGGTCTTTCTATCAAATGAGTTTAGCACATAGTGGTATTTTGAAAACCATTGCAGAAAATTAAATTGATTTTATCAAAGTAATCTGTTTTTCATAAATGAGAAAAGCAATGGCACGGTCAAAATTTGCAAGAACGGCTAAACCTGATCCTCTACATGAATACCACCTTAAAAAGAGCCAACAATTAAACTACCGAATGCAGTAATCATATGAAATTATTGTATAATGTTTGGTCTGTCCATCAAATAAGTACAGAACAAAGTGCTTATTTAATGCTTGCATTTAAAGCATTGGAACATTACACACGTGAAACAAAAGATAAAATATTATCAGTTTTTTGAAAACCATTGCATAAAATTAACTTGATTTTTTCATTGATTAGAAAATACGTAATACATATATATTTTTGCTCGGATCAAAAACTTAGCAAACAAACCATATGTCATACTAATGTTGAGGGACGTTCATCTTATCGAACAATATTCATTAATGAACTTATCTCGACATTCTTTTCACTAACAGAGACTGGAAAAACATGGGAATTGTGATAAAGAAAAAATAGGTTTCTACCAAAAACATATTATGGTAAATCAAGTGACATCTTTTCATAAAAAAATAACTTATAGTGCGTTCAGTTTGTTGTGTGGGGAATAAGCTCAAATGGTAGAGCGCTCGCTTAGCATGTGAGAGGTACCGGGATCGATACCCGGATTCTCCAGTTTTAACAATATTTTGGTGATAGCAAGCGAAATTTACATTCAAGTCTATTTCATTAAAAACCCGTCTCAATTTCATTACAAAAAAACGAATGCTTCATTTTTTATTTACTACTTGACCATTTTTATTATTCCAATATTTCACAAGATTAAGGATTGCTATATCTGAAATGATTTGTTTTCGAAAAAGCTAAGATTTTTATAAATGAAATTATTTAATCCATCAGTCAACCTAAAATCAAAGAAGTCAATTGGATTTTATACAACTTGTTCGTTGTGAGGGGGATTAGCTCAAGTGGTAGAGCGCTCGCTTTGCATGTGAGAGGTACCGGGATCGATACCCGGATTCTCCAAACCATACTTTTTATGTCTTGTGTATACAAATAACTCGTGTAAATGTTATATTGCTTCTGATTTAAGTAAACGCTTCTTTTAGTGATGAAATTTCCCCTTATTTAGACACCATAAACATCCTTTTTGAGAAAAGCAAAATTCATAGTGATACTAAAACATCGACAACATTTTACTTTCGTACGAGAAATATATTCGACACTTTAACTCATTGTTATCATGCTTGATATTTAAATTTTATCATTGGATTTTTAGACCGTATTATATTGTTTATAAGATTGGAAAAAACCTTGGTACATCGTTTAAATGTAAATTTAGTGCACTTAAACCTTATATTCAAATACACATTTAGGAATGTTCTATAATCGAATCCAACTTCAAGTCTACCGAATGCTGTAATCAAATGAAATTATTGTGTAACTTTTGGTCTTTCTATCAAATGAGTTTAGCACATAGTGGTATTTTGAAAACCATTGCAGAAAATTAACTTGATTTTATCAAAGTAATCTGTTTTTCATAAATGAGAAAAGCAATGACACGGTCAAAATTTGCAAGAACGGCTAAACCTGATCCTCTACATGTATACCACCTTAAAAAGAGCCAACAATTAAACTAGCGAATGCAGTAAGCATATGAAATTATTGTATAATGTTTGGTCTGTCCATCAAATAAGTACAGAATAAAGTGCTTATTTAATGCTTGCATTTAAAGCATTGGAACATTAAACACGTGAAACAAAAGATAAAATATTATCAGTTTTTTGAAAACCATTGCATAAAATTAACTTGATTTTTTTCATTGATTAGAAAATACGTCATACATATATATTTTTGCTCGGATCAAAAACTTAGCAAACAAACCATATGTCATACTAATGTTGAGGGACGTTCTTCTTATCGAACAATATTCATGAATGAACTTATCTCGACATTTTTTTCACTTACAGAGACTGGAAAAACATGGGAATTGTGATAAAGAAAACATAAGTTTCTTCCAGAAACGAATTATGGTAAATCAAGTGACATCTTTTCCTAAAAAAATAACTTATAGTGCGTACGGTTTGTTGTGTGGGGAATTAGCTCAAGTGGTTGAGCGCTCGCTTAGCATGTGAGAGGTACCGGGATCGATACCCAGATTCTCCAGTATTAACAATATTTTGATGATAGCAAGCGAAATTTACCGTCAAGTATGTTTCATTAAAAAACCGCCTCAATTTCATTACAAAATAAAAACGAATGCTTCATTTTTTAATTACTACTTGACCATTTTTATTATTCCAATATTTCACAAGGTTAATGATTGCTATATCTGAAATGATTGATTTTCGAAAAAGCTAAGCTTTTTCATCAATACAATTATTTAATCATCAGTCAATCTAAAATCAAAGAAATCAAGTGGATTTAATACAACTTGTTCGTTGTGAGGGGGATTAGCTCAAGTGGTAGACCGCTCGCTTTGCATGTGAGAGGTACCGGGATCGATACCCGGATTCTCCAGACCATACTTTTTATTCCTTGTGTATACAAATAACTCGTGTAAATGTTATATTGCTTCTGATTTAAGTAAACGCTTCTTTTAGTGATGAAATTTCCCCTTATTTAGACACCATAAACATCCTTTTTGAGAAAAGCAAAATTCATAGTGATACTAAAACATCGACAACATTTTACTTTCGTACGAGAAATATATTCGACACTTTAATTCATTGTTATCATTATTGATATTTAAATTTTATCATTGGATTTTTAGACCGTGTTATATTGTTTATAAGATTGGAAAAAACCTTGGTACATCGTTTAAATGTAAATTTAGTGCACTTAAACCTTATATTCAAATACATATTTAGGAATGTTCTATAATCGAATCCAACTTCAAGTCTACCGAATGCTGTAATCAAATGAAATTATTGTGTAACTTTTGGTCTTTCTATCAAATGAGTTTAGCACATAGTGGTATTTTGAAAACCATTGCAGAAAATTAACTTGATTTTATCAAAGTAATCTGTTTTTCATAAATGAGAAAAGCAATGGCACGGTCAAAATTTGCAAGAACGGCTAAACCTGACCCTCTACATGTATACCACCTTAAAAAGAGCCAACAATTAAACTACCGAATGCAGTAATCATATGAAATTATTGTATAATGTTTGGTCTGTCCATCAAATAAGTACAGAACAAAGTGCTTATTTAATGCTTGCGTTTAAAGCATTGGAACATTACACACGTGAAACAAAAGATAAAATATTATCAGTTTTTTGAAAACCATTGCATAAAATTAACTTGATTTTTTTCATTAATTAGAAAATACGTCATACATATAAGTAGGTAACAGCCTATCTTCAGGTAGTGGAATGTGCTATATATTCTATGTAAACGGTCATTTTGAGTCGGAGGAGTAAATTTTTGATACCTGTTTTGATCTATTTTTAGTAACCTATCTTCAGGTAGTGGAATGTGTTAAATATTTTATATAAACGGTCGTTTTGAGCCGGAGGAGTAAATTTTTGATATCTGTTTTGATCTATTTTTAGCGATGAGTATTGAGTAACTTATCAGGGTATGACGTCATACAGCAGACGATTTTTACGCGATATACTAGACCCATGTGAGGTAGAAGTTGGAGACTAGGAAAGGATGTAATGATGTGTACAGGTGTGAGAAATACCGGGAATCCATTGAAAGGGGCTCCTGGCGTCGCGATAAAACTGAACAATTGTTAACCGCGGCGTAAACCCCCGGTTCAATTCAATTATTTAAGTCATGTGTAGAAATTTTGTTTAGGCTTACAGTAGTCGTACATTTACCTAATCATGGGTGAAATGGGTAGAGAAAAGGGGACTAGTCAATCAAGGATAAAAGTACCCCAAATTTATAGAATGATCCAAACTTTGTTTAATTAATCAGACGGTAGTTTTTTTCGATACATGTATATATAAATCATGGATGTGCGCGCCATTGGAAGTTTGATCTGTTAAACAGGTAAAAATATATATCGCAAAACTTCGTAACTACAGTCCTGGTTGGTAGAGTCACATGTGTTAAATCGATCCGTTCCTTAGTAGTTAGTATCGTTTTGATATGAGGTCGGATGACAGATTAGCTCTTTAAACGGTTCACATCTGTGTTAGGGGATGCCGCCGTTTCAAATCATGGACGATTTATCGCATATTTATTGCATCAGAAAAGCTGGTATCCCACTACGAATTTGATAAAAATAACAGGTGGAAAAACCCTTTGTTGATTAATTTAAGAAATTCCCTTTTGTATGTGGTTGCTAACCAGTCGACATAATTGAAGAAAATTATGAGCCAGTTTTGATTGAGATAACTCATTTAAATATTTGATTAATAAAATAGGTAAGGAATGTACCATTGAAAACGTCGTTACTACAACCCTACTTTACATTTGTAAATATTGGTCCTTTCTTCTTTGGTACGTGCGGACTGGAGGAACGCGACAAAATTGGATTCGTATTCGGAACTAACTGAGTTAAAACGGCTCAAAAGAGAATCACAACATTTTTTTGCAGACTATACAACTAAAGACTGATCCCAATATAGGACACTATCTTAAAGTGTGTATAGGCAAGAAAACGATCCGGAGAAAATTGTCTCGGCTCTCTCTCTCTCTCTCTCTCTCTCTCTCTCTCTCTCTCTCTCTCTCTCTCTCTCTCTCTCTCTCTCTCTCTTTGTTTCTCTCTTTTTTTCTTTCTTTCTTTCTCCGTTTTTCTGTCTTTCTTACTCTTTATTTTTTCAAGTACTTTCTTAGTTTACAGGATTCAACGAGTCCATACACGCTTTTCTATTAAAGAACATGGCGTAATGATCCAGTTTATTCCAGTTTATTCCGAATGATTGACTCAAGTCCATACACGTTTGTGCAATACTATATAAATGCGAGATATGTATCCGATAATCTCATTCTGCTACCTGACACACACGAGAGATGAGTTACCTCATAAACAGAAGCTGTTAAACTATTCATAAGTTTAAAACAGGTGAGGTGTAAATTTCTATGTACTTAAGCAGACGATTTATCATGACGTCAGTCTGCAGTGAATAAAGTATGTTTACATCGTTTCGCTAGAATGGATAAGGAGTACTTTATAAATTACAGTGCTGAGATTTCAAAAAGGAGAAGTAAATGTAACAAATGATTGAAGTAGGTTTTCAGCACTTTCAACATTTGTACAATTAAATCTCGGTAGATGGAGACCTAATAATGTTAGTCTGGCATTCCTTGCACTTGTACTACCATTCAAACACATTCTATCACAAAGGTTTATGATTATCCACTAATGGAAGACTAAATGATACATTGTTTAACGATTATGTACCCACGGAAGAATAAACGATAAAATCAAGCCAAATCCTATTTACAATATTTATTAACAATATATATGTTACACATGCTTACATACATATTTATTCAATATCATTAGTATTGATCCAACTATTGAATTTATTTGGATAATATTGCCATTTGACAAACAATTGTTTGTTTCGCCCTTTTCCTCTCGTTTTCAACACTTTCTCCACTTTCCACTTTTGATCTGGATCTAAGTCTATTCTTTGAAGTTCGGCTTCATAAAATGTTCCCTCGATATTTTCGTCTTGCAAATCACGGAGTCTTTATATGGGTAGGGACCCTCGGTGATAGCGTTTGTACACTTTAAACACTTCTCCTGAATATTTCTGATCATATTCTCTGGTAAATTTTGATGTCAGATGCGATATACGCACAAAGTCACCGATTTTGTATTTGAATCTTTTTAAATCACGTTTTGTCCTTTGTGTTCTTGAGAAATAAGTTGATAGTCTCACTTCTTCCGAATTGGCTTTTTTCACATCAGACGGAGCCATCCCTATGGTTCGGTGATATGTCCTATTATAACTATTGGCTACGTCTTTAAGTACAGGTAGATATGAGTAGTTGTCCTTGTAAGTGAAAAAACGGTAAAGTTTCGTTTTAATTGTTTTTATTGCTCGCTCACTTATCGAAGCTTTGGTATCCGAATTCTGAGTAGGAAAATATCGTACATCGTTATCTGTCATCAAGGATTGAACTCTTTTTGCACGGAATTCTTGACCTGGAAAAGAAATTAAAACATATCATATAACTTGAAAGTACGAATATATATCATGTTAAATGTAAGAAATATTTACATTCTAGACTAAAGAGTTATAATTCCAAAGAATACAAAGGCGTAATTACCTTTATCCGTGATGAGTTTAGCGGGGGCTCGGCCGTATTCTTTAAAAATGTCTTTGAAAGCTTTAGCTACCGCTTCCCCGGTCTTGTTCTTCAGTGGACGTAACCACACGTATTTTGAGAATGTGTCCACTACGAGTAGGATGTACTTGAAAGCATCGTTCCATTTTTCGAATTTCACCATGTCGATTAAATCAGCCATCCACAGGTCATCTTTACCAGCAGTGACAATAGAGTTTCTCTGAAATCGTCGCCTTACAGGTTTATATAAACTATACGATTCCTGGTTATGTAAGAATTTGCGTATCCTATGCATACCAATGTCAAATTTTCCTTCATTTTGTACCACTTTATACAGTTTCTGTGGCCCAGAAAAGCTTGCTGGATGAGACGGGTCATAATAAATCGATTTCAAGTAATCTTCCCATGGTGCCATGTTCACTGTACAAATTTCACAATACTAATGAATAAGATCAGCCAAGAAGTATTATTTAAATATCTTTTATGAGTCATTTTCATCGTCACTGACGTCATCACCATCGGATTCCTCTTCATCATCGGAAAATTCCATGTCAAATAGTTCTTGAAAGGTGTTCTTTTGTTTCCTTATGGCTTTCTTCACAACAGTGGTTGTGTTTTGGCCTCTAGAGATCAGTTTATCTATTTGATCCATGATTTGTTGGTGAATTCTATTGCTTCTTAGTGGCAGAATATATTTATCTATTAATGTTTCGTATTTCGCGAAAAAATCTTTTTCGTCGTGATGTTTTATGCGCTCCTCGGCCATTTCCTGAGCAGCCTCACTATCCTCTCCATTATCTCTGAATGTATTGTAAATTCTGTCAAATTTATCCCTGTTACTTTCTCTGGCTCTTTTCCATAATTGTACGTAAGCCAAATTATCTTCAACAGAATCTTCTTCAGAGTCGCTTTCGTTTAAGTCCTCGTGTTTTCGTTTTCTTTAGTCCCTATGTTCAGGACACCAGCCGTTTTTGACATGTCTTTGTACGTCATGAACAGTGTCAAATAATTGGCCACAATCATCACATGGTTGTCCTTTATTATCCATTATTTCTTCGGAATTATTTTCTGTAATGTTTTCCGGATCTGAATATTCCGTGATGTTATCTGTTTGAGTTCCGACTGCAGAATGATTAAATTCTGGCGCAACATCTTCTTTTATAGAATTTTGTGGAGTCACGTGACTTGTCTTTTCTAGAGCGTTTTTTCTTTGACCGATACATTTTAGCCTCTGATCTTCTGGTGTAGTTGGTTTTAAATCAACCAATAAATGTCCGTAAGGTTGTTTCGTAGCTTTTGAAAATTGTTTCAAAAGAATATCACTTTGCCCTGGATACATCTGTCTTGCTAGGGTCATCACTGATATTTTATCGACTGGATTATTAAACAATACAAGATAGTGACAGTTTCTTCTTTGTGTCGGGTCCTTGGTGCCGAATAAATTCTGGTTTATAGAGATCACAGATAGAGATCTATGATGTGAGCCCTCAGTGAACAGATCAGTGATCCGTTTATCCTTTCCGGCTTCAGAAAATATATCGTCCAAAATCAAAAGGTTGTTGACTCTAGGATCAAAGAAATCGTCTTCATCTAAGTCGGTAGGAATGCCTTTTATAAATTCCACCGTAGGAGTAACTGTCTTTTGAATTTCTGTGTATAAGGGTTGCCATCTTTTGTAGAGCCACACAATTCTTTGAATGCGAGGCTGAATGTTTGTGAAGTGATTCTGTAATAACCTTTCTACCATCGTAGTCTTTCCACATGCTGAAAGAAAGATTGAATTTCTTAAGAAAATTTTATTCCAGCACATAAAATAGACCTATTATTAAGTGAGAGAAATTGATACCAATATGTTGTTGAAAAAGCCCCCCGAAAATATAAAAGACTATAATATTTAAATGGTAGACAAGTTTATTATTTCAATATTAAAAAGAAAAAAAATCACTATTATAGCAAAAAACCGAGGATAAAAATAAACGTTGAAAAAAGTGAATTGAAATATATATGAAAAATATATTAAATACCTGTGGGACCTGATATCATCATAGTGAATGGGTGACGAAACACTACGGTTTCTTCTAATGGTAAAATTTCTTGTGGCGACCTTGAATACATCTCACTGTCTGGCGGCGGTGGCGGCGGCGGCGGCGGCGGTGGTGGTGGCGGCGGTGGCGGCAGCGGCGGCGGTGGTGGCGGCGGCGGCGGCGGCGGCGGTGATGGCGGCGGATACGCTTCAGTGCTCTGCGGATATGCTTGAGCGATTTCCATATGTTTTTGTCTTTGATGCCTTAACATGACATCTCTTCTTGAAAAATACTGCAAACAGTCTGGACACTTTGCAGAATACATGTTGACTCTCCGATGATTGGCAATTGAATGACGAGATATATTTTGTTTCTTCAATATAAATATATTCGCCTGTTTGCAGCAACAATTTATGACCAAATAAAGTATTCTTAGCCAATCAGAGCCATTGACCTATCATGAATAGCCATCCCCTTAAAATGCTTTTTTCCTATACATGTAAATCAGGAAAGAGAGGTCATGAGAAACTTATCTAGTTCGAAAACCCTTAAGTGATGGTCACTCTTTAATTTCGTCTTAGTTGGCCTTTGTGCAGTCTCGCATTGACAGCAATAAAAATGTCATAATAACGCATTTGGAAAAATTTAAGGTGTACTGTTGTAAACTCAACAGATGATTGCAACTATGTACCTCGAAAATCTTAAATGCTGTCTCGCCTGGTGATCATGTAATCTCGCCTTGATAAAAATATTATTACTAATCTCAAAACATATTTCGCATGCGCGAGAAATTCTTTCTATATATATATGAATTTTCGTAACTATATTTCATTTCTATGCTAGATCTTAACGAGTATTGACTATTGTTAAAAGAATTATATTTCACGGTGATTTCCTTTTTGTTGTCTCGCCTGACTTTAACTTACTTGTAATGTTTTAATCGTTGTTGTCTCACCTTGATTTTGATTATTGACATTTGAAGTCAAGATTTTTCATTTTTGATGTCTCGCCTGAGTGAATGACTATTGGTCTAATGCTTCGAATTTGATTTTTCAGTCGTGTTAGAAAGAAATACCTCTACGGGACGAATAACTTCTACTAACAAGTAGCGAGTAGTTAGAGTATCATCTCAAAAAAACACTGAAATAAAACAGTAAGTAGCTTTTTTATACAAGTTGTTGTCTCGCCTGGCTGTATGTATTGTCTCGCCTGTTGATAGTATAGACAGTCTTGTTTTCTGAAAAAGTGAAAAAAATATACTTGTACTACCACAATGACCATTATGATATAATAACTAGTATGCCAGCTTTTCTATCCAGAAATTATTATTGTACAGACTGCAAGAAGGGATACGATCATTTAAAAAATCATAAATGTAGCAATGTATGTCATGCTTGTCGAAACGTTCACAAAGAAAGTGATGCAGACTGGATACAATGTAATGCGTGCCATCGTTTTTTCAAAGGTCGTGAATGCTTTGAATTACATGAAAGGACAACGAAAAATGGAAATTCTATCTGTAAGTCTATCTACCGTTGTAAAGATTGTGGTAAAACTGTAAATACCAAACTCGACCAAAATCATATATGTGGTCGCGTATATTGTAAGACCTGCAATGCATTCTACCCTGACGGACATCAATGTTACATGCAACCTGAGGAATCAAGTCAGCCAAACATTTCTATAGAAGAAGAGCTTATAGCCGAGGAAGAAAATCCGAAGACATTCATATTTTTTGATTTTGAGTGTACTCAAGATGACTTGATAGCTTGTGAACAAGGCTTTAAGCCCGATATTTATGGGAAATGTCAGAACTGTTTAAAATCGAGTTGTTGTTCGTATGAACATAAACCAAATCTCTGCGTTGCTCAAAAAGTATGTACTTTATGCATGGAAGATACGGGTGAATGTGAACAATGCGGGCAGAGAGAACATGTTTTTCATGGAGATAGTACACTCGATAAGTTTTGCTTATGGTTGTTTTCTGAGGAAAATTATGATAGCACTGTCTTATGTCACAACTTCCAGGGATATGACTCTTATCCTATTTTGCAATATTTGTACAAAAATGCTATTGTACCTACAGTTGTCCCTAACGGAGCTAAGATAATGAGTTTGACCGTCGATAATTGTAAAATCAAGATGATTGACTCAATAAACTTCTTGCCAATGGCCCTCTCAAAATTACCCGATATGTTCGGGTTTGAAGAACTTAAAAAAGGTTATTTCCCCCATCTTTTCAATAGAAAAGAAAACCAAGACGTAGTTCTGGACCGTCTTCCAGAATTACCCTATTATAATCCTGACGCAATGAAACCCAAAGATCGAGATACCTTTCTGATTTGGTACAATGACCATAGACATGACAGATTCGACTTCCAAAAAGAATTACTTGCCTACTGTCAGTCGGACGTCGATATTTTGAGACGGTGTTCTCTTAAATTTAGAGAAAATTTCCTCGAGATAAAAGGTATTGATCCGTATGAACAATGTATTACTATTGCATCTGCGTGTAATTTGGTGTTTAGGTCAAATTTTCTTGAACAAAATACAATTGCTTTAATTCCTCATCACGGTTACAATCCTCAACAGACTCAGTCTATTAAAGCCTTACAATGGATCAAATATATATCCCATACTCAGGGACATAAAATCTCGCATGCTAGGAACGGAACAGAAAAAGTTATAGGTTCGTATCGTTGTGATGGGTATTACGAGACAAAAGATGGCGAAAAGGTAGTTCTTGAATTTCACGGCGACTTTTGGCATGGGAACCCGAATAAGTACTCTAAATTTACAGTTAATCCAGTGAACCGTAAGACTATGGGAGACCTGTATGAAGCAACAATGGAGAAGAAAAAGTATTTAGAAAATCAGGGCTATATTTATAAATCTATTTGGGAATCGGATTTTGACAAAGAATATCAAGAAAACCTTGATATGAGAGTTTTCATAGATCAGTTAAACATAATTTCACCTCTTGAACCACGCGACGCATTTTACGGTGGTCGAACTGAAGCTTTTACCTTGTACAAGGAAGCATCTAATAACGAAGACATCAATTACTATGACGTGACTTCGCTATATCCCTGGGTCAATAAGACTGGTAAAATACCACTAGGGCACCCCGAAATCATAACTGAAAATTTCGAAGATCTAAGCAAGTATGAAGGACTCGTAAAGTGTAAAGTGTTACCCCCGAAAATGTTATTCCACCCCTTTTTGCCTAGCAAATTGAACGGAAAATTGTTATTTTCTTTGTGTAAATTGTGTTCAGAAACACAGCAACAGACGCTCTGTACTCATACCGATGAAGAAAGGTCTTTTGTTGGTACTTGGGTAACGGACGAAGTTAAAAAAGCCATTGAAAAGGGGTACAAAGTTCTAGAAATTTATGAAATATGGCATTTTAAGGAGATTTCCATATATGATCCCGAAACAATGACTGGGGGATCGTTTACAGGTTATGTTAATACGTTTCTAAAAATAAAGCAAGAAGCTAGTGGATGGCCTGACTGGTGTAAGACAGACGAAGACAAACACAAATATATCAAACTTTATTCCCAGAAGGAAGGTATTCTACTCAAATACCACAAAATCAAAAAAAATCCTGGATTGCGCGCCCTGGCTAAGCTAATGTTAAATTCATTCTGGGGTAAATTTGGTCAAAGATCAAATATGCAGCAGGTTGAGATCGTATCTGATCCTGTCCAGTTTTTTAGCAAACTGACCTCCGACCAGGAAGACGTGACTGCAGTAAATTTCATTTCGGATGAGGCAGTAGAAATGAGATGGAAATATAAAGAGGAATTTGTTGAAAGTAATATTAAGACAAATGTTGTCATTGCGGCTTACACCACGGCACAAGCTCGTCTGAAACTATATTCTTATTTAGAAGAATTAGGGCCAAGAGCATTGTATGCCGATACCGACTCTGTGATATTTTCGACGAGGCAAGGTGACCCAAAACCACAATTAGGGGACTTTCTTGGTGACCTTACAGACGAAATTCCACAAAATAATAGTATTAAGACCTTTGCAACAGGAGGACCGAAGAATTATGGATACGAGTTGTTTCATTCAGATAAAGACGGAAATAAAACGTTTTGTAAAGTAAGAGGGATTACTCTCAATTACCGAAACCTTTTGAATGTAAATTTTGATGTTCTTAAACATTTTGTAAAGAATTGTCATAATGATTCAGTGTCAGTTCTGAATCCCCATAAAATTATGAGAGATAGGGACGGTGTTAAGTTAATGACTACGACAGAACGCAAGGATTATAGGCTTGTATTTGACAAACGTGTTATCAGAAATGATTATGTTTCATATCCATATGGATATTAATTGTTCTACTTTGTATTAATTAGTACATATTATGTTTCAAGTATCGGGAATAAATATTACAAAAAAAAACATTACTTTTGTTTTTCTATTATCAAAGTCAATTCCAGAGATAAGTGCCAGAGAGAAATAACAATGAGAAAGAACAACGAGAAAGAACAAAGAGAGAGAGAGAGATAGAGAGAGAGAGAGAGAGAGAGAGAGAGAGAGAGAGAGAGAGAGAGAGAGAGAGAGAGAGAGAGAGAGAGAGAGAGAGAGCCGAGACAATTTTCTCCGGATCGTTTTCTTGCCTATACACACTTTAAGATAGTGTCCTATATTGGTATCAGTCTTTAGTTGTATAGTCTGCAAAAAAATGTTGTGATTCTCTTTTGAGCCGTTTTAACTCAGTTAGTTCCGAATATGAATCCAATTTTGTCGCGTTCCTCCAGTCCGCACGTACCAAAGAAGAAAGGACCAATATTTACTAATGTAAAGTAGGGTTGTAGTAACGACGTTTTCAATGGTACATTCCTTACCTATTTTATTAATCAAATATTTAAATGAGTTATCTCAATCAAAACAGGCTCATAATTTTCTTCAATTATGTCGACTGGTTAGCAACCACATACAAAAGGGAATTTCTTAAATTGATCAACAAAGGGTTTTTCCACCTGTTATTTTTATCAAATTCGTAGTGGGATACCAGCTTTTCTGATGCAATAAATATGCGATAAATCGTCCATGATTTGAAACGGCGGCATCCCCTAACACAGATGTGAACCGTTTAAAGAGCTAATCTGTCATCCGACCTCATATCAAAACGATACTAACTACTAAGGAACGGATCGATTTAACACATGTGACTCTACCAACCAGGACTGTAGTTACGAAGTTTTGCGATATATATTTTTACCTGTTTAACAGATCAAACTTCCAATGGCGCGCACATCCATGATTTATATATACATGTATCGAAAAAAACTACCGTCTGATTAATTAAACAAAGTTTGGATCATTCTATAAATTTGGGGTACTTTTATCCTTGATTGACTAGTCCCCTTTTCTCTACCCATTTCACCCATGATTAGGTAAATGTACGACTACTGTAAGCCTAAACAAAATTTCTACACATGACTTAAATAATTGAATTGAACCGGGGGTTTACGCCGCGGTTAACAATTGTTCAGTTTTATCGCGGCGCCAGGAGCCCCTTTCAATGGATTCCCGGTATTTCTCACACCTGTACACATCATTACATCCTTTCCTAGTCTCCAACTTCTACCTCACATGGGTCTAGTATATCGCGTAAAAATCGTCTGCTGTATGACGTCATACCCTGATAAGTTACTCAATACTCATCGCTAAAAATAGATCAAAACAGATATCAAAAATTTACTCCTCCGGCTCAAAACGACCGTTTATATAAAATATTTAACACATTCCACTACCTGAAGATAGGTTACTAAAAATAGATCAAAACAGGTATCAAAAATTTACTCCTCCGACTCAAAATGACCGTTTACATAGAATATATAGCACATTCCACTACCTGAAGATAGGCTGTTACCTACTCATATATATTTTTGCTCGGATCAAAAACTTAGCAAACAAACCATATGTCATACTAATGTTGAGGGACGTTCTTCTTATCGAACAATATTCATGAATGAACTTATCTCGACATTTTTTTCACTTCCAGAGACTGGAAAAACATGGGAATTGTGATAAAGAAATCATAAGTTTCTACCAGAAACGAATTATGGTAAATCAAGTGACATCTTTTCATAAAAAATAACTTATAGTGCGTACGGTTTGTTATGTGGGGAATTAGCTCAAGTGGTAGAGCGCTCGCTTAGCATGTGAGAGGTACCGGGATCGATACCCGGATTCTCCAGTATTAACAATATTTTGATGATAGCAAGCGAAATTTACAGTCAAGTATGTTTCATTAAAAAACCGTCTCAATTTCATTACAAAATAAAAACGAATGCTTCATTTTTTAATTACTACTTGACCATTTTTATTATTCCAATATTTCACAAGGTTAAGGATTGCTATATCTGAAATGATTGATTTTCGAAAAAGCTAAGATTTTTATAAATGAAATTATCTAATTCATCAGTCAACCTAAAATCAAAGAAGTCTATTGGATTTTATACAACTTGTTCGTTGTTAGGGGGATTAGCTCAAGTGTTAGAGCGCTCGTTTTGCAGTTGAGAGGTACCGGGATCGATACCCGGATTCTCCAGACCATACTCTTTATGTCTTGTGTATACAATTAACTCGTGTAAATGTTGTATTGCTTCTGCTTTAAATAAACGCTTCCTTTAGTGATGAAATTTTCCCTTATTTAGACACCATCAACATCCTTTTTGAGAAAAGCAAAACTCAAAGTGATACTAAAACATCGACAACATTTTACTTTCGTACGAGAATTATATTTTCTCGCGTTACGCAGTAGAGCGAGAAAAAGTTGTCTTATCGATACTATATTGATAAAGGGTCGATATAAGCTAGTGTGCACGGGCTATCCGTGCTTTGTATATGTTGACTGTATGTAGTCATTCTACCAGACATTCTCAACAGAAGCAGTCGCGATTTTTTACTCTGTTTTATAGAGGACCGCGTGATTATAGGAATGTCTTCCACTGACGAGCAGAACCGTCTACTGACGCAAATGGAGTCGCTCGTTTCCAGCCGCCTTGAAGCATTTGAAGGTAGAATGGTTGACGCACAGAGGGCACTGTCTGAATCGCAGTTGACTAAACAACAACTGAATATTGGTACGGCTGATAGTTACCAATTCCGCAGAAAGGGCAACGAGGAGCAGTACAAATGTAACAGGAAGGTGCTGAATAGTCTCATAGAAGCTGAATCCCACTGGCTGAGTTAGCTACCCAGGCCGCTCCGCCTGCAGTCTCAGAAGCACGCCGTAAGGTGGTGGAAGGTATGAACACCATTTTGCATCGCCAAAAAATGATTAAACTCGCCGATTCTTCAGAGTTAGGTTGGCGTGTCGTTCTGGAATACGAAGCTCATCCGCTAGCCGAGGACTCGGACGACGAAAAGAAGATATTCAGGGCTCAAATTCACGCAGACAGAAAGTTTCGACAGGAGAGAAAAGCTAGGACACGTCGTTTTAGTCCTTACAGTACACCACAACCTGCCGTTACTTCGAGCGCCACGGTCCAATCGCAAGGGCGTACCCAAACTGGAGGGAGAAAACCAGACTTATGCTTTAAGTGCGGGAAACCCGGGCATTGGCAACAGGACTGCCGGGTTAGGATAAACGATACGACGAATGAAACAGTCGGATCAAATCAGATAAGTACTAAAGTTTTTAGTTCGAAAAAGTCGCTTATCGATAATATTTCGTCTGAAACGGTCAGCGCAAGCTCGGTTCGAAGTGAGGTTGAGGTTGTTTCACAAGTCGGAAGACTAAAATCAAAGGTAGATTTTTGGAGAAACAGCGGTGCAGACGCTTTCTTTCTCGATATCTTGACCAACGGGTATAAGCTTCCCCTTAAGACAATTCCGTCATCGGTTATGCTTAAAAATAATAGATCAGCTTTGAATAACCCTGATTTTGTTACGCGTGAGATTGAAAAGCTTGTAAACATTGGCTGTGTAAGTAGAGTTGGTGAATGTCCTACAGTAGTGAATCCATTAACGGTCGCTTACAACAAATCGGACAAGCCGCGACTTGTGTTAGATTGCAGGCATATAAATCCTCACTTATTTAAATTCAAAGTTAGATTTGAAGATCAGTCCGTGGCTAGGGATCTTTTCTCGAAGGGATATTTTCTCTTTTCATATGATCTTAAATCAGCATATCATCACATTGAAATATACGAACCACACAGAACGTTTCTTGGATTTGCTTGGTCAATTAACGGTGAGCATACATATTACGTTTTTAACGTCTTGGCTTTCGGTCTAAGTGTTGCTGGATTCATCTTTACAAAATTGTTAAGGTTCGTCGTGAAACGTTGGCGAACATTGGGCCATAGGGTCGTTCTGTTATTGGATGACGGATTAGGCGGTAGCAATTCCTTTACGGCAGCATACGCTTTGGCGCTATTTGTAAAAAATGATCTAGAAAACTTCGGATTCTTACTCGCAAATGATAAGTGCATTTGGTTGCCCGTACAGAGAATAATATGGCTAGGCTATTTATGGGATACCGTTAAAGGTACATTATCGGTTTCGTAAGGACGAATTTCAAGTTTCAAAATGTCAGTTTCAAAAATGATAGATCGGATTCAAAACGGAAACTGCTTGCTTCCGGCAAAAACATTGGCTAAAGTAATCGGTCAATTAGTTTCTATGAAGTGCGTAGTCGGGGATTTGGTTCAGCTTAAAACGCGTTACATGTATGAATGTTTGAACCGGCGAGCAACCTGGAATTCACCTGTAAGGGTTAGTGCAGATGCACTGTATGAAATGTTGTTCTGGAAGGAACAAGTAAGATTCTTAAATCAGACAGTTTTTAGCTTGGATTTTGGATTACACGATTACAGTATATTTACTGATGCGAGCGATTTTGGTTACGGTGGTTTTATCACCTATGATTTAGAGAATCGGGTAATAGGACATTGGTCCGTCGAAGAAAGCAAGAGAAGCTCTACTTGGCGAGAATTAGAGGCCGTGAACAGGGTAATGAAATCTTGTGAAAGCAGTCTAGAAGGACGACGTGTGCTTGTGAATACGGATAATAGAAATGTCTGTAGCATATTGAGCAAAGGCAGTAAAAAATCACACTTGAATCAAATTTGTTTAAAGATAAATGATTTCTGCAGAGAAAAGGGTGTTTCAATCGATTGTAAATGGATACCGAGGTCATTAAATAAAGAAGCAGACTTTTTAAGTAGATGTGCAGATAGCGATGATTGGTCAGTTCTTGATTGGTTATTTCGTTTTCTAGATAAGAAATGGAGACTGCATACTGTAGATCGGTTTGCCTCAGTGTATGAAATTTAATTCTAGGTTTTGGTGTCCTCATACCAGTGGCATCGATGCTTTTAAGCAAAGTTGGTCAAATGAAATTAACTGGGCAGTGCCTCCACCTAGATTGGTTTGTCGAACTATCGAGAAAGTTTTATCAGAAAAGTGCAAATGTACTCTTGTCATTCCGGGATGGAAGTCCGCTCCGTATTGGCCGATACTTTTTCCAGAAGGTAATAGTATTGCCTGGTACGTTAAGGGCAACCACTTGTGTAGAACGGGTATTTTGACTAGACGGGGAAAAGGAAAAAAATGGCATATTCGATGGACGCTCCCTTATTTGGCCTTCTAGCCCTGAAAATGGATAGCAATTGCTAATTATTTGTTTTGTTTCAGGCCTAGGTAAAGAACGCAGTGTGACAGAGAGTATCGAACAGGCAGGTTTACCGGCTATTAACTTCGGAGATTTACCCAGAAAGATGGCAGAACAACTAACTTACGCTAGAAGTGATAGTACTAACTTCAAATATTTATCATAAACTCATCTTGTCGAACCAAGGGTGACGAACGTTTTACTTATCTTTATTCGAGAAGATCTTATCAATTCGATACCCCTTGACTCGTGAAGATGTCATATACTGAGCTTAAAAAGTTTAGTCGTTACCTCTTCGATCGTATATATTTCAAGATGTGATTCATCTTTCACAAAGAAGCCGACATTAATTATATTTCTGTTCATTTCCCTTCAAGAATCCCATCATTTTGTTTTGTTACACTAAACTGGTTAGCCGTACCGACATGATTTTGAATAGAACGGTAAAATTGAAAAGTCACTCAGTTTTAAAATGGGACGTTACTTCCAATTTGTATCATATTAAAATGTTTCTTGTGATCAACATCTTTTTCGGGTATCTTGTCGCAATAAAAAAGAAGTTGGTTAGAGTATGGGAGCTTTCAGACATCTCTATAGCACAATCTTTAGACCCATCTCACAAAAATGCAACAATTGCTTTAACAGAGTTGATTTTTCACAAAATTGTTAATCGGGAAGGAAAAAAAGTTTTTCTGTGTCTTTTTATCCTCAGAAATTGAGTTTTTGCACTTTTCTGATTAAGCGATCATTAACGTTCTGTCGACGGAACGGGGACGTTTATTTTACACGTTTTCTTGTAGGTTCTTTTCAATTGGCTTCCATAAATAAAAAATTAAGACATAAATGTTCCACAATGATGTTTGATCGATTGCAAATAATTTGGATGATGAAAGCATTCCACTTTTTAACGTAACATCATGACGTTCGGCTATCCTCTTATTGTCGTTTAACACGATCTGTAAATTGAAAGCGGGTCATACCATGTCAATATTTATTTACAATGAACCATATGACAATAAAAACACAAGTCGCAGAATCTTCATCTTGTCGAGCCAAGGGTTACGAACGTTTTACCTATCTTACGAGAAGATATTATCTATTCGATACCCCTTGACTCGTGAAGATGCAGAATCTTAAGTCAATTTTATCATCTTCGAAATATGAACACCGTATTCGATATGTCCATGCGGTATACATTTGATTTACGTCATGTCAAAAGTTCGCTCTTTTTCGAAGGATGTTTTACATTTATGTGTTAAATGTTTATCCGGAATAAGAGTATTCCAATAAGACAAAAAAGGAAATTAAGTCATTTTGTAACACCCAGATATCGACCAAGAACGTAAAATCCACATTAACGTCCCTTTAGACGTATGTATCCGAGTTAAATTTAAAAGTCATGACAAAAAGAACGCCAATATGATGCCAAATATATTTCAAATGAAAACTTTCGTTTAGCTATATTGGTTGACTTCTTTGTAATGTTATAAAAAGTGCGACTAAACTTTTTGCGTTCAGTATATTTCAACAAGTGGAAATCCTTCATCGAGTCTAAAGGCCGAAACGCTATTCCAGCATCACCTATTCATGTGTCTCTTTACTTATCAGAATTGATAGATAAAAAGTGTTCATTTAGTGTAATATCCGCTACCGTATATAGTGTAAAGTGGGCTCACTCTATCAGAGGTCTAGCAGGTCCCACAGATAACAGCTTCGTTACGTCTTTGGTGGAATCAGCGAAACGTACGCTCTCAAAATCCGTGACAAAGAAGGAACCAGTTGACAGCGACATTCTAAAGAACGTTTGCCTTCAATACACAGATTCTAATGACGTCGTGGTAGTCAGGGACACTTGCTTTATGTTGCTAGGCTATTCAGGATTTTTGAGATTTGATGAAATTAGTTCTTTACGATGTAATGACGTCACTTTTTATGATACATACTTGTCTTTAAGAATAAGAAAAGCAAAGAATGATCAGTATAGATTTGGCAACACTATCGTTATTGTAAAAGGAGAGTCCGTAGCTTGTCCATGTCAAATGTTAAAGCGTTATATGTCGCTTACCAGGCAGTCGGTAACAGTTACTTAATATTTATTTAGACCATGTTATAGATCCGGGAAAACTTGTAATTCAATATCTGTAGACAAACCTCTGAGTTACACTAGAGCTAGGGAGTGCATTTTGGGTAGATTACGTCCGTTTACTAGAGATTTGAACATAGGTCTACATTCTTTTAGGGCCGGTGGCGCTACTGCGGCGGCGAATGCTGGCATAAATGACCGTTGCTGGAAACGACATGGTCGGTGGAAGTCCGACAGTAGTAAAGATGGTTATGTCGCTGACTCAATATCTAATAGACTTGAGGTGTCTAAATGTCTTAATCTATGAGTTATTATATCTCAAGCAGTCAGAAGTCTCAACTTTCTATTGCTGTACGTTTCGTATGTATGTTTTTCATGCGTCGAAGTGATATAACTGAACGATTGTTAAAAAAAAAAAAAAAAAAAAAAAAAATGCCCCCCCCCCTTTTTCCTAATTTCGCTTGCCCTTACTTTTGAGTCTATACAGTCTGCCTGGTAAATGCTATATATGTGTTTGGTGTTGTTATTTAGCAAGGGGTAAAGTTAAGACTTATATTTTCACGCGTTACGCAGTAGAGCGAGAAAAAGTAGTCTTGTCGATACTATATTGATAAAGGGTCGATATAAGCTAGTGTGCACGGGCTATCCGTGCTTTGTATATGATGACTGTATGTAGTCATTCTACCAGACATTCTCAACAGAAGCAGTCGCGATTTTTTACTCAATTTACAGAGTTCTAAAAGTTATACTTGTATGTAAACGCTCTAAATATTATCTTTTGGAAACTTTACTAATTTTATTTAAAGTGAGGTCCAATACTTGCGGTCTGACACTTGACAAATGGACACAGGTTATCAGGGCATTTCTCAAAAAGAGTTTTCTGGTTTTGCCTGGGCGAGTCAACCGCCGATAGGCAGGCACTTACGGTATTTAACATACATGTATTTGAATATACGGGGTCAGAAACTTATCTCATGTAAAATTGTTAAAGCCGCCGTCAAAGCGCAGTTGGTAGCGCGTCGGACTGTCAAACTAGAGGTCACGGGTTCGATCCCCGACGGCGGCACTCATTCTTTCCGACTATTTGTCTCTCACCAATGGGTCGATAATCGTAGATCTATGTGAGATAGTAGCTG
The DNA here is from genome assembly GCA_948146395.1 of Fragum whitleyi. Taxonomy (NCBI): domain Eukaryota; kingdom Metazoa; phylum Mollusca; class Bivalvia; order Cardiida; family Cardiidae; genus Fragum; species Fragum whitleyi. The sequence goes on along the minus strand of OX411545.1, from coordinate 46,378,528 downwards.
GAGGCTAGGAAAGGATGTAATGGTAGTACTGGCGTGAGAAATACCAGGAATCCATTGTTAGGTGCTCCAGCCGCCGCGATATAACTGAAATAATGTTGATAGCGGCGTAAAACCCCATTCAATCAATGTAAAATTGTTAAAGAATGTTTATTATGTAAATGTAAACGGTCCTCGACAGAATATAACCTGCCTGGCCTATACAGTCTGCCTGGTAAATGTTATATATGTGTTTGGTGTTGTTATTTAGCAAGGGGTAAAGTTAAGACATATATTCGACACTTTAATTCATTGTTATCATTATTGATATTTAAATTTTATCATTGGATATTTAGACCGTATTATATTGTTTATAAGATTGGAAAAAACCTTGGTACATCGTTTAAATGTAAATTTAGTGCACTTAAACCTTATATTCAAAAACATATTTAGGAATGTTCTATAATCGAATCCAACTTCAAGTCTACCGAATGCTGTAATCAAATGAAATTATTGTGTAACTTTTGGTCTTTCTATCAAATGAGTTTAGCACATAGTGGTATTTTGAAAACCATTGCAGAAAATTTACTTGATTTTATCAAAGTAATCTGTTTTTCATAAATGAGAAAAGCAATGGCACGGTCAAAATTTGCAAGAACGGCTAAACCTGATCCTCTACATGTATACCACCTTAAAAAGAGCCAACAATTAAACTACCGAATGCAGTAAGCATATGAAATTATTGTATAATGTTTGGTCTGTCCATCAAATAAGTACATAACAAAGTGCTTATTTAATGCATGAATTTAAAGCATTGGAACATTACACACGTGAAACAAAAGATAAAATATTATCAGTTTTTTGAAAACCATTGCATAAAATTAACTTGGTTTTTTTCATTAATTAGAAAATACGTCATACATATATATTTTTGCTCGGATCAAAAACTTAGCAAACAAACCATATGTCATACTAATGTTGAGGGACGTTCTTCTTATCGAACAATATTCATGAATGAACTTATCTCGACATTTTTTTCACTTACAGAGACTGGAAAAACATGGGAATTGTGATAAAGAAATCATAAGTTTCTACCAGAAACGAATTATGGTAAATCAAGTGACATCTTTTCCTAAAAAAATAACTTATAGTGGGTACGGTTTGTTATGTGGGGAATTAGCTCAAGTGGTAGAGCGCTCGCTTAGCATGTGAGAGGTACCGGGATCGATACCCGGATTCTCCAGTTTTAACAATATTTTGATGATAGCTAGCGAAGTTTACATTCAAGTCTGTTTCATTAAAAAACCGGTTAAATTTCATTACAAAAAAACGAATTTTCATTTTTTAATTACTACTTGACCATTTTTATTATTCCAATATTTCACAAGGTTAAGGATTGCTATATCTGAAATGATTGATTTTCGAAAAAGCTAAGATTTTTATAAATGAAATTATTTAATTCATCAGTCAACCTAAAATCAAAGAAATCAAGTGGATTTTATACAACTTGTTCGTTGTGAGGGGGATTAGCTCAAGTGGTAGAGCGCTCGCTTTGCATGTGAGAGGTACCCGGATCGATACCCGGATTCTCCAAACCATACTTTTTATGTCTTGTGTATACGAATAACTCGTGTAAATGTTATATTGCTTCTGCTTTAAGTAAACGCTTCTTTTAGTGATGAAATTGCCCCTTATTTAGACACCATCAACATCCTTTTTGAGAAAAGCAAAACTCAAAGTGATACTAAAACATCGACAACATTCTACTTTCTTACGAGAAATATATTCAACACTTTAACTTATTGTTATCATGCTTGATATTTAAGTTTTATCATTGGATTTTTAGACCGTATTATATTGTTTATAAGATTGAAAGAAACCTTGGTACATCGTTTAAATGTACATTTAGTGCACTGATACTTAAATACATATTAGGGAATGTTCTATAATCGAATCCAACTTCAAGTCTACCGAATGCTGTAATCATATGAAATTATTGTGTAACTTTTGGTCTTTCTATCAAATGAGTTTAGAACATAGTGGTACTTTGAAAACCATTGCAGAAAATTAACTTGATTTTATCAAACTAATCTGTTTTTCATAAATGAGAAAAGCAATGGCATGGTCAAAATTTGCAAGACCGGAAAATTCTGATCCTCGACATATATACCACCTTTAAAAGAGCAAACAATTAAACTACCGAATGCAGTAATCATATGAAATTATTGTATAATATTTGGTCTTATTATCAAATAAGTATAGAACATAGTGCTTATTTAATGTTTGCATTTAAAGCATTGGAACATAACATACATGAAACAAAAGATAAGATATTATTGGTTTTTTTTTTTTGAAAACCATTGCATTAAATTAACTTGATTTTTTCATTAATTAGAAAATACGTCATACATATATATTTTTGCTCGGATAAAAAAATTAGCAAACAAACCATATGTCATACTAATGTTGAAGGACGTTCTACTTATCGAACAATATTCATGAATGAACTTATCTCGACATTTTTTTCACTAACAGAGACTGGAAAAAACATGAGAATTGTGATAAAGAAAACATAGGTTTATACCAGAAACAAATTATGGTAAATCAAGCGACATCTAGTCATCAAAAGATAACTTATAGTGCGTACAGTTTGTCATGTGGGGAATTAGCTCAAGTGGTAGAGCGCTCGCTTAGCATGTGAGAGGTACCGGGATCGATACCCGGATTCTCCAGTTTTAACAATATTTTGATGATAGCTAGCAAAGATTTCATTCAAGCCTGTTTCATTAAAACCGTCTCAAATTCATTACAAGAAAACGGATGCTTCTTTTTTTATAATTAATACATAACCATAATTAATATTCCAAAATTACACAAGATTGAGGATTGCTTTAACTGAAATGGTTGATTCTTGAATAATATCTTAGTTAATCAAATTAGAAAATTCACCAATCAGCCTAAAAAACATTATTTAGTGTTTGCTTTTAAAGAGCAGGTTAAGAAAGCATTTTACTTTTACGCTATGAGATAAGACGTTTACAGTTGTAATTCAAAGGATTGTAAAAATGCCAGTAGTTTTGCGTTTCTTTGATCTCTCAGTGTAATTAGAGTCGTGACAGCAAAAAATTCGTTGGTCCCAATTTATTATCTATTTTTACTCGTCGAAAGTGTGTTTATTAACATGTGAATAGCATGGTTTATAGATCCAGACGTCGCGCACGCTAATGCTTATCATTTTGTAACGTCGATTAGCTATTTAGACGTTATTACTCCATGTACATGACTGAAGCGCTTTTTGTTCTCGCATGTTGATTTTGCCATGCATTTTCATTCAAATTGCTATATAAGTAGTATACCGAGTAATACAGGATATATTTTCCCCACAGGAAGCAATTTTATCATCAATCAGCTTTAATAATTGATTGATCAAAAAATTACAGCGCGCAATGTAATTAAGTAAGACGTTTAAAACATTACGTTTTTGAAAAAGTATGTCCACACAAACAAATCTTAATATTTTTGATATTTTCAAATGTATCTCTACGAAGTTTTTCCTGATGATTGTACGAAAAAATAATATTTCAAAAATAAAAAAATGATTTATGATACTCAATTTGATAATGAAACGCTGCAACGAAACATTTTGAAAACTGGCTATAAAATTCGCATAATGCAGAAATTGTGTGAACACAGATTTTCCCTTTATATTTTGTTGTATATTGCGTATTAGTATTTTGGACCACATTATCAAAAACTAGAAAAAAATATTTATTTTTTTTTGTAATTTCACAAAATTTTATCAATAATTGATATTGAAAAACTTTGTGAAATTTCACGCTAAACGATTTTTCGCTAAAATTTGACGTTTTACAACTTTTGAATTGTTAAATAAATCTTTATCAATTATTTCTTATTTCACTGACAGACGTCTTAGTTCATATTCTAAGTCAATGAACCTTCTCGCGCAAATATAAACATTCTCAACATTATTCACGAACTATTTTACGCAATTTTAGAATCTAAAGGAAATCCACCAACACATAATTTGTTACGTTTTACAGACGTAATTTAAGAGTTTTTCTGAAAAAGAAACTTAATTTAACGAGAATTTGTTTTCCTTCAGTTTACCTAACAAATATCCTTTTAAAGTATTTTTTTTTTGTTGTTAATTTGCTATAAAGAACATAGAAATCGGCTAACAGGTTTGGAAGAAAAAACAGGTTGAATTTTACAGGAGACGCACGCTTTCAAATGTTAAGTATTGCCGTGCGCGACGTCTCCACAAATTTAATTGAGTGATCAAAGGTCAATTTTGTCTACACCTGTCTAGTCAAAATTGACCTTTGGTCACTCACTCTAAATTGCGGAGCTATACCTTTATTAATGACCAATAGGTTTTGTTGCAAATAATATCAATAAAGTTCACTTATTACGGAAGTTGTAATCGTAATATACATGTGATAAGTAATGCTGTTTAAATATGTTTGGCTGTTCGCTTCCTTTAAAGGCACTTTGTTTTTCTTAATCAACTGGATCAATCTGTATTAGCTAACTATATTTATCTTATAACTATACAAATATCCGTGTGATAACATCCCGTATGATATTTTTCATGATATCACATAGTTATTTTTAGAACAATGATATAATGTGGATATTTTTAGAAACCTGCATTTCAGTTAGAAACATCGACGAAAACAAGACAAATAGAGGTTATAAAATAAATATAATACGTACTCAGTGTTTTGTATGAAAAAATATCTTACTCGGTTGTGAGAATTGATAATTGCCTCGGCATAGCCTCGACAATTATCAATTCTCCCAACCTCGTTAGATATTTTTTTAATACAAAACACTAAGTACGCATATATACCACTCATGACGTGCACACAACTACAAATGTATATGAGCTTGTGCCTGACATTTCAAACAAATTCATTTGTGCGCGATGCACATACGACAACCGCATAATGCAATAAGAAACTCATTGAAAAGGGCTGTAAGGCCTTTTTCTAAGCGTTTTTCGATGGATTATCGAGAATTAACGGTAGATTATCATTTGATAAACTCGCCGCCTAACCAGCGAAATTACCAAACACTTAAATCCCGCTTTCGTCAATTCTATCTAACTTTATCATAGCGGAACCCAATAAGTGACGCTATTATGAACGTTGCATAGAACTCACGTGCAAATTGATTTGCGAAGCTTTGTCACAGAAAGTTCACTTTTTTTCTCATTTAATCATTAAAGAAATAGAATAATCGTTTGTTTTCCGATTAAGATCGATTGCTATTTCATTTCGTGAACAACAAAACATGATTTTCACTCGTGGCTCCGCCACTCATGAAAATATAACTTTTGTTGTTCACTCCATGAATTATTAATCGATCTTACACTGAAACGTATGATCATCCTCTATATTTATCTACAGAGCGCAAAGTGAAGGCAGTCGACAGACTGTGCCTCTGCACAAACTGGCCAGAGGCTTTGCTTTGCACATATACGAAAATGTTTGAAAAGTCTGCCAAAGGATCATATGGAATTCTTACAATTAAATGTTGCTTTAATGACGTGTATAAGTTTTTATAAGTCCCCAAATTCTTAATTAACACGGCTCCCTTGTTTGGATTGTCTTTCTTCGTAGATTTTGCAGCACAAATTTGGAATTATTAATGTTACATATAAAATGTTGATAAAAAATATTTTTGTATTTACTGACATCATGACATTTACTTCCATTGAATATTTGAATAATATATATATATAAATTCAATGGAAGTGAATGTCTTGATGTCAGTATATATACATTTTAATATATATAACTACACAAATTAACACACATTTTTTATTCTCTTATTCATACAAATATCATCATACATCATAAGAGGCTATGATTTATGGCTGGTAAATTTGTTTCTGCCGCAAAACAAACTATTACCAAGAGCCCAACATATGTGAGGACGATCGCTGACGTACGGCAACATTGAAGATTGAGCTGTAATACATCAAACCATCTCACTGTCGAGTTCTGAACAAACAAAATACAGAATTTAATCTCCATTTATAACATGAAAAATGAGACCATACGATGACACACAATTTGAATAGTTCGAATATTTTAGATAGCTAAGTACAAAATCCATGTGCATATTGAGAACGTAAGAGTGCATGATTGAATTTTGATATTTCTGAATAAGGTTTGTTTTCCTTTAAAAATAATATGGTTTCTCTTAACTAGGCGACAGCTATGTTTTTGATTATGGATTTGACAGTTGTATTAGGACCAAGTGTAAGTCAAATATAGAATATGACTTCTTTCTCTACCAAGAAACGGGCCGACTACATTGTTGCTATATACAATACAATCAGTATTTCGGCTCATACAAAATTAATTCAATTATTGGAACAGATAACCAAAATGTTTATTTTCAACCCCCTTAAATTTGCGTACGCGTCTATTTTATTTCAAATGCTGTTGACGAATTGATATTGTTACCGATAAAGTATTGTTTCTAAGCGATTTTAAATGTTAAAACGGTTGAGCACCTATGAGGATACGCCTTTTTAATCTGATTATGTACAACGTTTTACTCCTTTCAAGAAGCGACCTTGAAAAACATGGTTGAAAATGAAAGTATTGCTTGTCATAAAAAGACAATTCTCATACGCGTTACCTTTTAACTTTTGTTATGGTAAATTCTTTTCTGGTAATGGGTTAGTTCTGTAACATGTGCGTCCTCCGGTAAAACCTACCCCAAAAAATGACAATAGACTTATAAATATAATTCTTAAAAAAAGTTACATTTGTTATTTGTAAAAGTATTTGTAAAAGTATCTTGTTTCTCAAAAGACAGAAATGCTTTGAACTATGTATGTTACCATTTTGCCACAAACCGAGATTGTTATGCATTGGATTTTTTTAGACGGAAATCATTAAGAAAAAAGGAGAAATTGCTTGTTTCAAGCAATTTATCTTGTTTTCTCAATGTTTTTTTACAATATTTTGCCGTCTATTTTCAAACTAAACTAACGTTGAATCAACGTTGGAAATTTTTTTGTATCTGGATTAGTCTAAAATTGTTTTCTTATGTGTTTCTAGCTTTAGACAACCGAAAATACAAAGTGACGTCATTTAAACAGGTTTTCCTGGAGAACGCATCATATATTTTTTCGAGTAAAATATTTATGCACATTGCAAGTGGAACTTTTCTGCCATTGAAAAATCGATAAAATTCAGTTTTTATGTCGTTTATGTATTCAACATTTTTCACAGTTCGGGCTATAAATAGATTCATCATCATTCTTTCTCTCCATTAACCATCAACAGTATTTATGGAGATTTCCAGTTGCAGATTTCATATAAATTCAAAACAGTTTCCCGTAAATTACAGGCAATTGACCTGCTAGCTAAACGGATATTTCTAAATTGCTTATTGCTCTCCCGTATTTCTACAGCAAGGATGATTTAGGAACTACTTTACACTAACCAGTTTGCCGTTTCCGCTAAATGTAATCAAGCGCAAGCGACATCTATATCCATTATTTGAACAAGTTTGACTGCTGCAAGAATAATCCAGGAAAATGAATGCTCCCTGAAGAGTGATTATATTAGGAAAACTAATTTAATGATTTGTTCCATCAACTTCTCGTTTGCCGTCTAGGATTCATCTAATTTTAAGCTAATATTTGACATTGATTGTGATAGATTTGTAGCAGAAAATGAAGTTGTTGGCAGAAATGTATGGACTGTATCTTTTCACATATTTTTGCGCGATTCTGCCTCATTTGTCTGGATTTAATGTCGAACGTTTGAAATATCGCCATCGGGTCTTTGCCACCAAATCCAATAAGCCTTTTCCGAACCGATCCACACGTCGACTTGTGAAATATTACACATCAGCTTTATAACATTATCACCTTCCCGTTCTGCCTCAGGCACAGAAAAAACTTGTCCTCGTTCCAATTAATTGTTGAAAGATCTCTGCTTTTTAGCCACGTGTGGTTTTGATGAACAGATTAATTCATTTAAATATTTTCCTGTTATCCTTCCAACTACTTTTCCTTTTTGTGTCAATTCTATGAAAAGCTAATAAACCAACTCCATCGACGACAAAATAGTCCCCTGATGATCAGAATAGTAAACGAACTAGCTTTCAAATTTACTATTTACATTAACCCTTTGCTGTTTAATCCCTGCTTTTTACATGCCTGTAATTTTATGATTGAGAAAACATTGTGAAAAAAGAAGAAATTGCTTCTGACAAGCAATTTCTTCCTTTTCCACACTATTTTCTACCCTACTGAATGGTTATTTTTCAAATTAAATCCACTTCAAAATTTCGTCTGCAAAACCTTTGAATTTGGATAGGTCCAAAATTTTGTAAAACAGGAAAGGGTTAAAAGGGTCTCTTGAAAGAAAAAAATAAGTTCATAATGAGTAAAGATCTGCAATTCTGCGTCTTGCCCAAGCATTCTGATAAGCCCTTTGAAAGTTTACATTTAATGGAATATTTATTACATCAATTAATCAGAAAAAACATGTATGTAAAAAAGAACCAAAAAACCCCAAAAAATACAAACACATAGGCTGCAATTTGTGCACACTTATTGTTGCAAAAAGATTATAAAATGTGAAGGGGTGTAAATTCCAATATACAAATCTTGAAAGACTAGATTATTATAAGAAATATAGAAGTATATTGTTTTATTTTTTCCTTTTTTTTTGGTTTGAGAAAATAATGCATTAATGTGATTTTAACAAACGGCAGTAGGGGAATGGCGTTGTTCCCAAGCTCAGATTGCTTGGCAATGATTTTAACTGTCAATTATTTAAATTTAATTCGAGCCTAAAAACGCGTATCGACCTTGTTTAAAGAAGAACATCACTCGCCCTTTTGTATCAAATTTAATCTTTGATTTATGGTAGCGCTAAGAGAGATAATTCTTGCAGATATCTTTCATAATTTGTTCGAATTTACCATTATTCACTTGTTCACGCTGACAGCTTCTATTCTTAAGACCGTGAGCTTCTCATTCGTCAATAGTTCTATCAAGTGCGAGAGCTATTCTATCTGTCAAATAATCAATATCATCACCGTTCTGAAGCTGACCTCAATCAAAATATGTTCCGTCTATTTAAATCAGATGGTCGGAATCAGAAATTATATAAATGAGTATATAATGTGTTAGTGGGATTTGACAGAAGGAATGTTCATTTGGTAACCCAGCGCATCCATCAAGACATATTTGCAATTCCAAATATGTCAAATAAACCGATACTTCCTCACCCCTGCCTTGCCCCCAATCTAAATATGTTCGTTACATTTATATCAGATGCTTGGCTTCACTAATCTTTAAGTTTTCCAATAGAATGTAACAGTGTAATTATCCGGAAAAGAGCTTGTAGTTTAGTCAATGAATCGAGTTAGAAGACAGACCGCAGCCAACGTTCGGTTGATCGAGAGATATTTGGGGGAATGTTAAACAATTTATAGATATTCTGACAGTATTATCGTTGGCATCAATATGGCAGTGTTGGAAAGAGCGTTTTGCAATTACCAGTAGGGAAGAAATCTGTCTCTAATTGTTATCTGATGTGCAAATAGGCTCTCGGATTTTCTAGCAGTCTCCTTAAATGTGTTTTTATTCATAATTGATTTACAAGGTGCAATGAATCACATCCTTAAAGGCGTATTTAAGTATTAATCGAGCACCAAAGGTTGATGTTTACAAGCTTCTAGACGCCGTGATTACGCAACGGTTTCAAACAGTTAATGACATCGTGGAATTGACACTCATTTCAATCAAGACCATTCTAAATCGCTCACTCAGCGCCCCGTCCATTCATTCCAAACACTTACTCAAATCATTCATAAACGCTTCAAAATCACTAAAAAGATAAGATCAATAACTACAAAATAAATATAGATAGCAAAAAGAATGCGATTTCACTAAAATAATAGAAATCATAATCGCCTGATTGGTTCCCGAAGAAATAGGAAGCTGTTTATAGAACTTGTATGCATTTTTTTTAGCGATGTAATAAATATCGCTAATTTTGTTCATCTTAAACAAAAAAAGCATTATTGGATTACCCCCCTTTAATTTCACTCAAAACTCACTCATTTCACTCGTCCAATTTCATTCCAAGAGCATTCCAAAATCATTCACCTTGTCAATTACACAATAGTGTTTATTGTATTTCTGTAGTCCTTTATCGTCAAGCAAAATGTACCATGCAGGAAAAGAGACAAGAATCGTTAATTGATTGATTGAATAGAGTTTTCGCCGCTTTCAACATTATTTCAGTTATATCGCGGCGGCTGGAGTACCTAACAATGGTTTCATGGTATTTCTCTCACCAGTACAACCACCACATCCTTTCCTAGCCTCCAGCTGCAATCTCACATAGGTCTACGATTATCAACCCATTGGTGAGAGACAAATAGTCGGAAAGAATGAGTGTCGCCGTCGGGGATCGAACCCGGGACCTCTAGATTGATACTCCGACGCGCTACCAACTGCGCTATGACGGCGGCCGTAGTTAATTGAATTAAGAAAATGACACAGGACTTACATTCGATACGAAAACATCAACCACTTCTTAAATCGTTGCGTCTTTCAAATTAATATTCAAAACAGACCAGGGGCCCGTTTTACTAAACATCTTACGATAATTTTTTGCGTAAGTTGCTTCTACAGTAGTAACTGAATAAGGAATTCTGCCATGCAACATTTCATTGGAATCGTCTTCTAAAGACGATTTCAATGAGATGTTGCAAGGCAGAATCCATCAATGAATGAAAACACCAGATACGATTATTGAATTTGACTTACGATTAATTTTTCCGTGAGATGTTTAGTAAAACGGGCCCCTGGATCGGAAGTTGTGGATCTACGTAGACTTTTTGAGACAAAAATGGTCTTTATATACTTACTAGTATTCGTCTTCTTTTTAGACATCCCCTACAATTTATTTACTGGGTGATGGATTCATCGCCTTTCAAGTATTTGTTTGTCGCGTATCAATATCATGTAACTGAATTTAAATAAAAACACGGCCCCGAAAAAGATGGATTTAGGAACTGATTTATGGTCAAATTTTAGAATACAATTATCCAATGCTTATGTAGTTGAATGTATACTTAGTTCCAAAAGAAAATGTGCACATTTGAGTTTTGTATATCTCTGAAATTACACAATCTATCGTCATGAAAGTTGGTGTGACTATCCCCAAGAGTATGGGCAAGCGACATTTGAAAACTTAAACCGCGCAGTGAGCAAACATTTTCTGCTAAGTTGAGACATTTAATTTTGCATGTTTTGCATGTGCATCACGCGTTAGACGAATAATTGGTCTGAGATTGCATTTAGTTGAATCTTTGCTGCCTTTCCTAAGCGTAAAATCACATCTTCATTGCAATTGTGCATGATGCTGCAGCGTGGTTTCATTACCAATAAACGTTGGTGAACAAAATCGAACCTTATCAAATTTAGAACGTAATTAAAATTGATTGAGTATTCATAATCCAATAGAAATCGAGGTTCCCAATTTGCAAGGTCTTTAATAAGCAAATCCAAATGTTGTAGAACGCGACGGCTTCATTCAACGACAAGTTACTGACCTAACAACGTAGCAATGTCTAACTTTGACTTACATGTGACGTCTGCATGAAAATTAATTTTTTTGTTTTGAAATGGCTTCGAATGGCTTTTTAAACTCTATAATGCAACATCAACCCATATCTCTAACCAAAGAAAAAGTTGTAAGTAGGTCAAATCTTAACAGTTTTAGTTCTGCCCGCGCGTACGCAGCATGTGATTCTTTTTCCAAATCTGTTTTGACTTTTTATTTTATTAAAAGGCCTTAACTAAAATATGGTATCAAATGTACACCATAATTTTCCTTCAACTTTGTAAAAATCAAGAGAAATTCAAAAAGTAAAAGTGCACACTTTCTTATGGAACTAAGTATATTAAAAAAAAAAAAAAAAAATAACAAAAAAACTAGTCTTAATTCTAATTTTCCAAATGAGAAACAAATCAGATATAGTTAAGTCTAGTAGAATGTATGTACAATATGTCGAATAATTAACTGTGTAAAGCTAACACGAAAAGAGCAAAGAGGAAATTGTGTTGAAATATATAAAAGGATTGTTTATACAATTTGAAGTGTATGATTATATCAAAGACATACTTCAGATTAATTGTTCTACATATTTTTTTCTTCATATTTTACTCTAATTTGAGGTTACACTGGTACATTTATATTCGCAGTTTTGATAACAAAGCGGATAGGTTATTTCAATATATTATTTTTGAGATGCAAGTATCTTGAAAACATAATTCAATTGTATCAAATAGAACAACAACTCAGATGTGCTGAAATTTACTTCCGGTTTCAGTTTTACCACTGGTGTTCTTTTATACAAACCGGCCCTGATGTATACTCGGTGTCGCGAAACTTTTTGCTCTGTTAAATGTAATACTTTAAAAAATAGTTGTTGCTTTTCCAATAAAATACATGTGAATGCTCAAGAAGATTTCATTCTACATATAAGCATAGTATTTCGTCTTGTTTAAAGCTCGCAAAAACATAATTTTGCTTTTATTTTATGCTTTATGAATTAGGCCAATACTCGTCAGTTCTAATTTTCATTTTTTTAGATATTCATATACAAAAATATCGATTCCTTTTGTCAAAAATGGACATATTGATGTGGCTAACAAGTCTGTAACAATTCAAAGGCGCGTTTTAAAGGAACCATAAGACGGATTGATGGATTCGAAATCATTGCCGAGTCTTTCACCCAATTATCACAACAATCTGTCTATGTTTGTTCGCCGTGACGTTCCTACACCAACTCATATTTCTCCCGTTCCGAACATGAGCAGGACTGAAAAGACCCTAATTACGCCGTAAATGAGGTAGACGTGTTCCGCCACATTGCTTCAATCACTCCTGTCACAGCGCCCAACAAAAACGCAAGGAAGCCGCTCGACTTCTGAATGGTTTTGTAAATTAAAGATAATATGGCAATCCGGACTCTTCGTATTCAATTTGGAAGGTTCTCTGATTAAACCACTGTATTGGAACATACGTTAGACTCGAACAAATATGAGGGATTCGACGCGTGAAAATAATGAAATTCCCTCGACAAAAGACTTGTTTGTGCTCTCCATCATCGTGAATAGTCTTTGCCTTTTCATTTTAGGAACAGACAGTAGCTCTGTAACAAAGTTGGAAAAATATTTTTCATTTAACACTTTCCTGTTTTTCAAAATTTTGGACCTGTCCAAATTCAAAGGTTTTGCAGACGAAAATTTAAAGTGGCTTTAATTTGAAAAAATAACCATTCAGTAGGGTAGAAAATAGTGTGGAAAAAGTAGAAATTGCTTGACAGAAGCAATTTCTTCTTTTTTTACAATGTTCTCTCAATCATAAAATCACAGGCACGTAAAAAGCAGGGATTAAACAACAAAGGGTTAAATGGGTTTACTTTGTTTGATATCTTAAAAGCAAATAAAAGGTACTATTTTATTTTGATTAAGAATTTACTATACTTTCCTTTGTTTTTCATACAATCTGGAATCTATCGAAATGTACTTCCAGACGTACCTCGATTCATCTAAAATAATGAAAGGAATCAGATAATTTACATAGTCATTGATATTACAATTAATACTTGTATCTCCTTATCTTACCAAAACCAAGTTATTTGCCCATAAACTCACGACGATTTGGCTCGAACTACGAACCTTTAAGTCACAATTTGAGCGCCTATCACATACAGCCAATGAAACAAGTGAGAGATTTGAACAGATACAGATAATAACATCGTGAAATTGACATTCAACCCAATCACAACTATTCTAAAACACTCACTCAGCGCTCCATTCACTCATTCCAAACACTCACCCAAACCATTCAAAAACGCTCAAACACATTGAAAAATATACAATCAACAACGTCATTTAAAATGAATATTGATAGAGAAAATTCGCGATTTCACTGACATAATTCAAATATTGTTAGCGTCTTATAGGTTCTTGAAGAAATATACAGCTATCAATAGTACTTTTATGCATGTTTTATTAGAGGGAGGTAATCAGTATCGCTAATGTTGTTCATCCTGAACAAAATTTGCGATATAGGATTACCTCCCATTGAATTCACTCAAAACTCGCTTTACACACTCATTCCATTCATTCCTAAATCATTTCCAAAATCATTCACCTTGTCAATTTCACGATTTTGTTTACTGTACCAATAGAACGGGGCGACGTGAAACTCCCGCAACAATTATTGCAACACAAATAGAATTTACTATCGAAGGATTCTGCAGAATAGTGAACACAGAAATGTAGTATTTCAATACTTTTTTTAAAAAACATGAATTGATTCTTGCTCGAAAGAAAGAGGTAAAGCATGTATCAGACAACGTTTAAAATCTTCAATAATTTGTCAAATAATTAGCATATATGAATACAACCACATTCTCCCAGGTGAAAATATTTGTATACAGACAGACACCCTCTTGTTTAGAAAATGCTTTCCCATTACAAATAGAAAAAAAATTAAATGATTAATCGGTTCCAAATTATTGTTTATTTGCATACTCAGCTTATTTTTGCCATCTTACACCTCTTCCGAAAGATAAGGGGCGTGGCATGACAATCGGAAAGAATCGTCCTATTGATGCAGATCAAGTGAAGGGCGGACAGCAAGCATCTAGGTGAGAGAATTATTGATGATGTGGCCGGGGAGGTATAGAGCACAGCAAGTTTTCGAATAATAGCATAATTACAATAGATTAAAACCTCATCAATCTGATATTTAATCACAGTAAAAACATTTGAATATTCTGAAAAGAGTTTTCAATACCAAATGTATCGAATGATAATACCAGCCATCGATGAGACATCCATAATGGTCCCGAAAATTTCGAATTCTGCCCGGATGTAAAAATAACCAGTCTAAATTAAGTGAAGCATAAAAACACTTGGCACGCGCGGTACTGAATAAATGGTGTCAGTATGTCCGCTATTGTTTTGTAAATGAAGTAAACAGTGAAAATATGCACGATGCCGTATACATTTCTATGTCGCAAGAGTTTAAGAAAACATGTTGGGTCAGCTTGAATCCAATTGTTTAACATGGACATCTGATTGAAAAGTCGCGAAATCACCGACCTATTATGCAAAACAAGCCATCTCTGTGTTCAGGAGAAGAAGGAGAAAAAACGCTTTTTAGCATCCACAGTTTGATACACGCGTTGAGTACACCGTTCTTGGTAACAAAAAGTTGTAATTTTGAGGCCCTACAAACGCTTCATGTACCTGTAAATTAAACGACGCTGTTTACTGTAAGAAGTCGGTTAAAAGAGGTTGGGACATGATCAAAATTGGCAGATTTGTTTTACGGATCTTAATGAACCCGCTACTGATCTTTGCAAGTCTACACAATGATCAAGACATCACATTAATAAGCAAACTAGCCCTGCGTTCAGGATGACAATCGGTGCAAACATTTAGCCGGTTATACATCGCTTTGCACGTCCACTTGCGTTCATAGTGGGGATATAACAATGTTTGTGCCGTTTTGTCATCCTGTACTATTTGTTTCTCACCAACGAGCTGATAATCGTATACCTATGCGGAATAGAATCTAGAGGCTAGGAAAGGATCCCATGGTTGTACAGGTGAGAGAAATACCAGGAATCCATTGTTAGGTGCTCCAGCCGCCGCTATATCACTGCAAAAATGTTGAAAGCGGCTTTAAACACCATTCATCAATTACTAGCTGTACCAGAAAATACACTGAAACTCTGAACTGGAAGAGAAAAAAAAAGTTGCAGCGGTCTATCGATGTGGGGTCATTGCAAACAATGAATTGTACGCACAGTTCTGTCCATGTCGATTTTCTATTAAGGAAATCTAATTTAAAACCGAGCAGGTTAAGTCCCATATGTTAAGGACGATAGGGGTTAACTTTTCTTGACTAAAGACATAGCTTGAATATTTTACTAAGCAAATCTAGCTTAAAGCCTTTGATCAGAACGCTAATCCCATTACTAGACGACAAAAATATTAGAAAGGCCCAATGTTGCATACAACAATTTTAATTGACAAATTCTGTGAAATATTTATCTTTCTGAATAGAAAATACTATGAACGATGGAGAATTGACATGTAATTTCTTCATTTTCCAAAATGGTTCTGTTTTTCTCTCAGTTCGCTTCAAAAAGTGGTATTATGTGGAAATGATGTAAGGATAAAGCTAATACGTAGCAGCATTTTTTTTCAAATCGTGTTTTTTTGTCTGGCCTCGTATCGACAGCTTGAAAAATACGTAGTTATGCAGCTATGGTGGCTCGACGTCAAAATGTTTTAAATAAGAATATATTATTTATTCGATCGTTGTTTTTTACGATTCTGTTACACTCTAGAATTATATTGTTTCTTGTAGGTAGGCCTTATTTACTACCTGTCTGTCTATTAAAATCATCAGATTAATAACGCACAATTAAGTACATCGTGAAATTGATTCTCATTCCTATCAATACCATCCTATATCATCTTAGTTCATTCCGAACACTCACACAAACCATTCAAAATCGCTCCAAATCACCAAATAGGTAAGATGAACAACTACATTCAAATAAAAAATCGCTAGAAAAATCCGCGATTGCCAAGACTTAATTGAATTTAGTAAGCAATTGATTGGAACGCGAATACGGTAAAAAAGGGTTATTTCTATAACTTGTATGCATATTTTATAAAAATGAGGTAATAAAATAAATATCGCTAATTTTATTCGTGTTGAACAAAATTAGCTATGTAGGATTACCCTCATTTAATTACTCTCAAAACTCGCACTAGACACTTATTCTATTTCATTAAACAATTTCGTGATTTTATTAACTGTATATATATATATATATACAACCAAAATATCTTAATTCCAACAGAGTAAATGAGTCGCTTTATCATTTCAATTTGCAATGAGTTTTATTGTTCACATCGTTTAGTCTCGAATTTACGAAATTCGTTAAAGGAATTTTTTTATGGCAGTATGTACTGTCTGGAAAGTCGGAACAAGAGTTTGCGACTTTGCTAAGGTGTCAACGAGGCGTTTCTTTTAAAAGTAATTTTCATTAATTTTTGTTCTAATTGCTATCAGTCCACAATTCTGAAGCAAACAGCTAAAATCAATAATCAAAGTACTGAAAGTACTCATAAGTTGGAATGCGTTCGAGAGACGTAGACCTCAAGCTACTAACGAAACTGACGCCTCCCGCCCACAACAGGTGATCACAAAATACGTGTCGTCTTTTGACGGACGTATATAAATCAATGTATTTCAACAACGAGAGACGCTTAAACCTCTGAATCACTTACAGGCCTGAATCTGATAAAAGAATAATGATAACAAGAGGGCCAGAATGACCCTAAACCGCTCACCTGAATTCGATTGGTCCAATGGATCTTATCCAAGAATATTTCTAGCAAAGATTCACTCAAATTTGCCTAATAGCTGTAGAAAAGACATAATTCGAATTATAAGCAGTCATAATAAACACTGTCAACCAATTTATTACAGAGGAGACTCAAAATTAGCCCTACCCTGCCACGCCCATATTTATGGGCTAATGACAATTTTGCCAACAATATTTGAAGTGGGTCATCAAAGGAACATTCTTGTAAAGTTTGATTGAAATCTGCTCAGTGGTTCAGGAGGAGATGTCGTTAAAAGATTTTGGGCTAAAAATAAGCCCCACCCTGTCATGCCAAATTTATTGGCCAATTAGAATAAAGCGACAATTTTGAAGAGGGTCACATTCTGGCAAAATTGCATTGAAATTGGCCCAGCGGTTTAGGAGAAGAAGAAGTCTTAAGAAAGTTGACGACGGACGACGGAGTCAGGGAGATCCTCAAAGCTCCCCTTGATCACGTTGTGCTCAGGTGAGCTAAAAAAGAAGAAAATGATACGGACCATACAGTCGACTAATGGACGCACAGGGGAACACTTGTACACTCAAAACAGTTTTTATATTATTTTTCGAATGACTTCTGCTCCATTTGAGTTATCAATTACATTTTAAATTAGAAGTGTCGCAAAGTGGACCTCAACAAGTGATTTGTCTATGATGAAAAGACATTTTCGCAGGGAAGTCTTTTACTTCATGAGTTGGAATCTCAAGACAATTTTTGGACGAAGTTCAATTGTGATTTCGATCTTTGTTACTCCAAAATTGGGCACTTTCTCGGGTCATTGACAAATTTTATGATTTTGGTCAATTGGTTGTTCAGTAAGAGTGGAAACTATCAACTGTTTAAATACTGATGACCGTGACATGTAAGACCCCGAAACAATAGGGCATTTCTTTGGGTCATGGGCAATATTTGTGTAAAGTTAAGTTATTGCAGGTCAATTGCTTCTCCGTTTATCTAGCGGAAAGCAAAAGGTCAATGGACTGAGAGACAGACATAATGAAATCAATATATGCTAATGTTCTTCTGAGTTTGGGGTACAGTTAATAACCGTGTTGATGTGTAAGAATGTGAAGAAAACAAGTTGAACTAGTTTGTTTGTTTCAAATGGCAAATTGCCTTGGTGATAAATGCAATTGGGCAAATATATTCATAATTCAATTAAAGATATGATGGCAAGGGTTTGTGTGGATGAGTATTGGGGTTTTACAATGAAACATTCATGTAGATAACTGCAATATGACGAAAAAAATATTTATTAACTTTAAAAGTGTATCATCACTTTAAGAAAATATTTTTATTTCGTAGCTTAGACAGAAATTTACAATATAACACCCTGTCAAAAGAAAGTCGATCAGAAAGAGAAACTATACCTTTAAAAGAAACTATAACATAATGCTACGAAAAACAGGTCGCGACCTTACCAAATAAGCAGATCACGTGGTTGGTCTGTGCTATTGCTACAATACTGAGAAAACAGATCGCGACATTACCAAATAAGCAGATCACGTGAAAGGCTAGTGCTATTGTCAATTGCTGACCTTATTGGACTTGACTTATCACATGATTTCCAAATATAGTAATACAAACATGTGATACTAATATATTCGTACGCGATTTTCAATAAATATCGTTTAAAACATAAATTAGCGTGTTTATAATATACGTGAAGTGATAGTTGTGTAATTGTACAGCATTATTACTTTTTGATGAAATAAACTGTAAGTCTTTGTCAAGTTGAGATATACAAAATAGGCCAAAGTGTATTCACATCCTGTTCACGTGATATGTGTTCTCAAGAAACCCGAAATGAAATTATCTTGTGTTCATTTTGCGGTTTTGTTAAATCTAAGTTGGAATTGCTCCGCATTCCAACTTAAAAATGGGTCATCTTTTTTAAAGTATATACTTTGGTCCAACCGAAAGACAAATTAGGTCTAGCGAATCGCGGTGCTTTATCATTGGTTTCTTGCTTGAATTTGCGATCGTTTCAAAGGAAGCAATTCAGGAAAAAAAAAACAACAAATTTCATGGTTACTATCTTGGAAATACCCGTAAAATCTAGCATACAGAGTTTCGATACAATGGTATAAAGATATAAAATATATGCTCATCAACTGTAATGTACATTAAATTTGTGACCCGTCAAACAAAAAGAAGTCATTCAGGAATGGAGAGTCCAAACTAAATCTTCAAGCTGTAAGAACATGGGAAATAATATTGTTCAAATTTGAATGTATATGATTCTAGTAAATCAAAAATACATTTTTTCGATTTCGATCCCTAGCAAAAAATTGAGAGGTATAATTTATCAAAGATAGTTATAGACCTATTGTCTTAAGGTAGTGGAACAGTAATAGTTCCGCTATATTTTGGACCACATGATCTTTCACAATGTTAACCGAGATTTCATAATGAAAATCATTAGGAAACCTCGGTTAACATCGTTAAAGTTCATGAATTACTTCTGAGACGTTAAAAAAATATTACGGTTCCACTACCTTAAGGAAAAAAACATTTCGACGATGGAAAAAGAAGTTGGTGGAAAAGGGAAGAAATTTCTCAAACCATGAACCAGCTTCTCAGCTTGATATTTGTTTGTGGGGGATCATGCACGTGTATTCAATAATGAAAATTTAAAACACCACGCAGCGATCCATTAAACATGGTTAAGAGCCATCTGTCCGTATTTTGTTTAACCATTTATCGTTTATTCTAAATCAAATTTATAGACCCGTCCAAATTAAAGGGGGTTGCAGACAAAAGTAAATTAAATGGCGTGATTAATTTGAAAAGAGACCTACCCATGTGGTATATTGTAAGAAAAGTAGAAATTGCTTGTTACGACCATTATTTACTATTCGACAAATAAATTCTCCTGTCATAAAGGAACTATCTAGAAAGTGCCTAAAAGATCGATTCTGCTCAGACTGCGCGATCAGCGCTTCTGACCAGGGTCGAAAATGTTTGCTTTTCACCCTTCTTACCAATATACAGTGATCATTATGCCTTCATATACAATTTTTTTCGGAATAGAACCTCATGTTGAGCTCTGCTGAATCTAATCCCTTTGTCAAATATTCATTTTACGGAGTTCCTAGATGGTCCCCTTTTCTTGTGACAGGTCACAAACTAACGTAAGATCCTGGGATATCAGGAAAGGGTTAACTCGTTCTTGTAAGAAAAACGACTTGGGTCCATGTGGTTCAGTGGCTAAGATAAACTTTAAAAGACAGAGGGGAGTCCAATTACTATGTTTTGGTGAATAATTTATGTTACCATAACAATCTGATTATAATGTCGATTTCATTTATTGGCAATATTATTGACAGTTTGTTGGTGATAGTTTAGACAGAGTGTGACAATTCCAACAATTTCGCACGTGCACAAAGCAGAGCCTCTGGCCAGCCTGTGCATCCGCACAGTCTGATCAGAGACTTCACTAGATATAGTGCTCTATAATTATATAAGGTGGCGAATTCTCACATGATACGCCCATCACACTGTTGGATATTAAAGTATGAAAAACAACGAAGGGAAATAATTATAAAGTATTTAGAGTTACGGTTCTTGTGTATTGTACTCCGTATTTATAAGAGGAAAATAACTACAAAGTCTCAAGTCATTCAGACATAAGGTGACAGAGTTATACCCCGGACATAGGAATGGACGTCGTCGAACCGCCGGACGTCCGGACGCCATGTGTGAGGACATTATATCACCCGTCTTTTGACGTGAGTATATAAGGCCTTACCTCTCTCCAGTCGTTCAAACAATACTCATATTGCATTGTGTGGCTGTCTAGGATTCCCATGTTTGTACAACAATCAAATATGAAATTGTTTGAACTGACTTGCGTAGGCTTAAATTTTAAGATTGATCAATATGGTGATTTTCTTATTATCGCTAATGTGTGGTGTCCGTGGTTTGCAGGTAGAGGGTCGGCTTCTTGACCCAAAGGTCCAATGTTCGATTCCTAGGAGCGACTATTGATCTTGCTTCTTTCATTGGCCCACACATTCGGCGCGAGTACTGGTGGATTTTCCAGGAAGCAGAATCGAGGGTGATTAATCTAAGTTGTAAGAATTTGTTTCCGAATAGATGGAAAAAAAGTTTAAACCAATTATCGCTAATCACTTAGATGGTGTATGAGCCCTAAAGGTACATTCTGCTTTTAGTAAAAGCAAGTGAAACGCTCAACAGCGACCCTATCTTAAATTACATTTAAGATGTACGCTTCACACGATAATGCATAGTATCATTTCTAGGGCGCTCACGAGCGTTTAGATATTCTAAATGCTAGGCTGGTTCTATTTGACCCTAAAATCTAGACTGGTCCAATGGGATTACACGTGTGTTCTTCCTGTTCTTCCTTTCGTAAGAAAGCCCTCCGTGGAATCAATTGCCCTTTCAATGAATGTTACATGTATATCCATTATTTTGGGTGTTAAGAGTACCCTATTTAGCAAATTAAGACTGCAACACATTTAAGATATATGACCCTTTACGGACCATCTGGGAACTCTGTACAATAAATATTTGAAAAAGAGATTGGGTCCAGCATAGATCGACCAGAGGTCGGCTTTCAAAAATTCTTTCACGGGATGGTAAAATTGAACATTCTGCATTCAGAAAATAAGTACATTGCAAAAAGTTTTGACCCTAGTTAGTTTGCTCAAACCGCGCAGTCTGACTATGGTCGCCACTTTACGCACTTCCCAGATGGTCCCTTTTCGCGTGACTGGTCACGTATGCAGACACCATATCAAAACAATATTTTATCTTACAGCAAGATAATATTCCATTGTGTATTGGAAAGCTAAACTTAGATCGACAAATTAACGGGGAAGGGAGTTCAGTTTGGTGTTTAATAATTAAGAAGTGAAATGAATTCAGATAAAAAAAAAAAAAAAAAAAAAACCTAAATAGCATTTTGATAATAAATATTTTACTCAAAATTTGTAACATTATTGAATGAGACAGCATCATTAATACTACTAAGTTAACGAAATCACTGAAAAAATTAATCCTCTTATCAAAGCTGAAATTTTTAATAGTGCCATTTGTTTGTCCATTTGTTTCAACGAAAAAAATGATACAGTTAATAACACCATGAAATTGCCAAGATAAGTGATTTTGGAATGATTTTGAATGAAATTGAATGAATGTGTGGAGCGAGTTTTGAGTGAAATTAAAGGGAGATAATCCAATATCGCTAATTTTGTTCAAGACAAAAAAAATAGCGACGTTTATTACCTAGCTTTAATAAAATATGCATACAAGTATATAAATAGCTTTAAATATATTGGCGTTCCAATCAGAGGCTTATTAAATTGAATGAAGTGTAAATCGTGGATTTTTTTTAAGCAATTATTGTTTTAATGTAGTTGTTAATCTTATCTTTTTGGTGATTTTGGAGCGATTATGAATGGTTTGAGTGAGAGTTCCGAATGAATGATTAGAGCGCTGAGTGATATTGATCGGAATGAGAGTCAATTTCACGATGGTCTGAACTGTACTCTTTTGTTTGTTATTGTCTGTTATTATTCATCTGACAGAGCGTGGCTTAAACATTGACGTAATTGGGGCAGTTTATTTTATCAGCATTTTGGTTACTTTCAAAAGTTTGTCTAACTATAACGCGGTAACATAACTGTATTTTAAAACTCTTCTAAAAGGTTGATGTGATTGGCAAAAGTGAACACATTTTATTGTTGGGTTACCTCGTGAGTCCAGCTTGAATAAGCCGAAGTTACGAGGTTTCGGTTACCCACTAACGGAAAAAGAAACTTCAATTTTATATATGATAAAAAGCCAATTACCTTTATCTTATATGCGAATACCCATTATTAAGGTCTCGCACTGCTAGGGCAAATATCATGAATCACAACGACTATAAATTAACGTTATCATGATTTTTTTGAAATCGACTCTTTTCGTAAAGTTCGTAAAATCGGATAATAAATCTGCAGAGAAATTAACTTTCAAAATAAAATTATATAGTCTTTAAATGCGACATCTGTTTAATAAACGTGGAAATCTTTAAATGTTTACATTTAATAGCGGCTGTGCAGTGCATATAAATCAAGACAGAGACCCTACACGTAGGCGGGGGGGGGGGGGGGCGAGAACGTAACATACGACGTCATAATCAATTATTTTCTACACAGTCTCTGCTAACTATTATGTCTTTCTGTGCCTGATGCAACAACTTGGAGAAGTTTTCCACATACACAATTTACCATTAAGAATAAAAATTGTGTACAATTCTATATGAATGGAATTTCTATTAAAGTGGAGGACCTTTATTTTGAGAACACAATGAGAAGACAATGATTTTTTAGAAATCATATTTACATCAAACTAAAGAAATTCAACTATTATCTTAACCTATTGTAAATCGGGTTTTATTGATGAGAGTTTTATTTTCGCTATCATTCGTAATTGATTGAACACACGAAACTAAGAAAATTTTTCCTTTTTTGTACAGTACATCGTAAAATTGACAAGATGAATGATAGTGGAATGATTTTGGAATGGAAAGGAACGAGTTTGTGGAGCGAGTTTTGAGTGAAATTAAAGGAAGATAATCCAATATCGATGATTTTGTTCAAGATGAACAAAATTAGCAATATACATTACCTTCCATTAATAAGATATACGTACTTTTCTGTTAATGAGTCTTCGTTAACCAAACAACTACTAAAATCCACAATCGCTAATAAAATCGTAGAATAATTTGATCGATTTGAGTAAAGTGTTGATCGTATTGAACGATTTCGATATGTTTTCAAATAATTTTGCAGCGTTTTTTAATTGATTTGGGTGAGTGTTGAATGATTGAATGGAGCGCCGAGTGAATGCTTTAGAATGATTTTGATCTGAATGAATGTCAATTTTACGATGTAACTAACTGTAAAATGTCACAATGCTAAACGGACGCAAGTGCCTATACTGGCACACAAGGCCTTTTGGGTTTTGGGACATTCTAATATTTCTTTCGCTAAAATATGATCTTGTTAATATTTCCGAAGGCGGGCAAATTGACAGGTGCAAAAATTACACGATTTGCAATGATTAAAGATTCCAAAAATCTAAATCTTTCAAACGGAAAAAACAAATTAATATCGTTATGAATGCGATGTCATATGACGTGTTAAATGATGTCTCTCTTTGAATGTTTCCTGACACACATTGCATTGCAGTTTTTCTTCCCGTTTCCTTTTCATCGGATCGAACTCTCGTTTATGATGAGATCTCATATGATAAACGAGATCACTCGTCATCCGAAACGTTGCGTTACATTTGGCACACCAATTTTGCGCGATACACAGTTCGTTTACCGGTTTTTGCATCATATCCGGAGTGGCAGTGGACAGTAACTTTTCCACCATGGGGTTGTTTGGATGCATGTAAGGAAATTGTGTCTTTCGAAGCTGTTCCATTAATATTTGTTTGCTAAGCATCCCATTGTTTGTGAAACTCCGCACTGACTCACTGCTCATATTTGATATTCGACTCATGATCTCCATTTTATCAGACGCCGTCGGCTGTAAACGATCTTTGTAGAGTCTCGGATCCAAATAAAACTGTCCATTACTAGTCTGTGGAACTACCCAATTTGGCATCATCATGTTGAAACTACTTTGAAGCCCGTATTGCAACGTTTGCTTCTGGTAAATTTGTCTTTTAGCCAACTCATCACTATGTAAAGTAAGTTTTCCTTGAGAGTTATTTTTGATATAAGGTGTTACGGGTTCAGTATCTCCTTCGGGTTCTTTGACCTGGGATTTCTCAACTTTTCTGAACGCACTACATATATCTTTATGTTCGTTTTCGCCCTCAGAAGTAGTTGGGGATAACTTCGATGGTGAGGCAATGTTATTGTTTTCTTCACAATTCTCTACTGACAATTTCTTTCGCGGACTGTCACTTATATCAAATTCATTCGAACGCTTTATACCCGTGAACGTGTCTTTTTTCTTGAAACAATGGGTTAATTCGTCACGTTCATTTGATGTGTGTTCCTTGTATTTCAAGTTATTATTTATTGATTTGTTATCTGATGTTGCGGTCTTGTCAAATTGTTGCGCGCATCTAAACCTTGTATGGGCCATTAGAGGAAACGGATATTTAAATCTATCTCCACAGCCCTGGCATGTTAGCAAAGATTCCATATCTGAAAGAAACACAAATATATCTGTAAAATTGACCGGAAACATTTAAAGAAAGGAGTGGGGTTTTTTGTGTGTGTTTTTAATGATAAGAATATGATAAAATTAAACAGGATAAATTGTGCAATTTAGAATAAGATGGTTTGATCGTTTAATGTAATGGACAAATATAAAAGCTATACCTAAACAATAGCCAAACGCTGATTGAAAATATAGTTTTGTTTTTTATCAGAATTAAATATCTATCGATCTTAAATGAAAAAAACAACAACTATTTTTCTATTTGTTTCTTTCAAGAGGGGACGAAACTTGAAAATTGAGGTCGAATTATTTTATTATCCATGATTTTTGCCCTGGCAGGGCGGAGTCTAAGTAACGGGTCGTTACCTTTTAAGATGAGGGTAAATAAGCCCTTTGAATACTTATAGTTCCGCAAGAAAGAGTGAGGTTCGAGTAACCGTTATCTTCTATCATTTTCAATGCAAAATTGATCTTTGATCACTCACTTGAAATTGCAGGTCTACACTTTTATAAACGGTCAACAATGTAAATTTTAAACATTAAACCGTCATTGGCCAACCAAACCCTCTTAACACCAGCTTGTACAAGCTGAAGTTACGAGGGTTTGGTAAACCAACGATGAAATAGGCTCACTTTTGGTAAGAATGTTAATCCTTTTGGCTTTAGGATACTTTTATTTTCGCATGTTAACGATGATTGTCGACTATTCTTTGAAAGAACTACCAGGTGAATATTGACACAGAATAAGGCGAGGAATTTTTTCGCAGGATTTCTTGGTAACAACTTGATGACATTAATTGTACAATAGCTCTCTCCTAAATGACGTCCAGTTACATGAAATGAATGGTTGCAGGGTTAAATCTTTGAGAAATTAAACCGGTCTAGCGGTGAATTTCTCGAGTGATAATTCACCTAGAAGTTTTGATAATATACCGGAAAATATTAAAGACTCCGAACCTGAGTTAATCGAGAATTAGAATGATCAAATGCACGAGCATATCCTTTCTAATATATTCTTTTTGAAAATATGAGTGAATATTAAAGATTGAAAACAAACGAACTGATTTGTGCACAATGTTTATGAATTTTTTATTTATTTGTTTATTTATTTAGTTGTTTCTATCAAGATTCCTGCGGTCTGATTGGCTTAAATTGTGGGTTCATTATTCATTTATAACAATTTGCACAACTATGTTTTAAGCTTCCGCGTAAAGTAGTCCGGTAAAAATCCCGTTATATTTCC
Organism: Fragum whitleyi; assembly: GCA_948146395.1. Lineage (NCBI taxonomy): Eukaryota > Metazoa > Mollusca > Bivalvia > Cardiida > Cardiidae > Fragum > Fragum whitleyi. Next base: position 46,351,620 of record OX411545.1, on the reverse strand, counting down.
TTCTAATTGCGGATAAATCTTTACCTCTTTGCTTTAATATATTAAATTGTAAGGTATGAGGAGAGTATTTGTTGATTTCATTGAGATATTAACCTAAGAGCCTAATCACAGCCATGTATGAATCCGTTACGCGTATTCATACAGCGTGATTATGTTTTTTTAGTTACATACTTCAATAAAATCCATAAGCACTCTCTTCATATATCATAACTTAAAACATTCAGACACAATTTAACTAAGAAGTTAAATTGTGTCTGAATGTTTTGAATTAAAAGGAATAAGACCCCCCCCCCCCCCCCCCCTAAAGAATAAAAGAGTTTTCTTACCAGTATCAGCAGTTCGTTTTAAAGGTTGAATACCGAGTTGTTGGGCAAAATCCGTACTATACCATACAAATAGTTCTTCACCTGCTTTGATTATTCGAATCATCCTGGAAGTAGAGTAGAAGAATTATGATGATCCTTAAGCGTCCAGGGGCCCGTTTGACTAAACTTCAACGAAAAATTTAATCAAACGTCAAAATCATAAATCGTACTTGGTGTTTTCGTTCATTGTTCGATTCTGCCTTGCAATATCTCATTGGAATTGTCCTCTACAGACGATTACAATGAGATGATGCATGGCAGAATTTCTTATTTAGTTACTATTGTAGAAGCAATTTTAATCTTTGACTTACGCAAAAAATGATCGTAAGATATTTAGTCAAAACAGGCTCCTGGTCATAAGTAACCCATGTTGTGTCAAAATGTAGACGTTATATTTGTAAAAAAAAGATTTGATACGTATCATTTAGGTACCTTTGAAGAAGCCCCTTCCCTCCTTTGAGAAATTGGAAGGCCCTTATCATTAAAAGATGTTTAAAGAAAGATTGTTTCAGACTTTTGTAATTTAATCTTATTAGTAAGAATTGCAATAACCAAATGAAATATCCATTCTGCTTATTATTCCAACGTATGTATAAAGTAACATGTTTAACAATAAAACTATACTAGTATGTGTATGTTTCTTCTTCTGATTATAAGAAAAGTTATTTCGGACTAGCATAATTTCGGCTTTATTAAAAATCTAGATAATATGTTGAAGACCCAAAATTTACAGGGTCTGGTATCAAAAATATTTAACTTAAATAAATTTAAATCAAAATGTGGCAGACTAAAGAACAATGTACAGTTCTAAATAAAACCTTAAATAGAAGCTGGGCTGTTCAAGATATATGGATACACGTAGAAATACAAATGTATATCGGATAAGAAAGTGCGACACTATCTAAACCACCTACAGAGACAAGTCAACGAATCCTATGTCTGACTTGTCCGACACGAGATTTTCTATCCAACGGCCAAGTACTTTTTTCTAGGCCATTTGTCCGGATAAAATACCAGATAACATCACCGAATGGTACTAAATTGATTCGAAAGGAAAAGTTAACCCAAAATTTATATATACAACATTGCTTTTGATGATGAAACTCATGGATTCCTACATTTCCTTCTTGAAATGTTTTTGTCGTTGTTGTTGTTGTTGTTGTTTTTCAAAATGCACTTATTATCTTTTTTTAGGGTACACGTTCATTTTGATCCTGGACAAGTAGAAAACCACCCTTTTCTTGCCCTGGGACAAGGGAAGAAATCCCCTTTTCAACGCCCCTAAATAAGTGAAACAAAATGCGATATAATACCTGTAGTAAATATTCCTGTCTTTGACATAAGCTTCGACATTCTGTTCTTCTTGTGTCCTCGCAGGATGGACGTATGGTAACCACGTGTTGCCGAGGTTGTTGTCATTGGGATTGATCTGAAATAAATATATAATACGTACTTAGTGTATTATATGAAAAAAATATCTACCGAGGTTGGGAGAATTGATAATTGTCGAGGCTCTGCCGAGACAATTACCAATTCTCACAACCGAGTTAGATATTTTTCATACAATACACTAAATACGTATAATATTTATCTTATAACCTCTATTTGTCTTGTTTTCGTCGATTTTTTTTTACTGAAATGCAAGTTTCTAGAAATAACCGCATGATATCATTGTTCTAAAAATAACTATGTGATATCATAAAAAAATATCATACGGGATGTTATCACACGGATATTTGTATAGTTATAAGATAATACAATTTTTAAACTGCATTTACAAATAGCAAGCCAATTTATCATTGTTGAACGACAATGAGACATATTAAGACATATCAAAATGTGAATTATTGACTGAACAATTTTCCTTATTTGAAATATAGGACACTTTAGCATCATCATTTTCCAATTTTTTAGAAATGGTCAACATGACTTATACTTCATAAGGAAGGAATTAATTGAGTTTGCAGAAATCTTGTACATGAATTTAGAATGTCCGGAAATTGATATCATTTTCCATCTGAGTAAAGGAATTATGCGAGTGTATATTTTTCCTACAAAACTAATTCTTATTACAATTTAAACCGAAATACAAAAAAGGTAATTACCATCTTCTTTGAAAAGAAAACGAAACAAAACAAAATTTGAACCGTGTTCTACACCCCCATTATCGCTGTATAATTCGTGATATGATAGCTAAACTTTGTATAAAATGTTACGAAATTCAGAAAAAAATAAGAATCTGGAAAACCCTTGCGTAGGACGTACATCTGCAATTCAAAAATTTGTAATCGTTTCAGCATCTCAAAGAACACGTTGTTCATGCTGTGTTGACTTATTCGCGCATTAAATTTTGTTTGGACATATTTTCTTATCTTTATACAGTACTCTTTCAGAAGCTTTGCTGTGCCTTTACTTACCGTAATATTTGTCGCTTCGTTCCTTTCGTCTGTTGTTAGTAACCCAATAAAATGTGAGGGAGGGATGTGGCCAACGGCCGGAAATGGTCCGAATATCCGCCCATAATCTAACGTCACTTCCGTTATTACCACCATCTTGTATCTAAAAATACAAAGAGTAGGTAACATAAAATCTCCATAATACAATTGTATGCCTATGTTCATTGTTGAACCCTTAACCCTCTGTTCACGACATATTCCTACTACACAAAGCTTTGGCAGACAGTATGTAATAAGGTCAGCATTCACAGAAGTGCACCCTGATCTAAGCCTACACTCCTTACTTTCCGTCCAAGTTTTTTTTTTTTTTCGAAAACTTGAGCCAAAAAGTCTGAAATGTCCCGTAAAATGAATGCTAAGAATAAGGGTTAAGTAATGATTTCTACGAAGTAGCCGACGAAAAAATCATAATGCATGCACATACATGTATTTGGAGATCGGTATAATCAAGGCACAATTTCATCAGACATTCAATAGCTTCGATACGTGTCTATTTGTATCTGCCTCTCTTTGTTTTATATTTTCAATTCTTTATTAAAGAAAATTTTGTGTCAAAACATACAAGTTTTTTTAAAAAAAAACATTTATTATAACTATAATGTTCAATCGCATTAAATCTTTTATTCATATCGCTATTTAAAGAATAAAAAGAAAAGAAAACATCGCATAATCTATTAAATTAATTCTTAAATATGATCAGGGCTGGTGAACTTAGGAAAGCCCGTAGACCTTCGTTGTTAGTTTCTCGAAATTATTCGGTATGTTTTATTTTTTTCGCTAATGGGGGATCGAAGCAGGTTAATAGCATTGATGGTCATTAATGAAAATCCCCTAGTCTTTATTCAGAATCAAACAACAGACAAACTACCATTGATTGTCAGTTTACGTTACAACATCCACATGAAATGAACTCTTGATAGGGAGGGTGAATGGATAAATAATGGTGTAACTCTTATCCTACTTGATTTGAAATTTGTTTGGAATTAATTCTCAATTTTGGAGACACTTTGATAAACCAGATTCAAGTTTTTCAACAAGAATCGAGTAAAAATCAGACTGTGAAGCTAAGATCAGTCTGCACAATTGTGCAGGCTGATCTTAGCATAAACTGTCTGTAGAATCGTTATAATACGTCAGGAACATGTTGTGAACAACAGTAGAAAGGGTTAATAATGGGGTACAGATGTAAGGCAACAGGATAGATACTATTACCAATTAGAGAAGTATTGAATCCCTTTGATATTCGACTAGAGGGATTACTGGGCCATATTCCCTAACAGCATCAACTACCTTTCAAACTCATTATAGGATTGAGATAGATTTGGTACAGTGCTGCGATGGGTGCCTCAGCATATCGATACATCTTACAGTTAAGGGCATCGTGAAACAAGGTGGATTTTTTTTCAAATGCTATCGAAATGAAACAAGAATTAAAGAAATAGCCAGCGTTGAATGTTTCTAAAAGGGGGTAATAAAATGTTCCCTAAATACCCCACCTCCTCCTTTGATATGATACACAAACTTTTCTATATACTGTTCTGTAAACAGACATTAAGGATATACTCGTATTTGATTTTATATACAGGTACACTTTTTTAAGTTGCTATATCTTGTACTATTGACTCCGATCGGAATTATAAATGCACAGGCTAGTCTGTTTTTACTTGACCAACGATTCTAGAAACCTCACCCATATGCTCATTTAGAAAATAGTTTTCTTCGTTACATAAAAAGTTTACGGCTTAAACAATGTACATGTAAACAGATCAATTCTTCCATTCTAACTTATATTTTCTTTATTTTGAACCGATCATAAATTTGCAAAAGAAGGAAAGCAAACTTTTCAAATTACTAAAAACCTGAGTTTATGAAGAATGTTGCCTTGACTTCTGTTTAACGATATCATGATCCAGCTTATTGTCTATGAACTACACATCTGTAACTGCAGTTAGTAATATCTTGAATTTAAACATTCATCTCAATCAAAACCATTTTAAATCGGTCTCTCAGGGTTCCATTCATTCACTCCAAACAGTCAATCAAATCACTTGAGAATTTCATTGAAATGAAATAAATTATGCCGTGTTTTTTTTTTTTTTTTGTTTTTTTTTTTTTTTTTTTTTTATTTTATTTTATTTAATTTTTTTTTCTTTTTTTTTTTTTGGCGGGGGGGGGGGGGGGGGGTTATGTGGATTTCAAAGCGTCTGATTTGTACATGAAAACACAAATTTGAAGTACGTAAATTTTTAAGATAGGTAAGAAATATCGTATTTTCTACAAATTTGAACGAAATTAGCATTATTGTATCAGCTCACCTCAATTTCATCCAAAATTCGCTCCACACACTCATTCAACATCAATTTAAAATAATTCCAAAATCATTCAACTAGTCAATCATAATTTTGTTATCTCTAAAGAAATGTGCTACGGCGTATTTTTCTTGTAATCGGTAGGAACGTTATCAATTTCAGTGCCAAATCATTTGTACTCGGTATTTTTATGACAATCAATAACCTTTTTCAATTAGATGTGATTTATGTGCAGCTCATAAAGCGATGCATCTTATGCGTTAGTTTTCTTAACAAAGTGTACTTTCCTTCAATCTAAAGATAAATGGATATGTCGCTAGCAGACTTGCGAACAATTTATCTTATCTAGTTATGTCTCTATAAGTATATATGAAATTTGACAGTCAAGGACATATCTCTAATGTGTTGTTTATTGAAAACAACAAGATAGTGGTTCTAATTCCGTTAATTTAAAGTGTCTGTTTGTAGTTTCATAACGTGCTTGAAACATAATGTGAAATGGAACCCATCGTGTTTTTGACAAGTCAAATGATTTTGAAATGATTTTGGAATAATATCAATGAACTGAGTCTGAGGATGGAGTTTTTATTGGAATATAGGGGAGAAAAAATAATATCGCTAATTTAGGCCAAATTGGACGAAATTGGCGATATTATATTACCGTCCTTTTAGAAAATCTACGTACTTTCCTATTTTTGTATCTCCACGGACCAATCCATAACGATTTAAGAGCGTTTTTGAGAGATATGAGCGAGTGTTTTGAATGCGTTTCACGGAGCGCCGAGCGAGCGGTTTAGAATGGTTAGGTCGAAGTGGATGTCAATTTTACGGGGCTACTTACTGCATTTATAATGCAGTGAAGCCTGTATTGACTTGATATCACCTGCCTGATAACAAGAAATGATATAGCCTCGTCATGATAAATTCTCCCAACCTTCACCAGATAAAATTGATAATTCCAGACAATACACATTATTCCCTATAAAATTGTAATTATAGTAAGCAATCACATTCAACAATTCCATCCTGCCGCATCTTTCACAATGAAAACCGAAAAAATGGATAAACTAATGATGATTAAACGACATTTACGGCCCAAAAATCAGTAAGAAAACTGTGAATAGAATAGGAAAGTATCAATAGTAAACAGTTGTTGTATGATATGTGGTTGTTTTGTTTTGATTGCTTTTTGTTTCCTGCTCTTTTTTTTTTTTTTTTTTTTTTTTTTTGCTTTTGTTTTTTGCTACATGTACCTATATTTATTGCATGTTTTCTTATCTTTTAGTTATCATGTAATAAAAGAGTTATTTTCTTTCACAACGAAAGATTAAATTTTCACAGACTTACAGATTTACGAAAGACCACCTTAAAAGTAACGAAGTCATATAAGCCTAATAGCTGCGATCTTGACAGCTTTGTTAACAGTTGACTTAATGATACGGATATATAATGAAGATCAAAAATAATTCAAAATGTGCGTTTAACCCCATAAAACACACTTTTTGGGTCATTCATTTCACAGCACTGTAACAGAATTACTTTTATTTCACAGGAACATCCCGGGGCCCTCGTCCATCATTATCTATACAGTCATTAATCACGTGACCCCGGGTGGTCACATGAGCCTATCATCATCGACAGAGGGGATTGAGTAAGGATCTGTTTCCGCTACGGCGATCACAAATTACAAAGGGGACGTAGGGATTATTTCCGTCAATGGAAATTTGTGTGGACTTCTACCTGCTGAGACAAGGGCTATCCGTCCAATGAACAAGTGTATAGCGAATAAATAGACTTTTCAAAATTCATAAAATATGCATCTTCTTTTCAACGTTTTTCTTTTATTCCTTTTATTCCCTTACTACAGCCAAGAACGTCGTGAAAAAGACAAGTCGAATGATTTTCGAATGATATTGAAAGAGTTTGTGAATCAAGTTTTGGACTTGGACGAAATATGCGATATTTATTACTCCTCTAAGTATTCTCTAAGTATGTGTGTCTTCACGCATCGATCAGACGCGTTAAAATTCACACCAGCCAACAAATCGTGGAATAATTTGATACTGACAATGAAATGTTCATCGTTTTGAACGATTTGGAATTGTTTTTAACAATTTCGGAGCGTTCTTTTACTTTTTCAACAGTGAAAGCTTAGAATGAATGAATGAATGAATGAATGAATGAATGAATGAATGGGGCCAATTAGAATGGTAACAATCGAAGTGAATGTCAATATCACTATAAGTCAGCCCGATCGTCCAGTCGGTAGAGGACCGGACTGCAAAACCACTGACGTTCGACCGCGTGGGTTCGATTCTTTGCCGGGTACAAACCAAACTAAGTGCCTTTCGGATGAGACGTGAAACAGAGGTCCCATGAGATGGTGCTTCACACCGGTCACGTTGAAAAACCATGATGGCTCTCAGCAGTAGTTTCGTCATGTATCCTTGCACTATCCCCCGTAAAAACTTACCATCTTCTGGGGCGGCGCTCATATAAGCATGTGCAACGGAAACGACGATAACTAAACGGAAATACACACACATTTTACGATGTAACTTGACTTCTATATGGACCAACCTTTCATCAATTACATAAAATTGCGTTTAAATGAAGGATTTCTAAGTAGTAAAATCTTAATTTCAGCTTTATACCATCCCAAAAAATATTTTTTGAAAATAAAATGATTTCAAAATAATGATTTTGTCTATCTAGTTAATGTTAATATTTTCGCATTTTCCGCTCTTAAACACGAGGGGTGATGGGGGCTGTTTAGTAGTAAGAAATTGTAAACACATATAGTAAAATCACGTGGTTTTATACTAAACATTTGACGGATGAAATGTCAATTATTCCATATTTGGACATGCTAATTAGCATATCGACGGTTATGTCATCTTAAGCTTAAATAGCACGTGCATTTTACCGTTATTACTCGCTTTCTCATCAAGTTTTCCTCGTGAAATTCCCAACTACTTCGTTTAATAATGCTTTTTAATTGGTCTTAACATGTAAATATAGGGTCCATTTCAGAATAAATAATAACAATAATCAATTATCTGGTCAAACGGTTTCTGAAGGAAGAGATAATATACTCAGATTTGATATCCAACGGTAGCAAAAATCTTCGACAAACTTAATTATATTGACATACTCGATTTTATACTAAAACAATTCACTCAAAATCTGACACTTTTGATTCGGCCCCTATGCAAATTAGTACTATTTTCGGTTATAAAATTCGCTGTTCCGTTTAATACAGTCACAAGTAGGTATGAAAGGCTGGAAGTTAACATGTAGACGGACGGACAAAATCATTATTTTACATTCAAAAAACCTGAAAAACTAAATTCGTCATGGTATTAGCTGGAAAATATGATATGTCAAGAAAAATATGCGTTTTATCAATTAATTTCTGAGACTTTCGGCGAAATGTTGGTCCATATAGAAGTCAAACGGACTATAACAGTTTTTGTAGACAAAATAGCGACCTTATTTTTGAAAGAAGAAACACAAGTCGTGCTAGACAATGATAATGAATAAAAACCTAAGGAGTTTCCGAAAAAGTACCAACTCTCGATTTGTATCGGTGCCTCCAAATGAAAGTTTCTACTCTCTACATTATCAAACCTAAATATTGTACGAAAAGATATGGGGTACATAAAACTGAATTCTTAACAGAATTTATTGTTAATAGATCGTCTGAAGACTTTGAATGCTCAATTGTGTTTAATAAATAACGATATAAAGTAAAAGGGCACTTATGCACCTTTCTTAAGGTAGTGGACCCTAATACATCCGCAACCATTCGGGAGTGAATGATCTTTAACAGTGTTAACCGAGGCTTCCTAATGTTTTTTCACTAGGAAACTTATGTTAACATTATGAAAGAACATGTTGTCCTAAATGTTACGGAACATAAATTTATGAAATAAATAAATTAAATTTGTTTCATTACCGTAATTGAAAGATGCTACGTATATGAAGTCTACGTAACGTATTTTGTGGTTGCGCAAAAACAATTTCATGGCGGACTATTTTCTAGGCATTAAAGCTGCTCTTTCAAATTTCTTCATACAAAACTAGTTCATAGATTCGGAAATAAGTGCATTTTCCAATGTTTAAGAATCACACATGGGTATGGCACTAACCAGTTTCAAAAATATTTGTAGCTTGGGTGTTCGAAGCGACAAGGTTAGTGACCGAACCAGTCTTTTTATATCCAGTCTATAAATTACGAAATTGTTGTTCATCCTTTATAATGTTTTATTTTTCGCATGTATGGATATGATGTTTCCAAATTGACAAATACTTCGACCTTGACATTTGATAGAATGGGACAAACAGGCGGAAAAAGTAAATAGTTGGCTAGAATTTAAGAATAATCTTTTAGGCGTTAGTAGTCGCATTATTTTGTCAGAATGGAATTCCGCTAAATTCAGGAATATCTGTTGTTGTTGTTTTCTTGCCGTACCAGACCGAATATTTTTATTGTAGAATTTCTTACGCGATGAAGTCATAATTTCCAATAAATTTTACCCCCCAAAGAATCAAAGTCGTATTTTACCAAACTGTGAAAGATCAGCTTCAACGTTTTTGGCTTGTTTGGAAAAAAAGGTTAATCAGTTGAGATCACCTTTTACAAAAGCCTTTTAATTGTGATCATAACTCTGTTATTACAAACATATCATCTTGAGATTTGTAATGCATTTTCTCTATCAGAAAGTATCCAAGAACTACTCTCTTATCTAAGAGTCGTATTTCTTAAGCTTTCACTATCAAGAACCTGCAGCCGAGTGTGGCATCTGCTTGCAGTGCTTATGAAATTCTTATTCCTTTGAAATACATTTGAGCCTGTGCGTGTGATTTCCAACAAATTCAAATGTGCACAAAGCAAAGACTCTGACCAGCCTGTGCATCTGCATAGTCTGACCAGAGTCTTCACTATGCCCTTAAAAGAGAGGTAAGATCTAAAGGTATCTGTAGACAATCGGTTACTTTATATTTACAGTTTGTGGCTGTCTGGACATATCAAAGTTTACATGTCAACAACATTTCCTATTGTTAGAAATGTCACGCACTGGCTCATTTTAAATTGTTCGAGCCTCAGAAACAGCAACTTACAATTTTAACCTCTCATAAAGTTGACAATTATGTGTTACGCCGTAGTCTAGACAAAATTAAGAATCAAATTTTGTGATAATCTGTTTTCTTTCAGATAAAAATGACGTAACAACACTACTTATGAATACATAATGTATTTACGGGCGTAAATGCAGATGCATACTTGTATGATGAGTTCGTATATAGTATAGTATATAGTATGGTATAGTATAGAATCGTATGTAGGGCCTACTGATCTATGAATATGATTAAATGTTCTTGGAATCGTATGTACTTATCTATGAATATGATTAAATGTACTTGTAAATATATTACAGACTTTCCGTGTTCATTCACCCGCATTCGACATCGTCGCACGATAAAAAAGACAATCTCTGTAGTCCATATATATTAAAAAAATAATGACAGTCATTTACTGAAAGTGCGTAAAAAAATATATATTCCAAATACGATTTGTAGAAAATGTGTCGCTGATTGAAATAAAAATAGCTTTGCAGTAGACCAATTCTATTTTGCATAAGCCTGACCATATTTGGAGATTTGAACATTTGAGAGTCAGTGTGTTATTCATTTAAACTTTTCAAGTTTCATGGTTTGTAGTTTGTCATCTATCAGTTTTGAGACAGTTCCTTTTCGATTAAATGATTTAAGTGAAATTAAATCAAATGTGAATAATCAATATACATAGCACCATGGGCATGTGAGACATTGTCAAAAAGTAAGAAGCTCCTACATCGTAGATTCGAAGACGAACGAACGGTTAGTCATACATTAACAATATTAGCAGTGCGACTTTGGAATGTGTGGCAAATCACTGAATATGAAGAAGCTTAGGCCAGAGTGTGTAGATGAAAATATTGCCATGCGTTCAGGATACTAATACGTGTGCAATCTTTTTGAAATGATACCCCGGTTTGCATGTACTTACATGTGCAAGGCTGGGCATCATCTCCTTAATGTTTTAAAAACGTTTTCATCGTGAACATGGGGCTGGCCTGATCTTTAATCGGGCTTAAGTACGACTTATTTGAAATAGCTATCACCCCAATGTTTCAATTATGAACCTTTTTTATGCATGGCCCTGGCCAAGTTTTGAAGTCTATATGGGAATAAAAAAGGCAGGGACTCGGGATAGTTAACAAAAAAAAACCCTCCTACCTCAGATTTTTGGTTCGATTATAGAAAAAAAGACAACAAATAAACGACAATGAAATTTGTCGTAACAATTCATTTTAAAATTGAACTTGGAAAATCGGGTACTTTCTCTAAAACTTGGCTTCTTATGTAGACGCGCTTGAAAAACATACATTCGCAAACCCATTCTGAAAAATGGCCGGTTTTTTAAAATATATTTTTCAATCCAAAATATTTTGGGAAGAGAATTTACAGTTTGATTTAAACTTTGTATAATAGTAGATGATTATCGATATGTAACATGCTCTATATTGAAATCATCTTACTATTATTATCATCTTTTTTTTGTCTGCAACATATTTCAATCCTAACCGGTCCAAAACTTTGTCGCTAGAAGATAGCTTTCATACATGTACAATGTACTACTAAGCAATAAGTAAATCAAATCGAAACAACACTTTCTTTGAAGGCCGTTTTAAACACAAATTGTTTTTCAAAAAAATCCATTTTTGTCTGGGGGGAAAATCTACGAGTGCATTTTGAAAAGGATTGAAAAGGATGAGAAATGGTTCCTCGTGCAACTACGTTAATATTTTTTCCACCTTTTTCGAACAGCAAAAATATGAGGTCGAAACTCCAGTTATTATATTACAAAAACATGTATACTCACCAAAGAATCGTCATATCTCGCTTTCCAATAGCCAGGATGTTCACTGTTTGTATCCTTTGGAATTTCTATTCTCACAGTATAACGAGAACCCTCCCTTTCTTTTAGCCCGTCAACGATTATCTCTTCTTTATACAAAGTTTAGAAGCAATGCGGGTAGCAAAGAACGATCAAATCTCAACTATAAAGAGCCCGGTTTTGTCTGAAGTCCCAGTTAAGACCGCTAATCCGCTGTGCACACTGGAACCCGCATGTCTCCTTCTGAACTCAATTGTCAGTCGACGAGATCTCAACGATACAATAAAACTTGTCCTCTTATTGTCGTCTTAAAAACCAGCTTTCTATTTTGTAATGGATACCCGCCCGGCATACGGAAATACTTTATACCGCCCAAGTTGTAATTGGTTGGGATTTGTCAACATTGGTGTTTAACAGACAAGCTGACGCTCCGCCCATTTAGAGCTTTTCAGCCTCCGTATTGGAGAAGCAATAAAGTTATAACATGATGCCCAAATATTGATAGAGCTTTATGAAGAGTTTGCTTTAATACTTGTTCTCTCAGATATTCTTTCGACGCAGACGGAAAACAATCATGTATCTATTCTGTCTATACTGTCGCTTCTTTAAACATAATACGAACTATATATGAAAAGATGAATAAAAGAAAATAAATTTCATGAAATCAAATGGTAGGTGTAACGAATTAAAAAAAGGAGGATTATCGTTTGTTTCAGTGTAAATAGGATTGATTTATGTTTCATCGAGTGAACAGCAAAAGCTTATGTTCACGAGTGGTGGAACGAATTGAAGTATCAATCGAATTTAATTGAAAAAACAAACGATTATTATATCTCTGTAATGCAAACATCACAAAAAGTTTGAATATTTTTGGACAAATTTTCTAAGAGCACGTCAGCACGTGATTCCTATGCAACGTTCATGATGACACCATTTACTGGGCTCAGTTTAGACAACTTCAGATACACTTAACAGCATCGTGAAGTTGACAAGGTGAATGATTTGAGAATGATTTAGAAATGAAATTGAATGAGTGTGTGGAGCGAGTTTTGAGTGAATTTAAAGGGAGGTAATCCTATATCGCAAATTTTGTTCAGGATGAACAAAATTAGCAATGTCGATAACCTCCCTTTAATAAAAAAATGCATACAAGTTCTATACATAGCTTTCTATTTCTTCAAGAACCTATACGACGCTAACAATTTGAATGATATCAGTGAAATCGCGATTGTCCTCTATTAAAATTGAATATAAATGACGTTGTTTATTCTATATATTTTTCAATGGGTTTGAGCGTTTTGAATGGTTTGAGTAAGTGTTTGGAATGAATGAACTGAGCGCTGGATGAGCTATTTAGAATGGTTTTGATTGAGGTGAAGGTCAATTATACGATTTGTTAACTGTAGGGTTTAACGAACGGTGTGTGATAATTTCACTCTTTATGCGAACTAAGTTGATACTATTCATATTTATTATTTCTCTTTTGTTCTTTTCCACTAAAACAAACAAACAAGCTTAAACCATGAGGCATATACCGATTTAAGGCCATTTCAGATTCTTGTTAACGTCCTTTTTCAAATGCATGAGTGAAAATAACATGCAAGTAGTTTACTAGTTTCCTGATATATTGCCGGTTTTAAAGTTGTATAAAATTACCACACAGAGCTAAAAAAGAATGAAAAAAGAAAATAAAAATAAATGATAACAACAAGACACCATTAAAGACCTTTATCGCTACTTTCGTACTTTTTATCCTAGAAAATCGGTTAATTATTATTATCTTTAGAATTTCAAATATCAAAATTCAGTGTCCCTTGTTACTTTGGAATTTAAAAAACACCATAACTATTAAAATTGTTTTCAACAAATAATTTAGAAGATTTTTTTCAAGATTTCATTCTATTGTCTTAAAGTGTAATAAACCCAAGTTCTTGATAGTTGTATAGAAATGTCTCGATGGGATCTTGGAAGGTAAATGTAAATTCATGTAAATATCGAGTACTAGATTTTCATTAAAACAAAGTCATGTAAGATCGTGGACAGAATCGCCATTGGAAAATCCAGCACAACTCAACTGTTATTTTACAGTTTTAAGCAAGTTCTGATTATCATAATGAGCTAAGCCTTTGAGGACCAACTTCAAAAACAACATGAAAGAAGGCAATTTAACAATTAAGGCCCTAAGACATATTTTCCTTGATTGAATTAATATGCAGTGCACACCAAATTAGTCCGTGCTGTTTTAGTTAGACAGAAAAACGATTGTGCGAGCACTCCACCATACATCAAGGGGACGTGAGGTGCACAGGTCGAATGGTTTCAGGGTCTCAATCAATATGTCCGCTTGTTAAGTTGTTTTGTCACCATCTGTTAGCTCTTTATGACTAGGGATTGCCTACTTGGAATGCCGTCCCGCTTTGAAAAGAAGAGGTCTTGATAGAGAGTGATACAATGTTACGATCGCTTTGTTAATTTGGAACTTTATCTTGTGGGTACCCGTTGAGACGATGCAAAAGTGTGTCAATTACGCTTGCTGGTTGATATAATATTTCTTAACTTTGAAAAACAAATTACTTTATCATTCTCAATAAGACAACCAGCGTAAATGAAAGGCGTGTCAGACATGCATATATAAATCGTATACTTTTATGGTTGATTTGTATCAAAACGTAGCAGATAATAACGAATTAATTTCAACTTTTATTTTTTGTTATCAACTCCATTTGAACTTGAAACTTAGGTCTTTAGTTCAATGGTTAGTGCGACAATCTTGTGATCCAAGAGAAATCGAAGGTTGGAGGTTCAAATCCAGACAGGTTTTAGGTTCAAATCCAGACCGGTTGTAGGTTCAAATCCAGACTGGCTCTAGGTTCAAATCCAGACCGGCTGTGGGTTCAAATCCAGAAAGGTTGTAGGTTCATATCCAGACCGTGCCATTTGTCATGTGAGTGAGCCCTCGGACAAGAAAAGTTAGAGACCAGGCCTAGTACTGGCAATCCAAATGAAACACCTTGATTAGTAAACTAAGCCGAAGTTTGACTGGCACATTGTTTAAAGCTACGTAACATACAAAAAATCAAAATAAATTGGTACCTTAACAAGGCCGTAAATGCGGAAAACGGCCAGACATTTCAGTCTGAATTGTGTTCTTGTCATTATTCGTGGAAATTTAGTCCGAAACATACGGTTTCTTGACTTATCAATTCATTTTCGATTGATTATAGTAAAGCAATGTCATGATTGTTAAGGAGTTAATGGATAAGGTAGTTTGGTACGGGGTGGACATCACGGCGATGTCATAATTACAGGACCGGCGCGGTAATGAAATAAACATGAAACCCGACAACATTGTTTCGAACCAAGGCTGAAAGAAAACAGGACTCGAACGATTCTTTGTATTTCTTTGTAAAACGAATGCGGTATTGTCATTAGCGATATTTAGGCAAAAACTAAGAGACATAACTGTCACATTTAAATAATTTTATGAGCTAAGTACCGCATAATGTGGAAAAGATATTTAAAGTCGACTGGAAACACGCGTCTATCCTTTCCGGCTTTATAAACAAAAAGTCTTATCCAATGTTTCAAATGTTCGAAATCTCACAATGAATAAGAAAAAAATAGGAATTTGAACAGGGGCTAGTCGAGAGATCATACTCTGGTTATATGTTCCTTTCATTTCGAAAGAATAATTACATTATTTTCCCTTACTACGTAGGGAGTGTGAAGCAAAATATGAAAGAGCAAAGGTCCCAAAAACTCCCATGTAATAAATTTCAACTCGGATAATTGTAGACTAGAATATCATACAATCTGTTACTAGAGTTTACGAGTCATTTTTGACTACATTAACTAGCAAGAGATTTTAATTTTGGCGGCTGAAAATTTTACACCAAACAAGACTTTGCCAGACAAAACGGAAACGACTGCCAATTATTGTTTCACATTAGAAAATATAACCTTTTCTTTGGTCTTCAATACTATTCGGAATGAACTAACTTGATTACATAAAAAACAGAGTTTTCATATAAACCAATCAAGTGAACACATATACGCCCAACTAAGCTTTTGGTCAAGGTATAACAGATTTAAAAATCAGTCGCCCCTCTTATATGGAGTTTAACAATAAGGCTGATAATAATCATGCTGATATCAAAGACATCTGACTGATGGGAAAAAATATTTTGTTAATATGCGTAATATCGTTTAAAAACGTGTATGTAATGCAGGGTTCGTAGAACTTTGATATTATTAATAGGAAAAATCAATGAATGAATAGATTTATTACAATTCGCTAAATTTAACATGCATCCTAATTCTATAGGTGTTGTCCGCCGTGCGTCCATAATGGCAAAACGATCGAAAAAATATATTTATATGTATATATCGTGTCTGATGAAAGGAATGAGGTAAGGCCAACTTTCAAGACGCAATCGTATATGTACATACGTGCAAAGCGATGATAAAGAATAACATGTTAGTGTCTTAAAAAATCAATTGATGTTATCTGATCGATGTTGTGATAATTTATCATGACGAGGCTTTGATAGTTTTTCGCAGCCGAGACCAAATAACATTGATATTTCAAGACACTTACATGTTATTCTATATATCATTCAATCGTTTTTCAGCGCTAAATTATACTGAACCCTTAAAATCAAAAAAAAAAAAAAAAAAAAAAATCAGGTGAAGGACTAGACAAATTGTTTTACTAACAGACTTCATGATATCCTGTTATCAATGCGCGGCTATCAGACAGGTGATATCAGGCCAATAAAGGCTTCATTGCTTTTTTCCACCTTTTCGAAAGCTTTGTAAGACAGGTTATTACCTATCCACTTATTAATAACCTATTTGAAAACAAAACAAAAAAAAATAAAACAACAACGGATTATGATGGAACAGTCATAGATGTTAATAGATATTGTGAAGACCGATCGTTTATTTACAAACACCATGGAATCTACGTCAAATTCTGTTCAAATCCAATTAATGGATGTTTGTTTCATTCAAACGACTTAATACCATCTCGAATATGTCAAACCAATTTGAAATTCCTTAGCGACCATAGATTACCACAACGAGAAGATGGCAACTACTTGTATCTTGATTTTATGTTTCTGAAATTATCGGTTAGTTTGCACTTGGTTCCGAATACCTTCAATATTTTTAACATACATGTATATACAGCTAACAACATCATGAAATTGTCAAGGTCAATGATTTTTTTTAAATGATTTTGAAATGAAATTGAATGAATGCGATGAGTGAGATCTATGTGATATTCAAGGGATTTAATCCAATATCGCTAATTTTGTTCATGGTGAACAAAATTTACGATATTTATTACCTCCCTTTAGTGAAATATGCATACAAATTCTATAATTTTTCCCCAGTTCCTTCAAGAACCATGCAGACGCTTATAATTTCGATTATGTCAGTGAACTCGCGATTTTTCTAGCTATATTTATTTCAAATGTAGTTGTGTCGCTCTTATCTTTTATGTGATTTCGAAGTGTTTTAAAGGTCTGGTTCAGTGTTGGAAAAAAATGAATGGAGCGTTGAGTTAGCGGTTGAGAATGGATTTGATCGAGATGAATGTCAGTATTACGATGTTACTAACTGTATATAAGCTTACGTCCAAAATAACGACATTGAACTTCATAACAAAACTTTTCAGTTGAGAAAACAGGAATATTTAGCTACAATGCCAGAATAGTTTTATGTAACGATCCAACATTTTTGCTTTAGTCTAATTTCATTTAAAGATTAAGCGACTTTATAAATCCAATCATAATTATATATACATTTTAGCAAAATAAATTGAAGGGTCAAGCTCAAAGCTTTTGTAAGTGCCTATATATTCATAGGCACTTACAATAGTTTTGCGCTAGCCCCTAGAAATATCACTCTTCTATGAGAATCTACAGATAATAAACAAGATCGTCAAATAAAGGACTGAATATGTCATTTCACCCTAAACTTCCATATAAGGTGACAAGATGAAGTATCACTGGTAAGGGACCCGTTATATTCCGCACCACTCCAGAACTGAACATATGGGCCCGTTCCAGACTAATCCGCCTCATTTTCATAATCAAATATGGCCGTTTTGTTACCCGTCCTGCGGTATTAATAACGATTAATCGTCTTTTGTCATCGCATTGATGGCAGAAATATTCGCATTTGTTAATGAAAACTAAATTTTAACCACCGTCTGTCCAGCCAATTCATTCTGATATTTTAACGTATTTATTTAGATGGGTTTGCTGGTATCCGACAGTTTAACCTAATTAGTCGCTCTTGGAGTTAGGGTATGCTTGAAATCAGAAAAAGCTCATTATATTGACACTTTTCTTTAGCGTC
The DNA here is from genome assembly GCA_948146395.1 of Fragum whitleyi. Lineage (NCBI taxonomy): Eukaryota > Metazoa > Mollusca > Bivalvia > Cardiida > Cardiidae > Fragum > Fragum whitleyi. Next base: position 46,333,181 of record OX411545.1, on the reverse strand, counting down.
TTATTGAAAATACATACATGTATATCGAGCGAGCGCAAGGCGGTATGAAAATTCATATACCGAAATCATTTCTCTGTATTTGATTTAGATTTAGTTTTTTTTCTACGTTATTTATGGAAGTTTTTAGATAAAAATATATTGCTTTGCAATATATCTCTATAAAATGACTAAGTTTCCCATGTTGTAACAAATTTAGCAAAAAATGTATACAATAGAACTTTATATAATTGTGCATATTACATTAACCGGCGGTAGCAATATTTGCATTTCTAACCCCTTCCGAACTAAATTAGCCTTAGATTTCTGGATCTTGCGCAGCAATTTTTTCATTTATTGTTATTCAATTTATTTCATAATGTTCCTGATAGATAAATGCGTTTTTTTTTTCACATTTAATTTCATATTGTTCTTTTAAAACGGACATGAATTGAGTGACAAAAAAGTTCTGTTTTGATTTGGAAATACAATATATCATATACATCATACATATCATATGGGATGTTATCACACGGCTATTTGTATAGCTATAAGATAGAGAATCAAATTCTGTTTCATATCTTTGTCGTGTAGAATCAGTTAGTTAGGCCTACTGTTATGTAACGATTTGTAAGTCGATGTAGTCAAGATTTGATAAAATAGTCGTAAAAATATAACCGAGCTACAACAAGAATTTCATTCGATTTAAAATAGACTTTTATTGAGATTGTTCCTTTCGACATATGCCGTTAATATGGATTAAATGCAAATTAAAATGTTGAAATCTAATGAAAATTAGCATAGCGCCATCACTCACGCGCTGAAGCGTGCGTAACACCATTGAACTATCCCGGATGTGACAGGTCTAAAAATAGATAAAATCTTGTACAGATGTAACTGACATTGTTTGGCGCTAATTACTCTCTCCTTAAATTCTGTTCTGCTTTCGACATGAAAAATAAATGACACGTTTTCATTTTTTTTTCGAAGTTTCGCGAATTTAGTTGAATTATATCATTTTGTATGAAACCAGAAACATTATTACTTCGTCCAGATATAAAATTAACATTATGTTTACGGCCAAGTAATTTAAACCGCAAAATGAAAGACCCCGACCTCGACCTCGACCGGAGGAAAGTGTAACGCTGGACACGTCGTTTTTACATTATTTTTTTACGTTTAGAAGGCACCCCCCCCCCCCCAAAAAAAAAAAAAAAAAAAAAAAAAAAAAAACTATGCATATTCAACATAAAACGGATCTTACCAAGTAATCACGTAGAATGTTATTTTATGCAAAGTTTGGTTATAATGAATTAATTTCCGACGAAATTTTAGGATTTAATCGAAAAAAAAAATCTAACAATGCCAAAGTTTGTTCAGGATGTAAAAGCGTTTCGCGAGCGCTTTGAGATGATATCCCCGCTTTGACCGTGCACATACGAGCACAAGCGAAGTATCTTCAAGAAAGCGCTTCGCTAACGTTTTCATCCTGAACGCAGGACTGTATCTTGCGTAACGTCATAGCCATCGAAGAATTTCCGTCCAAGATGGCAGATATATGCACGATATCTGACAATTCTGATTATCGAATCTTGAAACCGCGATCTTCTTTTATCACGATATTACGTCAATTTGCAATTTTCCGAGAAATGAAAAAAATATAGATGTAAAGAAAATCTTTGTTTATGAAGTTGTCAGACCACCGAAGTGGCAAAAAGTTCGCAGACCAGTAGAGCAGCAGAGTGAAGTTGGCAGACTGGCATGGTAGCAGAGAAGCAGAAAGAAGTTCGCAGATAGGCAGAAAAGAAGAGGGAATTTACACTTAGGAACGTTATGAAATTGACATTCACCTTGATCAAACCATTCTAAATCGATCACTCGGCGCTTCTTTCATAAATTTTAAACACTCACCCAAACCACTCAAAATTACTCAAAAATTTTCAAAAATCGTTCAAAACGATCAAAATTTCATGCAAATCGATCAAAATGTTTCCATTATTCTATTGGTTGGTGTTTATTTTAAAGTGTCTGATAAGAACGCGATGACACACAAATAGGAAAGTACCTAGATATTTACAAGGTGTGTAATAAACTATAGCTAATTTCGTCCAACTTAAGCGATATTAAATTATCTTTCTTTAATTTCACCCAAAACTTGCTCCACCCATTCATTCCATTTCGTTTATATTTCCAAAGACATTCACTTTTTCAATTTCATGATGTTCCTAACTGTTATATTTTGTCTGCGGTACGGTCTCCCGCCATAATCTCTTAAATTGTTAGAGTATTTCATGGACCATTAAAGCGTGTACAAAAGTCTTCGAAATGTCAGGTGTTGAAATAAATTTGTCTCCGAATTAGAGCACATCATTTAACTTTTATGGCTAATTTAGGCCTGGAATGGGTATTTTCGTTACATTGTGGACGAGTCATTAGAAGATACGCTTAGGAATCGTAGTTCACCATATATATAGTATAGAGCATTTACTTTCACAAAGCTATATTAATCAGTTAAACTAGCAATCCTTGAGAAACTTTGAATTTGTAGAGCGAGTAGCACAAAGCATGGGATATGTCTGTGCGGAACACGTAAAATAATATGGAAATGTATGCATATATGTACCTGTATATTTCAATTATAATTACATGTATATTGAATTGTATTGCTCCTTTTATCTAAAAAGTTATATTCGTATTCTAATATATAGGTCTACTCACCTTTCCAAAAGATTGTTTTCAATTCAATATGAAGTATTCTGTTAAAATGAAATAGAACACATGAAAGTATAATATACGTATTTGAAATAATATGAAAATTTATCGATTTTTTTTTTGACAAAATACGATCCGTTCATCAGGAAAACCTGCATAAATGACAATAGAATTGACAATAGATGAAAAACGCCTTTTTTTGAAAAAAAAAAGCAAAATCTTTCTTATTCATATAACAAGAAAAGGGATGCTATTAATTAACCATCCCTTCTGGACTTGACTACCTTGCAAGAGAAAATCGAACCCATATGTCTTCCAAAATCTGGAGCCCATTTTCATGACGTCGCAGTAACCGACCACGCCCCTCAACTATTAGTGTTATGGTGAAATAATTGGCTATTTAAACAGTGTTTATTTTCGGCAAATCGTATTAGCTACGTTATACACGGTCAATGACAATTTGAGAAAATTGACTGGTTTTTGGATGAATTGCGTAGTTTAAGTGGTCTATATTAGGCTGACAAGATTTTGATTTCCTTTTGAGAGCCCCTTTTATCACCAAGAGGTGAAATAGTTTCCCGGCTATCCCTTTACCCCCTATCGTAATGTCAGACGAAATGACCGGTAGTGTTCATTCGGAACACCACTCGGCCAATCTCACGATCAACCTCTGATGTACATAGACGGACTATTTTTAAAAGTACGGGAAAACCATTGAAAAACTCGATGACGTCAGTTAAAATGGCGTTAGCCCTCGAAACTGTGAGTAAATACATTCGACGTCGCCAACACTATTCGTTTAAGTCACTGACGTGAAACCATCGAATCCTAATATAAATGTCTTTAGATTCTTAAATAACGGCTGAAAAAATCTTAATTTTTTGAGAATGATTCGTCATTCTCAAAAATTAAGATTTTTCAGCAGTTATTTACTGTAAAAGATATAAATCTATTGACTGGCGAGCCTGTCTCAATCTGTCGATATTGAGACAGGTAAAACCTAATGTTAGCATGGATATCATTGGTCCGTTGTATCCTTTCGTTTCATTGGCCAAAATTCATTGATGCTTCTGATTGGTCGTTTTGTATATTGGCGTGGCGTGTCGACAAAGGCCGTGTACAAAACGATATAATAACGCAGACAAAATTAAGGGTTAATTACAGTTTAATTCCAGACTTCAATATATAGATGAAAGAGACCGCGGTCTTGGAATCGCGTGTCATGTATATTCAGCGTTGAAACATCTGGGCTCCCGTCTTTCCGAAACATGTATAAGATAAATATTCAAATACTCTCTTTCTCTTAACTCTATCATAATAGTTTATTAAAATGATTCCCCAGATTTTTTATTTTTTATTTTATTAACGATGGGCCACTAAAATCACGCAAGTATAGTTAGAATAAAACTGTAGTTGCGCGGCTTTGGTAGCACATCGACGATTAATTAATCAAATTCTTTTCTTATGAAAACTGAGCGTTATTTGTACAAAAGAAATGTTCACTATCTAAGTTATCTTACATTTCAATTTTAATGTTTTTGCATTACAAAAAATGGAACATGAACCTTATGACAGAAAACATACTTTAATTGTATGTTTAAACGAACATGAAGATTATTTATTGTGGAAATAAAAAGTTATGACTCGCTTCACTTAGTCATTCGCATCTCGCGCTGTCTGATAAGTGATTATGAATTTCCCTATATCGCAACACGAAAAACAGAAAACTTGTAGAATATTCTCGAAAATTCCTCATTGTCCTTTAATTTTCCGGTTATATACTACTCTCATTTTTCGACAGTCAGTGAAAAATTCTTTGATGTCATGATGCGTCTGAAATATGTTGTTTTTTAAATGTTTAATTTACAAAAATTATCTCATAATTTTTTGAAATAATAGAATTTCTATGCTTGTTTCTTCTATGAAAGCCACTGATTTCGCAATTTAAATTACCAAAATAATCACGAAAGATTGATTAATATTAATAGAGAAATAAATAAACAATACATACATGTAGAGAAAACAATGTCATGCCGCATAAAAGTAGATAAAAAGTAGATAAGTGTTTGTAGGAAGAAAATACAAGAAAAAAACTTTGTTTGGTTTATTTGTAAAAATGTTTAATGGCGAAGAGTGATAAAGTTTTGTACAGGTATTTATGAAAATTTTATGCTTTCCATGCAAAATGGATTTCTCATCTTTCGGTGCTTATTAACCACAAACATTACAATCGGAAAAAGAACAAAAAACTCTTTCAGGTAACCGAATGCAGGTAACAAAAATTATTCAATCAGTAGTCTAAACATTTTCCGTTGCAAACGAATGCTAATGTCACATTATAAAGAAATTGTATAAATAGAAGTTTTTCTAAACATCAACTTTATCATATTTAAATTTCTTTTCTCGTCAATGTTGAAATAAGATTGATCATATAAATAAAGAGGTCTATAAGTGAACAAATAGCGGTAGAGTATTTTATCATAAAGTCATTTCCTTTCCCATCTTCACGAGTCAAGGGATATCGAATCAATGGTAAGTAAAGCGTTCATAACCCTCGGTTCGACAAGATATATCCTTCCAATAAACTCCACCCATCTATGCGCATGCGCAATTGTTACCATGCAGAAACGGATCCGCTCCGGTCTTGAATTACTTCCGAGGTCGTTGTACCCTAAAATAGTCCGGATAGAAAAATGATGTGCTCCTTTTGCCACACTGTTTTTATGTTTGAGTCAGAGTAAAGTGCTTGAAATGAGGTTCAGCTAAGTGCCAGACCTCTGCTACATTCCATGCATGAGATGAAATGCATTTAGGTGCGAACTATTTTTTCTTGGAGCCTGACCTTTGGTGGAGGTACCCAAGTCTGCGTACACTTTCCTACCACGAGAATTTTTAGGGTAGTCGTGCGCAATGAAAAATTGTGAAAAATTTTATCCTGCAAGGTACTGTTTTCTGGAGATGATATTCAAGAGCATATAACGCTCTTTAAGCCGCACTAAGTTATTAAGCCCAAATTTGCTTTTTAAAGGAGCTACAGACTGTCAAAATGTGCCAATTTACTATATAATTTAACACGGCCAAAACAGACAGGAGTGTAACCTATATGGAGATGGGGGGGTCACACAAAAATATTGATTGCTATGTTGTTTTCATAAATTTTTGACTCAAATGTCACAGTCAACTAGTAAATATGATCAAAAACTGGTTTCTGATAAGAATCTTTCAATATTTTTAAAATTTGAATTAAATTTTTAAAAAAATGTTAAATTGGTGATTTCACGCCTTTAAAGTACTTTGATTCCTCCGGAATGCTTTGGTTTTTTCCCATTATGTCACAACAAGCTGTCTGCACAATTTGATCATCTGAACAAGAAGTTTGGGCTGTAAAGAACTAAAATTTTCATCTGAAAAAGGTATGGATAATGCCATCACCCTAGAATATCAGCCACTTAAAAGCCTTGTTGGTATGAATGATGGTCGATAGGACCTTATATATGTTTTTGGGTTCAGAATCAACAGTTCAACTCAAAAAGACTAAAAACACAAACTATTGTTGGAAAATCAAACCTTGCTTGAATGAGCTTTCTTACTTTACCTCTGTCTGTCTGTTTGTCTGTCCCCATCTCTATCTGTCTCTTTGTCATTGTCTGTCTGGCTCTCTGTTTCTCTCTCCCTGCCTCCCTCCCCTCTTTCTCTCTCTCTCTCTCTCTCTCTCTCCTTCTCTCTCTTGAAAAAAGTTGCAATATGATTTATCCCCCCCCCTTTTAAGGATTTTGAGTGTAATATTCTTGTATCCTCAAATTTATTTATATGTAGTTACAACTCATTTGTGCCGATCTATAGTTTTGAGCTCAAATAAGAGGTCGCTCTGTTTCAGCCGGTCGATTTCACCGTTACTGGACAGTCTATGTATAATTATGTATGCCATCACCTCAACATATTCCTTTGTTTCACTTACATTTTGTTAATCCTTAACCTCACGGTATTGAAATTCCATGATGGATTTGCTACTCAGGCGATTCATTCTAAAAGTGTTGTTTTTGTCATTGTAGCAGGTTACACATATGATCGTTCAAAATGTTGTCATCTGTAGTAGAAATAGAACTTGTTTTTTGTGTTTTTTTGTTTCATAAGCTTCACTGCAAGGGCCTAGTTGGTTACTTCTCAATTAATGAAGCATATTTTCTTTTTGAAAATAGCTTTCTCTTCTTCTGCATCTGCTGCCTTAAATCATGTTCAATAAGAATCTGTTTTTAGATGTCTGGAAATTGAAAGAATAGCTGGTTTTGGTAATAAAAGGAATCCTCATCTTCTTTTATACCTATCCCACAATGTCAGTGTCATATGACCAAAACGGCACTAATTTGATTGGCTGGCAGTCTAAGTAACCACTTGAAATGAAGATAATAAGCTTCCAAACCCTAAGCCCTGTATGGATATTTCCTGTTATGGATCCCCTTTACATTGTTTCGTAAATATTTTTGTATCGGATACAGCTTAAACTCTTCAATCAAAATGGTAAAAGCAAAAAAATAGTACTTTTAAAAGATTTTGATATATTATACAAAAGATTAATTCTGCCACCATTTTGCTCTACAGGTTCAAATAGTAATTCTTATTTAGAACTTTACTCTTTTTAACACTGTCCAATTAACTTTTCCTGGGAGTTTCTGACCTTTGACTTAGTTTTTGACTATTAAACTAATAATATAAGCTATTCATGAGGGTTTTTTCTTGAATGTATTTATATTTTTAAAGAAAAATTGAACTTAAATTAAACTTAAAATCAATTTTTTCTTCATATAATGATTTTTTTGCAACCAATTTTTAGCATAGACATCTGAAAAGGGTCACAAAGTAAAGAAGAATCATTTTGCTGCAAAACACTTTTTATTTTATGGAAATTGATCACTTATTACCAAAGTTATGTCAATTTCTAATCATCATGTGAAGGACATTGAAACTTTTCCATTTTGGTCCTAATTTCAGAAATATAGGCCTTGTACTAATTCTCCTGCCATTTCATTTCTAAGTAATATTTTTGAAAAATTTAAAGACATGGAAAGTTGTAATACACATATGCATAGGTTGAAAGAAGTTTTGTCCAAATTGGAAATAAAAAGTTTCATATTTAGGATCCGCTCCGGTCTTGAATTACTTCCGAGGTCGTTGTACCCTAAAATAGTCCGGATAGAAAAATGATGTGCTCCTTTTGCCACACTGTTTTTATGTTTGAGTCAGAGTAAAGTGCTTGAAATGAGGTTCAGCTAAGTGCCAGACCTCTGCTACATTCCATGCATGAGATGAAATGCATTTAGGTGCGAACTATTTTTTCTTGGAGCCTGACCTTTGGTGGAGGTACCCAAGTCTGCGTACACTTTCCTACCACGAGAATTTTTAGGGTAGTCGTGCGCAATGAAAAATTGTGAAAAATTTTATCCTGCAAGGTACTGTTTTCTGGAGATGATATTCAAGAGCATATAACGCTCTTTAAGCCGCACTAAGTTATTAAGCCCAAATTTGCTTTTTAAAGGAGCTACAGACTGTCAAAATGTGCCAATTTACTATATAATTTAACACGGCCAAAACAGACAGGAGTGTAACCAAACCTGCATGGTAAAAATTAGGTTTTTCCTGTCCCAGTATCGGAGGGTAGCGTAGATTGGGACAGGTTAACCAGTCTAATAAATCTACAGTGCTAGTTTTTCTTACGCTGTTTCCGCCTAACAAAATGCACGATTTCGTTACATACCCATCCGCCTTACATACATCCGAGGTATGTTGTAGTTTACGGAAATGGCCGAGTGATGTTCCGAATGCGGTAGTATTTTATGTTAAAACTTTCATAATGTCGAAGATGAAAAAGGACTTTAGATCATATGAGCCTTTGCTTATTTTTTTTTTTAAATTTCAACAATTCCAGATGTGCGCATAGCAAAGCCTCTGGCAAGCCAGTGCATCCGCACATTCTGACCATAGACTTCGAACTGCGCTCTGTAGACAGAGGTAACAATCCTTCTTAAGCTGGTCCCATCGGGAACTTACGGCGTTTCGACGGAATAGACATCGGGAATAATGAGGGCACAGACATTAAAGCTCATGACATCGCACGTGGTTTTATATGACGTCACAAACATTCCCGAAGATGTCGTTGCGAAAATAAATCAACGAAAGGTTAAAACTGGACATTTTATTATTTGATAAACGTTTTTTCATCAAATTATAAAATGTCCAACAGATCTACAGAGATGATCGGAAAGCATTAAAATATCACTTGGATAATTTCGCCTGAGACCCTGTGCATATTTCGTAGACCTTCGGAAGATTTCCGAGTTATGATTGCATAAGCCGTTAGTAAAATATTTATAACTGTAGGTATATTTTCAAAACTGAGCTCGAGAATCTATATAAGAACATATGTTTTACGGCTCACCGCACAAAATCTACCTATATACAAATTCAATCACCGAGTGAGAGGAAAATTTGATAGCTCAGTTGGTTAAGGTCCTCCGCTGTAAATGGTACATATGCGAGTTTAAATCTCCGACACGCTTATATTTTTTTCTCATACTTTGTTGTCACTAATACAAGCTCGCACTTAGCGAATATTTTTTGTTTAACTCTTTGCTGTTTAATCCCTGCTTTTTACGTGCCTGTGATTTTATGATTGAGTAAACATTTTGAAAAAAGAAGAAATTGCTTCTGACAAGCAATTTCTTCTTTTTCCACACTATTTTCCACCCTACTGAATGGTTATTTTTCAAATTAAATCCACTTTAAGTTTTCGTCTGCAAAACCTTTGAATTTGGACAGGTCCAAAATCTTGAAAAACAGGAAAAAGTTAAATCAGTAAACGGCCATTTTTACCTGAATCATATAGCCACATGTAATATGCAAAGACTGAGCTTCTATCTTTCTAAAGAATTAAATTATATACTGTACTTGTTTACCTTAAAACACGATGAAAATATGTTCCCCAATTTTCAGAAACAGCATAATTTCATATAAGGCATTATTTCAAACCCGTACACTCACAAAAAATAATAACAACAACAACAACAAAAAAAAAACGTCAACGTTGCTATAGCGACCACAGAGACAGCCAGTATCAACAGAGCAACCTTCTTTCTTGTTGTTTAATTTGTCATAAGTAAATATTTGAAACAAATATGTCTTATGAATTTCAAAAAAGTGGACCAATCCCCACATATCATCCGTCTTAAAATACAGATATGAGATTATAAGGCAAATGTTGTTTTTTAACTTGAGTCAGAAAAACAAAATTACTCTTACTAAGTTTGAACTTACGGTCTCTTGATTTAGAAGCGGGTGTCTTAACCTCTATACCACAGGTCCGATTATTAAGTAGACTTCTAGTACACAGTACACAATACAAATTAGCGGAAATCGTCTATTAGCGGTGATTTTCCGAGTTAACTCACGGAAAATAAACAGAGTCTCAGGTCGAATTAAGTCAAGTAAAAATGTGTGTTTCTTCAAGCGTATTGACCAAATGACCATTGGAAGCCGAATTACCGTTAAAGTAAACCAAAATTACTTCACTTACGTCCGAGGTACTTTCAAGTTTACGTTAAAGTCCGAGCGATGATCCGAATTCAGTCGGTCAGCCAAATTCTAATTGCATTGTTCGGTTGTCTAAGCTTTACAATGTATGTCTATCAATGCACGCAAACAATTCTTGTCACGCACAGGCTCATATATCTTTTTACAGATGTATATAGTAAACATTGGACCATTAAAAGAGCAATTTCGATTAGTTTCTCAAGAAACCATCTTTGCATAGCCCATAAAGTCAAAAAGCATTCTTCAATAGAAAATTACTTGGTGGTCTACATAACGCATCGACTGTAAAATATTAAACACAATATGAATGCTAAAGATGTTATTATATTCGCTGACCAGTTGGGATTGTCTCGTTGTTTTCGAGAATTTGACGGGAGTTCTCGCGGGACAAAAGCCAATTCTGTCCTCCATCTTGAAATAACGTTTTGACAGATTGTCCGTACACAATATACCAAATTGCCTTGTTTGTATGCACAAATAAAACCGTTCCAGCAATATGTCAAATAAATATATCAATCAATACATCAACGGCGACAATATAGCCATTAGAATTATGACGGGGGACTATAATAAGGACTGAAATATTCAATTGAGAAAAACCTCCTCCCCCGAGAAATCAATTACGAGAACGAATGGGGATAGGGAACGTTAAATAAATTTGTTTTATTGGAGAGTATGTATTACTTGGGTCCACAGGCGAGCCAAAATACCTATTTCATGGTAATTTTGAGCGACAATGGCAGAACGTTCTCAATAATGTACGTGACTGAAATTTTCAAAATGACGTTTTAAATGGACAAAAACGAATTGGCGAGACATGCGTCCAATAGACAATTGACTTTAACATATAAAATGAGGAAAACGTGTAAGTTCTGCTTAATTTACATGCTAGACAATGAATAAATATTATTTCTAACAGGAAAATCCATCCGTTACCAGCCTTTGCGTCACACATATGACGTGCTTTATGAATATATACATAATAAACTAAAATTTAAACACCAGTCCTTGTCACTTGGAACGCGATGATTTTTAACTTCACAAATTATTCTAGACGGGCGAAACAGCTTGGAAATTACCAATTGGAACTTTGGATTAGACTGTGTTTAAAGATCGCGTGCGAGATAATTGTCGACAAATGATAGCTTTTCCTGGGAGAGAGCGCGACACGCGCCGCCATATTTTACGGATGAGAATCGCATATGGCGTGAAAACAGCACACCGTAATTTCTACTTTTGTTAGCCAATTTTGAGACATCCCCCGGCAATAATTACTTGCAAGGAATCTCATTTAGTTAGAATTATGTGCAGAATACAGTAATTTGTTCAAATATATATCAATTAAGCGTTGTATTTGTGACGCGAATGACTCTCTTTTAGCAAGGTAGCTTTCCCTTCCAATTACATATTTTTTTTTATCTCAGAGGAAAATAAATCCTAATAGGATTTTGCATCTTGCTAAATAAACATGAAGGTATTATAATGGATAATTTCTATTAAAGAAAACATTTCATAAACCTCGAGTTTCGGCTTACAAGCTGCCATAAAATTGTACTTGTTTTTTTCATATCTATCCAGTTCCGTTGTGGCAAAAGAAAATAGAAACAAGGAACCCAATGTCCAAGAGACATTTAAAAATACCAACAAAAAACGAAGCGTTTGATTAAACTATAAGGTGGAAAGTAGGAAAAATTTGGGATTTTGAATCAAAATCTAAACTATTTTGTTAAGTTTAAGGACTGTATAATTCCAAATCAGTGTTTTGGCTAGCTTATCAAGCATGTTTGACATATATAGTTGTCCCAGTTTTCAGTCATTTCAGATATTTCTTGCAGTTATGTCTCCAAATCTAGCATATATAATAACCACAATTTGCCTCCTTATTGCGTCTGTGTCTACATTCAAACCTAGAGAGAATGATCGACTAACTTTGGTTGAAAATGAAGTTCTGAGGATTGCAAGGCAAAATGAGGAATTACGTGATATGGTAACGTATTTGAAGGAAGATTTGAACAAGCAAAGACAGAAAAATAAAGAGATGGCGATTGAACTACATCACATACAGGATAAACTATTAACCCACGAAGGCAGCCATCAAAAATCTGAAGTTTTCAAACGTAAGTTCAATTCTATACTCTGAATGATAACGATCATTGTTTTTCAAAAGGTGAGGGTTCTCAGAAGGTTCTTATCTTAACTATATTTGAGGCAAATACTTTTTGTGTTCAAATCACAAATTAAGATTAATCTGCCTTCAAGCACATGTATATATATAATATACACTAAGTTTATTGTATGAAAAAAAATATCTAACGAGGCTTGTGGAATTGATAATTGTCGAGGCTCTGCCGAGACAATTGTGAATTCCCACAACCAAGTTAGACATTTTTCCATAGAAAACTTTAAGTTCGTATTATATTTATCTTATAATTTTGATTGACTTGTTTTCTTCGACGGTTCTATCAGAAATACAAGTTTAAAAACACTAAGTTCGTAGTAAATTTATCTTATAATTTTGATAGAATTGTTTTCTTCGACGGTTCTTTCAGAAATACAAGTTTAAAAATAACTGCATTATGTCATTGTTCTAAAAATATCTATGTGATATCTTAAAAAAATCATATGGTGTGTTCTCACACGGATATTTGTAAAGTCCTAACATAAATTTTAGTACACAGTTCGTTAGGGATCATATAAACACACAATACAATGTTTGATAACACGTTGCTTCAACATTTCGGCTGCTAGCCTGTTTTGAGAATTTAATACGAACTTTTGAAAACTACATCCTTGCTGTCCACAATTTCTAATAATAATTTTTTGCGACGTTATCGTTGAACTCATGACGTCGTTTTGGCGTACTGACGTCATTTGGTGTTTGAAGATGGCGTAGATATTCGTTTATAATACTGATGTTACGGTCCGTTTGTTACATCGAATCCATCTATTTTAACAGTTTTGAGCTTTTGGATACAAGCCATTCTGTTCAGTATAATCTTTTGTCCTTAAAGTGAAAGATTCGAGTTTTCTCCCCTCTCGATCTAACAAAGATGCTCCATTGTATGCATCCCAATCCTCCCTCCGTTTCCAACACACAGACATTATTCTGATATCTATCGCATATTATTCCAAATATGATACCGATATCATGTTCTCGATAGGTGGCAACGCTCATGGGGCTTTGAAGTCATTCGAGTGGTATCGTATACCTGGTCTCTTCGGATTGACTTGCGTATTTTGCAACCAGACATACAGTTCAACCTACCTATAAGTAATAGAAATAGAAGGGAAAAACAGAAACGTCTAGTAATACTCTAGATGCATTATATTCTGATCACCTATCATTGGCCGACAAAAGCTAGATATAGGTATATCGTCACACTGGTTTTGGCGTAGACTTAGAATAAAATGGAAAAATAAGTTGTTTTAGCTACCCACATGTTTAACTTTGGAAAGACCCTAGGTACATAGCTATTCAAAATATAGTACTGGTATTTTAAGTCGACCTTGATTTCTAGTCCAATAACTGGATTTTTTGAGAACTCAAAGAAAACATGGCATTATAAAAAAAACAAAAAAAAAACATACACATACATAAGTAATGTTTCTGATACTTTACTCGAGTGGCCGACTAGAAATTTCATATAGGCTATATCGTTTATATCTAGATAAAGGATAAAAGGCATGTATACTTTTTAACTTCAGGACAACAAGGTCAACTATCAACCCAGTGGGTAGCCTTCAGCTCAGTTATACAACAAGTGGATATAACGAACCTGAGATCCGGCCAGGCCATAGTCTTCGACAAGGTCATTTCCAATATGGGGTCAGCTTATGACGCAACATCCGGTATATTCACCGCGCCAATCAGGGGGCTCTATGTTTTTAACATGGACGTCATGGTCGAGCCGAGCCACAATGAGTATCTCGAATTCGTGAAAGACGGAAGTCACGTGATGTATAACTATGTACATGCGCAAGGAGGGCTTGACGACGTCTCGAGTAGCAGATCGGTTGTTTTGGAACTGACAGCGGGGAACCAGTTCTGGGTAAGAGTCACAAGAATAACGAATCATGGTAGTGGAACTGTTCACGGAAATGGGTTTACCACATTTTCTGGGTATCTGTTGAGAATAATAGAATAACTTGAATGTATCTTTGCTCTGAATTTTCAATAAAGCAGAACACCTTCTTAGATTATCATTGTGACTTGTTAGTATCAGCTACAACATCAACAAGTATGGCACTTCAAAGTATTAAAAGCAAGATTTTACCAAAATTTATTTCATTAGGACACTAACAAAAGTAAATCGGTATGGTGGGGTTTGAGTAAAACAGTAAATTAAGTACATACATGTGTACTAAACACCTTCCGTTCATGTAGATTCTGATTGCAATTGGTGGGCTACTCATGCTCCTCTCAAATACATTTATTACTATTACATCATGAAAATTATACTCATTCCGAACATAATCAATCTAAATCACTCACACAGCTCTACATTCATTCCAAACACTCATACGTTAATTGATCAAACGCTCCGAAATCATAAGAAAAAATCGAAATCGTTCAAGACGAGCGACATTTCAGTCAAATCGACCAAATCTTCCCATTATTTCATTGATGGTGTGGGTTTTAAAGTGTCTAATTGGTCCTTGCAGACACCAAAAAACAAAACAACGTAGATTTTGATTCGGGTAGCTAAATAAAAATCGAAACTAGCTATATTAGATTACCTCCCGTTAATTTCATTCAAACGCGTTTCTCCCACTAATTCCATTTCATTTGGAAATCAATCATCTTGTTAATTTCGCGATGTTGTTAACTGTACGTATACAAGACGTTGTATATAATTGAGAAATGTTGAATATTTTTCCTAGTAAAGACTCGCAAAACAAATGAAAAAGCCGCTGAATCACATGAACAGCTAACATCTAATGCAAATGTGTCCGAAAAGCTGATTTATATTGTTTTCAAAGGAATGGGACGTTATTGGTGATAAAACAGTCTGTGCCATGTCCGAAAACCTTCCCTCTGCGTCAAGCCTTGCTAAATTTGTTAGCATAGACATAAGACAGACACAGGCTTTGTTGTTAGAAAACTGAAGATAATGTCGACCGTACGAATGGTGTTGTCTTGAAAACGTATCAAATTATTTACCATTGTCCTGACTGGATGTTTACATAGAAATACATGTAAACACCAGGATCGCAGTTTTTTAGATCTTTTAAAAAGTTCTAGGGTGTTTTATATTTCTTCGTGTACTTTAACATACCTTATGGTATGTTTCATTTATTTGTTTGTTTATTTGAATTAGGTTTTACGCCGCTTTCAACAACCTAGGCTAGAGCACCTATCAATAGATTCCTGGTATTTCCCCCCCAGTACATGTACTACCATTACATCCTTTCCTAGCCTCTTGCTGCTATCCTGGTATGCTCAATAACTTGTCATTCAATACAAGTAATTGTTCAAACAAAACAAAAAAGCTTTACGTGAATAAAGACTTTTTTAGTCAGGATATTATTTCCTGAAAATCTTAATGTACAAAACGCGAATTGTCACTTTTATTTCGCCATTCTTGTTAACAATAACGTTATCTATGTAGAAAAATGGTGACTCTCAAGCGGGAACCCTTGGCGACCCTTCGTAATATACCTCGGGGATAATAAGGGCTCAGACATGAAAGCGCGTCGTTTCGAGCGTGGGTTTACATGACGTCAAAAACATCGAGATGACGTCAAGTAAAGAAGCGAAAAATTAAAACTAGGCATGATATAATTTGATAACAAAACTCAGTGATTTACCGCGTTTCGTCATCAAATTATAATATACTCAGGAGATCTCCACAGACGATCGAAAAGTATGTCTGTCTGTCTGTCTGTCTGTCTATCTTTAAATGTCCGAGGTATTTTTCCAGTTTACGGAAAGTCCGACCGATGTTCCGAATGGGCGACTCCCTGACCAGCTGCAGGAATAGGATCCTTGGTTGAACGGCGAATTCCTTTTTCTTACAGTGGGAATATTCGTGGCTTCAAAGTTTTTCGAAGCTTTGTGTAAAATTAGTGTTGGAAGCAACAATTGCCGAATGGCTGACGGAAATGAAAGAGATCTAGCAGAGGCAATTTCTTTCTTACGTGGAATCATTCGGAACATCGCTCGGACATGAATTCCGTTAACTGGGACGTACCTTGGAAGTAAGTGTAGTAATTTGGGGTGATTTTTAAGTGAACGGTTTCTTGTGGTAGGCCCTACATCGGTTATTACTCTTGAAGAAATTTTATTAACTTTTTCCGATCGTCTGTGGTGATCGTTTATGCTTAGTGTAATTTGGTGCGTTTGTTATCAAAATCTTAATATGCTCACTTATATTCGTTCGTTAATTTTATGTAACGTCATGGTTTGTAATTATCACCATATGCAAATTCACGTGCTTTGCAAAACCAATTGAAAACGGTCTAACAAAAAACTGATACAATGAACAAATATCTAACTTTTCTGAGAAATTAAAGTTCAAATTTTTTTAATTATTTTGCCTAATTCTTCTCATCTGATGCCATTGCTTTGAATAGCCAATGGAAAACGGTCTAGCGATAAACTTGATACATTATACACATATCTAACTTTTTCAGTTCAATTGAAAATTGCACCACCAAAAGGTTTAATTATCTTATAATTTTCAATATGTTATCACGTTGCGATGTTTCGTTTGGTGTTCAGAAGATATTTGTTAAACTCCTCGCAAACAGAATCATTACTTTTTAGTTTTTCAGACGGTTGTTTTAAGGTAACTCATAGCAAATTATACTTTCCCTACTTTACTATTTCTAAACTTCAATAATAAATTACATGACGCTTAGCCAATGCTTAATTGACGCCCCCTGATTTCTGACAATGCATATCCTCTCGCATATGAATCAAAATGGCTTGAAATATATTATCGAAGTAAACGGTCAAATGTTTGGTTGGAGACTCAAATAGGCTAGACCCATAATACACCGAATTAGCTTTTACGACACAGAACGTTTGAGCCCATTTGAGCTAGTTTATAGCTTCTATCTATACAATTAATTAAACTATTAAAGAGGGGTACCTCTGGCGAATTTCTTTTCGCATTGACGAATTTTTGAACAGGCTGATTAATGCCAAAAAACTTTGCCATAAATGATCATGCCAGAGTGTACCCCAGAGAACAACCAATCGTCTGTTTGTCAAAATAACATCTTGTTTAAGGGAGAAACTTGGTTTTTGATCTACGATTGTACCGTATATTGTGACAGTTTTAAGATGCTCTAGTGGTTAGATGCCTCCGAAAAGATTGGATAAAATCGAAAAATAATTTCTATGCTGGTATCAAAACTACAGTAAGTCTACATTCAATACATAGGCGTTTGTTTGTTTGTTAAACTTGATTGAAATATAGATTACCTATCTATATGATAAAAAAAAATCCATCCTTAATCAACTCACTTTTGATAAATAACAATCTGGGCCCGGAGGTGCGATTAATATCGACCTTTTTCTATGTTTCTTACGGTTGTCTCTTTTCTACTTACGGGTCACATTTCTTTTCGTAAACCTTAAACCTTACATGAATAAATGTTATATTGTTAGATGTTTATTTTCTTAGAGTGTTGTATTTCACTTGACGAGAAACTATTAAGTTTTTAAAAGTCAATCAATTATCCTGAATTTTGAATCTTAAATAAGATTCCGAAATAAAAAGATAATCTTTGTCTATGATTCTGAATGATTTCATATTCTCTGTTGACCAATTTATGCCGCTGAATTCCATTTAATTTCGAGTCCTTCGTAACGAAAGATTTCAATCTTGTAATCTTATTGTGCTCTTAAATGCATCCCGATTAATTAATTCTAGGGGCCCGGTTGTATAGAATATAACAATTTTAACCGGAAGTTAATTTCAGCCAACCAATTGGGACAATTGAATAAACAAACATGATTGGTTGAAATTAATTTCCGGCCTATGTATAACCAATCATCATCTTTTATAAACGGGGGGAGGGGGGCAAGTGTTATGTTGAAAATAGGTTCGCTATCATGCACTCAAAACAGTTCAACACGCCACACGTCACACCTGTATCGTCAAAAATCAATGTTTGTCGACATTCGGGTTTTTCAGTAACATATTTTCAAAAGATATAAAGTGTATTAACATATTCTGGTGGGTGGGGTAATTTTAGCATTTTTACCTTGTGTGAGAAATGATAATAGAGCCTAAATATTTATTTCTTCGGTGATTTGGTATCTTACACGCAATATCCATCGAAATTTGTCATTTATAGGATTAACCGCCTAGTATTTCTCGAAATTTTGAAATTCTTCGAAAATGTGCAACTTATGTGACTTTCGTGATGGAAGGTTCTTGTGTTTGATCGTTTGCTACATACACCAGGTACAAAAATTCGAATCCGTTTTTCTTTAATAATACATCGAATTGAACGGCTTTACATATAAAAAAGATTGCTCATTAAATGGCTTTAGATATGTTCAAATGTGGCAAATCAAAGGGGACCGTTTAGAAGTTCGTTTCAGTGTATTGTTGGTCTTTAAATTATAGTAAATGAATCCTTCGTTGGTAATACTCATTAGAATCGTCTTAACTGGGTGGTTCTATTGAGTTGTAACATCATATGGTTATTGAGAAATTCACAATAACATACATATTCAATCAATATTTTATTTCTGGTTTGTTGTCAAAACGTTAAATAAACGACCATTTTCTTTCACGACCCATAAGTGGTCGCTTAATGCACTTTTTACTATACTTGATCAAAGTACATGTAGGTCTTCTTGATATGAGATAGTCATTGTTTGTGAGTGAATTTGTGACCCGTCAAGCAAAAAAAGAAAAAAGATTCAGAAAATCACCTAGACTTGAAAAGTTTCGACCCTATTCAGCTTGCGCAGTGCGCACAGTCTGACTGGGATCAACTCACTTCCTCTAACCATCGTTTGCCTAAACTTAAAGAGCAAATCTAAATTTTAATTTCAATTATTCATTGAAGAATTAATGGTTTGGCAAACATTTCTACTGAATTTTAGAAACACAATGTTTCTTGTTATAATTATGATGCTATAGCAAAAGTAATTTATCATGCAATGAAGCCTGTAATGACCTGATATGCCTTGTCTGAGAAGATAACATTATATCAGAGAGTCTCTCTTTGTTTTAATAATTTGCATTCACTTTCACCGAATTTCTCTCTTTTTTTAAGGGTTAATAATAATTACGCGTTGAAAAATGATTGCACGGTAAATAGAATAACATGTAAGTGTCTTAAAATATTAACGTTATCTGGTCTCGGCTGCGAGAAATTATCAAGACTCGACACAGCCTCGTCATGATAATTATTCCCAACCTCGACCAGATAACATTGATATTTAAGACACTAACACGTTATTTGTTCTCTATTTAAATGGTGATAAGAATTGTGGTGACAAGACTAAATGAAAAGCCAAGTGTAGCGCTACCTTTTAAAGTGTTGCGTCGATCAAACAATTTATGACACGAAACAATGTCACAAAGACTTTTAGACAAAATGTTTCCGACAATTGAATACGTCAATACACCATTTGTTCAAGACCATATATACAGTTAACGAGGTGGTTTTTTAATTTACAAATAGATTTCTTAAGCCTCTTCCCGTCCTGATGTTTGATTAAAGTACCGAGTTTATTCACTTTTATTGTCGAAAACACACAGACTCGAGCATTAAAGAAAATGAGCGATGGTCGCTTCTTTAACCCCTTTTATCTCATGTCTGGGAGTTATTGGTTCCCAAAATGTCGTCTTTGACAGTTAAACCGCCTGGTTCTTGGTCTAATGATCATCAAGCGTTTGCAATATTCGGATATTCTCGGCATTTCTCATCTGTGAGAAAACATAAAACATGATTCAAACCAATAATTCATGTTGTTTATGAGTATTTACTCTTAACAACGCGTTATATTACAGTGTTTGCTTTCGGGAAATTGAATATTATGAAAGTGTTTCCATAGAAACCTGATACAATTGCAAGGCCGATAAAATTGTCACATGCAAATGGTCGCTGACGTTCTTTGTTTCTGAAGTTTTTTTCGGTGCAGTTTTGTGATATTTCTTGACAATAAATAAGAGATTCGGAAGGCAAACGTGAAAGATTTCCGAGTATTACATCTAATACATTTTACTTGATTTTAGAATCTGCACTCTGATATATTGATTTCAATTACTTTTCTTTTTCGTAAACGACACTATAAAATATTTCACTTGTAAGCTTAGATAGATTTATTTCATGCGAAAAATATTCATCGTCGACTTGCTTTTTTCTGTTCAGTGGAATGTCAATCAAATATTCGCCGAGCTTCGGAGGATTTTATTCTAGTCTGAGGATGCGAGGGTATCTACAACTTCACACGTGGTTTTTACAGTCAACAAAATCGTGAAATTGACAAGGCGAATGATTTTGGAATGATTTCCTAATGAAATGGAATGAGTGGAAGGAACGAGTTCGGAATGAAATTAACGGGGGGTAATCAAATAAAGTCAATTTCGTTTGTTGGACGAAATAACCGATATTTATCTACCTCCCTACAAAGCCCCGTTGTCACTGATATCTTTGTTGTTCAAGTCTTTATATTAAGTAATGTCATCATAATTCTTATCATTATTGATATATTTTTGCAAACGTATGAGAGGCTTAAGCGATTAAAGGAGAAAAATTACATGCGCTAAAATTCGAGGTGTGCGTTTTACCCATCCCATCCCCGGCGTTTTCCTACATACGCAAAGATAGTTAATTTGGTCATGGGACATAACCAATAAATAATTTGTAATTTCAATCACTTTTTTTGTCTATCGACCCTTTGCCGCCGGTTGATAGAAAACGGAAAGCTCTAACAAATGTGTTACCTAAAAATACCGGATTCTCAAAATTAAATGAAACTACCGGGAAAAAATGTTGACAAAAAACACAGTTTTAAACTTTTTAATTACGCAGTGTAGGAGCGGAAGTGTACAGTTAACTACTTGGAGTTGTCACTTATGCATTGGCAGTTTGATCACTTGAAGCGATTGACTGCAGAAGCATAGTGGGTTGATATCTATTTTTTGCATTTTTGCATTTTATATCATATTAAATGGGTTCTTTTTTACTGATTTGCATATATGTTACAAGCAAATCTTACTTGAAGACTAAATAAGCGGTATTTTCTGCAATTATTCCACAAGACGTCTTTGATCAGTTCGATGTGCCAAATCTTGACGGAAATTATACCACAAAAAGGACATATTTTTGTTAATAAAGAACATGGGAAGAATTTATACCAACAAGAATGTAATATTATCCCCATCCTTTAATTTCCTTATCAGAAAATTATAGAAAATTGGCTAAAAATCGCTGCTATATTGGATTCTTTCGTTGTTAACTTTGTATAGTACCTTGACTATTTTCTTGTGTTGTACAATCACCGGAAAAGACGTTGTACAATAACTTGACTTCGTTTCATTGTATTCCTCGTAGATGCAACATGTCGCTTGCTTTTTAAAAGAGCATGTTTAAGTCAACAAGTAGCATATTGAATTACATGATCGAAAATAGTTGTAGCGTTCGATAAAGACTCGGGTACAGACCTTAGATGGACCACAATAGCCGATATAAAAGTCATAAGAAAAATATATTTATCTGATGCTGTTCGTCTGCTCCCTCTCATCCTTTCACTCTTTGTATCTAAAATCTAGTGTTTTTTCCCCATCAATGCATGTCAAAAAATGAAATCAAAACTATAGAATCAAGAAATCGATAGTATTCAAGGCCGGTCATTCTCTTTAAATATGGACAGAAAGAAAACGAATTATTCGGACAGCCTTTGGATTTCTAAATAAAAGTTTCTCCTTGATCGACCTATTAGTTCAACTAACGACGTGAATGTAAAAGAAAAAAGTAGATCTACATATTAAACCTATTAATTTAAAAAATGGAAATACTGATATCAACGGGTTGAAAATGGTTTGGCCTCTAATTGACCATTCGGAACATCACTCGGCCATTTCCGTAAACTGCAACAGACCTCGGATGTATGTAAGGCGGATGGGTATGCAACAAATCGTGCATTTTGTAAGGCGGAAACAGTGTAAGAAAAACTAGCACTGTAGATTTATATCTATTACAGTAAACAACGGCTGAAAAATCTTAATTTTTGAGAATGACGAATCATTCTCAAAAATTAAGATTTGTTCAGCCGTTATTTAAGAATCTAAAGATATTTATATCATGATACGATAGTTTCACGTCATTGACTTAAACGAGTAGCGTTGGCGACGTCGAATGTTTTCACTCACAGCTTCGAGGGCTAATGCCATTTTAACTGATGTCATCGAGTTTTTCCAAGGTTTTCCCGTATTTTTTGAAAATAGTCTGTCTATGTACATCCGAGGTTGATCGTGAGATTGGCCGAGTGGTGTTTCGAATGTTAATTGACGTCAAGATGGCAACTGAACGTTTTTCAAACACATGTTATTACGTTTTAGTCAATGCCCGTATTCCAAAGATAAATCTCTGCAATTACTGTGAGGTGTTTTAAGGAAATCGACAATTCGCCACATTCACGCGTCCGCAGTTACCTTTACGTCCTTATGGAAGGGGGTGAAATCCACGATTCAATATTTTTCTCGTCTAATCATCGAATTCGCGATCTCTAACATCGAACATTTGATTGGGGTCATAAATAGTAGATACGGTTAAATACTTGACCTTGTGGTCGAAAGACCTACGCGCTACCAAATATGGAAGAAATTACCAAGTCATATGATTATTCATAACATTCTAACATTATTCGAGGTTACGTATTGATGCAATAATTTAAACTTATTTATGTGAATCTTTCACTAAATATGCAAAATGATTTAAAACAACCAACGGTTTAGTTAATTCTTGTCTCAGAATCCCTTGTGTTTATGATTAATAGATAAAGAAACTGCAATACTCGTAAATTTACAATAAGTAATAGTATAGTGCGCGTGAGAGAGTAAACTTTCCATGTTCTTTTACGGACATGCGACTACATTTAATGGTCCATTGACAGAGTCAACTCGCCTTTACTATGCACTCCTTGTGGTACATGTATAGATAAGCTGAAAATTGTAGACGAAGGTTCCCGAGACTTTTTAGCCCAACTTACACTTAGTCCTGAGATAAAAAGCGACGAGTGTCTCGTGAATTTATTGCTTCGATTAAGGAATTCAAACCACGTTACTTCACAAAAAAAATGATTATGTAAAGCATCTGTACAACGTGATTTCAAGTGACTGTACACGATCGTTTTTCGACGAATTATTTGATATGTTACAGACATTTTTAAAAATCTGTTAAGAGGGTCGTATGCGTACACCAGTGCATCTGGAATTACCTCATGCTTTTTTTTTAGTTTTGATTTTTGTTACTTTAGGTCTCCATGTTAAAATGGACTTTGCTTCACGTGCAAACTTCCAATGTACACAGCCACAATTGGCGATTACAATTATCAAACAACACACTTCCGCTCCTACACTGTGAATACTAGTGCATAGCCGCGGATCATGGGTGGGCGTTTTGTCTCACCTTGACGTTTATTCGGTCCAACTTTACAATCTGGCGAGAAGGGATCATCTTGGTACTGTGTTAAGTGTCGACTTAAATCAGACTGCGCAGATTGCAGGCCTGGCTACTGATGGTTTAAACTTTCCGCACATTTATATTATTCTGAATATTCAGTGATCATTCTACCTTTCTGTGTAAGAATTTTTGGAATGCCACCTCTATTTGGCCTGCATTAGAACCAATCTTTTTTTTCGAAATTTTCAATTTACGGAGTTCCAAGGAGGTCCCTTTTCGCGTGATTATATATACATGTATTATGTATTCGGGGTTTGACCATGCCTCTAGGGTAGACTACCTACAGGTCCTATTTCAAGAAATGCTGATACTAATTTGAAACCCGTTAGAGTTTAGTCTGAAATCTCAATAAATTTACCAAAACAAAAAATCTTCAAATGATGCTGTAAAAGGGGAATTGGGTAGATACCCATTTTTTATAGATATTGTATCTAGAACTATAAACTATTATTGTCGGTTAATTACATCAAATACAGGGTCACTTTTACTATGTGCGTTAAATAAAAGCAGTCGACTTTATGAAACAAACAAAGGTGGATGGATGTCAAGTCTCAGATTTATATTGAAATGCATTGGCATTAGCAAAAAAAGATGAACACAAAAAAGGACTGTACAAAATTGTTAAAAACAAACTAGTCTCACTATATGAAAAACAGTTCAGAGAGAAAATGCTTAATTCTTGTGCAACTAAAACTGGGAAACTAAGAACTTACGCCCTTTTCAAGAACAATCTCTCGTTCGAAAAGTATTTTGATGTTATAAAAGACAAATTATTAATGAAAGCCTACAGCAAATTCAGAATCAGCTCACACAAATTGAAAATTGAAACTGGCAGATACAATGGAACTGCTCAAGAATTGCGAGTATGTGAAATGTGTGACTCAAATGAAATTGAAGATGACGGATACATTTCATAACCTCGTGTAGTAAATATGCAAAAGAACGTGCATTGCTTGTTAATGGTATATGCTTATTGAATAACATTTTTGCTCATCTTTCAAATGAAAACAAATTTATATGGCTACTCAGTAACGAAGACAGTGACATCATTAAACTTACATCTACTTTTATAGCTAATTGTCTTCAAAAGAGACAAGTGATTATTATTTCTGACCATTCCTAACTATCTAGACTTTTTTGTTGTATGTGGAAAAGATTTTACAGGCTGTGAAAACTACATCTACCATTAATAATTATATTGTTGTATTTTGTGTATGCTTTCTTTTCATGTCACAGATCGTGTCTTTTTCCCTTGTTGAAAATTGTTTACTAGTGTTCCTTTTTTTTATTTGTTTATCAGTAATTCCACCCTCTCCGTAAGTTAAAGTCATCTAATCATCTGCATAAACATATCTACCTTTAAGATCTGTTACCATTAGGAAATGCATGGGTGTTTGATTGATAAAAAATCTAGTCAGTCATGTTTTAATTTTTTTGATACTTAATCAAACACCTATGTAGCCTAGTGTCCTACAAGAGAGATAGATAGAGAGAGACAGGGACAGGGAGAGAGACAGAGAGATTGGGGAAGACAGAGAGAGAGTCAGGGAGTGACAGAGAGAGAGACAGAGAGAAGAGGAAAACGAGAGAGAGAGAGAGAGAGAGAGAGAGAGAGAGAGAGAGAGAGAGAGAGAGAGAGAGAGAGTGAGAGAGAGAGAGAGAGAGATTCAGGGAGAGAGATTAAGGGAGAGAGTCAGAGTCAGAGAGTAACAGAGAGAGAGAAGAGAAAGAGAAAATGTTACAAACCCATAGAACAACAACATCAAAACTCATGTTGCATGCTATGTGCAATATTTACTTTAATCTTTTATTTTTGTATCTTTATTTTGTTTAGAACATTGTATCTGAAAATTGTATGCCCATTCGGGCCCAAAATTGGAAATAAAGCATTACTTACTTACTTACTTAGTTACTTACTTACTTACTTACTATATAACGCTCAGTAATGTGTAAATGTACTTTATTCAGTAAAATATGCTCAAGAAATACAAAAATGCGCCCTACATCTTTCCCCAGCGATAGACCGATACCATTGGCATGATAAGGGAAGTAACGCATTTTAAAAAATTGAAGAGTGCTGTATTTGTTACCTCCCTTTGTCCTCGAAATTTACCTGAGAACCCGACTCAGGTAAACAACACAGGTGCGCATGTCACAGGTGTGACTCACAGGAAGACGGAAGTGACTCCATTTTCGAAATCAGAAACTTATTTTGTAATTCAAAACAACTTTAAAATGAAATAACAATGAAGCCGAAGACAAATCGGCGCCCGAAAAACCGCGACATTGATAAGGACACAGTTGTCGCCTATCACGAATTCATTCAGGGCCGAATCCAAGACAATCTCAATGGAATTTCAATCGGACCGGGACAATTCCTTTTCAAACTCTCAGTCGCTTCCGCAATTTTCGCGTTTTGTTGTTTAGTGGTCGGAGTTCTGGTGGTTGCGTTACGTCATAGACACGTGTATCTAGTAGACTGGAATGCCCAGTTTCTTGGACCATTTTTCATCATCCTTGCTTTATTGTTTTTTGGTTTCTCGACATTCCTGTGTATGCTGGCCAAGCAAAGAACCAATCATTATAGAGCAGATCTAGCTGTAAGTATGGTGTCATGCTTGTAAAAATATCTGTTAAGATTGAGTATGTGCTCTATAAAGAAAACTAGCTGCAATCCAAACATCTGAATGCTTTGACCTGAGTGCATGGCCTCTCAAGTAAATCAAGAAAGGATGGAAAAGAATGCATATACCTTAAAGCATATGTCAGTCATTTCACTATTGAGACGTTTCCTACTAGGGACGTTTCACTATTAAGACACTTCACTTTTGGACATTTCACTACTGTTTTAAAATTGTTTAGACGTTTCACTACCAATTTTTGTATAGGGGTATTTTATGCCATATTTTGGTTTATTTATCTAATTTCATATTTGAAAACAAGTTATTTATGCAATTAATTATTTAATTGGTAAATCTTAATTTTAATTATCTAGTTTAGGGTGTATTTCTCATCGCCAATTCCAATGAAAATGATTTAAGCTTATAATATTCACTTTAAAATCCTCCCATAAAAAGGAATAAAATGTTGTCTTGATTATTTATTCTGATTGGGTTTTGTAAAAAAAAAAAGATAATTGGAACAAACATTATATGTATGCAATTTACAGATTAAATTTTGGCAATGAAAGGGGGTTATCAAATGAAGAAAACAGAGAATTCATAAATCTGTCCCAAATGAAAAGAAATGAGATTGAAAATTTGGAAAGTGTAAATAGACATATATGTGAGTATAAAGCAGAATTTCTCACGAATTTATTTCAAGCCATAATCATATTTTTTTTCAACAGTATTTATTCTTTCTCATGTTCCATACCATATGTCTGCCTCGATAGCTCAATCAGTGGTAGAGCACAAATCTTCAAAAATTGTCTTCTCTGAACCCAGAAGGCAGTCAGCTGTCATATTTAGTAGCATCATGTAGTGGACCTCTACCAAGACGACGGACGACGGACATTCTATGATCCCAATAGCTCCCCTTGAGCACTTCGTGCTCAGGTGAGCTAAAAAAATAAGAATGATTTTCTCAAAAGTTCTTTTTTTCTATTTTTTCTCAGTTATCAGATTATAAAAGTCTTTTTCGCATTTTCAGAACCATTTCTGAAATTCTCCTTGTGAAAAATATATTATATGATAAGTGTGGGAAAAGATTAATTTGAGAAAGAGATTCTTTTACCTTGTGTTTATGTGAAAGTAAATTAACAAATTTAAGAATTCCCCATTTTTTAAACTTTTTTTTCAACAAATCACTCACCCATGGGTTACTAATCGTAGACCTATGTGAGATAGCAGTTTGGGGTTAGGAAAGGATGTGATGGTTTTACTCGTGATCGAATTCGGTACTCCAGCGGTAGTGATATATCTATATAGGCCTACGTCTGTCAGCAATCAAACTAGCCTTTTCTCTCAAAACAGCGTTAACGACGGATTGGGTAACATCGCCGCATCATCCCAAAATGGTCAATAATTACTGTAAGCCTTTCACACTTTTTTCATCGTACAATTATCGTGTGACGTAAACAATGTAGTTAATGTAGCCGTTTGTAGCCGTTTAAAGCCTATTTAGTGTAATTGATATATGTGTGAAATTGTTCAAAACGAATATGCATATACAGTGTGATAAACAACACGGGTCGAGCATGAATATGTAATGAGGTCAGATACTAGACCCGCCTACCGTGTTTGAAGCGTATAGGTAAATGTGAATGAATCCAGCTGTCAATAAAAAATAGATAATCAGACCCCGTGAATGACGCATGCCGCGTGTAGGCTACTAGAGGGATTAGCGAGTTTATTCCCTTAGGGCAGTCTGGTTATGTATATTGTTATTGATATTTGCTTATCGTGTATTGAGTTGGGGCCATTTGATAATTTTTGGGGCCACTTGTATTTTGTTGGCGCCAGGCATTTTCGCCAAATGAAAAATTCTTGCGCCACTTTTAAATTTTTGTCGCATTTGGCGACAATGGCGACCGACAGCGCCAACGTTGAAATGAAAGATTACAAGATAGATGAAAAATAACATTCATATAAAAAGAATCATGCTTATAAAACTTTTATTTTAAATCATATGACTTCACAAATGTAATCTGCAAACAATTATTACTGAATTACTATTGTTTTCCCTATGAAAGTCATAGGAGGTGGTATCAAAACTTTTTTTAAAAAAAGAATGTTTATATAAAATTCTAAATATAGACATTATCTATTTTTTTCCTATAAGTTCTTTGACACTGCCACCTGTGATGAAATGAAAAATCAGGCTACAGAGGGGTTTCATATACAATGCCTCTCATAAACCCCACACTATTGATCTGCCATTGCAAAAGAATCAAAGCTTTGGCTATAAATTACATTCATCACAAATGCAAATAATTTTATAATAAATCATTTATATCATAATCACACAGATGATTTATAAAGACATCTAAGAGAGAAAGAATTTAACTTATTCGACTGCACTTCTTGTATGTAACAATTTCAATTGTAATAAAAACTGAAAATATTGTGAGGTCTTGATACTTTCAAATAAACCCATTTAAAACTATTAGGTTAATCAAAGGCTGATAATTTATATCAATATATGAACAAAATATAGTTTAACATTGTTTGGACGTTTCACTACCAAATGGTAGTGAAATGTCCTGGTAGGAAACATCCAATAGTGAAACGTCTAAATAGTGAAATGACTGCCGCCCCCTTAAAAGCCCCTTGACAGACAATCAAAGTATCAAACCTGTGACACAGTTACTGTCCCCCACCCCTGGCTGTAGTTTCGATGCATTCTTTTCAATCCTTTCTTGATGCTTCAAAACTATAGAGCTACAAACCTTATGAATATGCGGAAAAATTCTGATTATTTTATTATGCTGTCATCACTTTTGTTTATACCACAGTTGCCTGCTAAATTTATGACATACAAGATTTAACACTGGAATTACAGCTGCGTCATAGCACAGTTTGTAGCGCATCAGACTGTCATTCTAGAGGTCTTGGCCTCGATCCCAGATGGCAGCACTTGTCCAACTATTTGGCTACCATCATTGGGTTGATAATCATAGACCTATGTTGGATAGTAGCTGGAGGCTATGAAAGGATGTGATGGTAGTACTGGTGTGAGAAATACCAGGAATCTATTATTAGGTGCTCCAGCCTCCATGATATGAATGACATAATGTTAAAAGTGGCTTAACACCCCATTCGAACAAGCAAACAAATGCTAGAGTTACATATACAGCTTTACTTACGCTCTGTATAGATGAAGATAAGTATAAATCTTTGGCATTTACATATGAATGTGTACACTCTTAAAAATAGAGCCTTTATAGTGTCCAAGACACAATACTTTACTCTTGTAAGGGTTTAAAGGGGGTAACTTGCATTGGATATGCAAATGAGAAAGACCCGCCCTTAGTTAAATAGCTATTTGTATTCTATAAAGACAGAGTCGACCGTCTGTCTATGCGCTCAGTTCGTTACAATTGGTTGCAGCGGTGGGATGATGACAACTGCCAGACCGGAGTTGCCTTACCCACGGATCTCCCAGGCCAAGACTCGGGACGAGTCTTCTCAGAGGGGAGAGTAATGTAACAGTTTAAAGGGGGGTAACTTGCATTGGATATGCAAATGAGAGAGACCTTCCCTTAGTTAAGTGGCTATTTGAAGCCTATATAGAAAGAGTTGACCCATTTAGGATTGAGGATCCTTTTCTCTGAACGGATCACGTCTGTCTATGCGCTCGGTTCGTTACACTCTACTACAAAGTTCATGTTTTAAAGTGTATGGGCCAAGATTGAGAATATTTAAGTAAAAAAGAACCTGGGTGTTAAAGGCCCATGCATTTACTTATTAATCCACTGATGTTCTGATGTTGAAGCTCGGGTTTTTCCTGTTAATGTATGCCTAAAATGACCCAAAAACATACATTTTTTGCAATATTAAAAGATAAATTGGTCCTCTACTCAGTCATATTATTATTAACATAGACATATTTTATTCAAGTATTGAGGCCATTTGCCCATTTATATAATACAATAGACATTTTAAATCATCATTAACAGTCTATCATCAATGAACTTCCATTTCTTTTTTAGTTTCGACCAATAGGTGATTGTGGAGTTGCAGTTGTACATAAAAGTAAATTAAACTATGATGACCAGAAGAAGTGAGTACAATACGACCCTTAAACCAGGGTTTTGACCCCAGAAATATCCTTATTTGACCCCAAGATATTTTGACCACCTTGAGAGGAATTAATTACCAAGGGTAAAAACATGGTTTATTACTAAAGATTTTCAAAAATTACTTTCTAAAGTTCAACATATCAATTACTTGTTTCATATAATTACAAAAAAAACAATTAAAGTGACTCTTAAATATGCAAAATTCTACTTATGTTTTGCTTTTTCTTTTGTTTTGACCCCTTTAAATTCAGATTTGGCAAAATTGTATTAAAATCAATAACTACTGAAAATTTTGATGCACTTATTATTAGTCAGTTTTTATTTTGATAATACAAGTTTATAAACTTTTCTTGTTTAAAAAGTCGCATCAGGTGGTATATACTAAGATCAGGCTGCACATACATGTATGTGCAGGCTGATCTTTGATTATACCTCCTGCCAAAGCATGTATATTTCGGGTTCAGCATGTCAAGGGTTAAATTCAGTTATAAAATTAAATGACTGATATTCCATCAAGATTGGTTTATTCTGATTGGATGGAAAGTTTGTTTATTGTACAATAAAAAAAAAATTTGAGTATGCAGTTATTTTGTAAGTATCTGCACAAAGTAGTCCCAGGGCCATTGGTGAGTGAGAGACACTGATTCCTTAATAAAAAATTCTAGGGGTCAAAGATGGTTTTAAAGGTGTCAAAATAACAGAAAGAGAAAACCTGCATGAGTAGAATTTTGTTGATTCAGTGTCAATTGACTTTTTTCTTGTAGATATGAAATAATCTATTGGATTTTAAATTTTTTTTGGTAGTCGAATCTAAGATAAGAAGCATCTTATGAATTTAAAAAAAGATAATGGTATTCAGGATTAAACCTTGTTTTAACCCTTACAAATTTCTCTCAAAGGGATCACAATGACCCCATTGAGAGAAATTTCTAAGGGTCAAAATATATAATATTTTCAGATTTTCGGGGGTGAAGGCCTTCATTAGTACTCTTTTTTAATTGGCTGTTTTTGGAGAAAACCAGAGGTATTGCTATAGCATTGGTGTCGTCGTTGTTGTCGTCGTCGTCGTCATGTGAAAACTTTGACATTTTGTGATAACTTTTGAATGGTTAGTGATAGGGCCTTCAAATTTCACATGATGATTGCTTAGGACAAGGCCTTTCTGTTGGTATCAAGTTCAAGGTCATCAGTCAAGGTCAAGGTAATTTTTCAATTCAAACTTTTGAAAAAAATGCAAAAACTTTGACATATTGCAATTACTTTGAATGATTAGTGATAGGGTCTTCATATTTCACATGATGATTGCCTGGGACTTTCTGTTTGGTTCAAGGTCATCAGTCAAGGTCATTTTTCAAGATCAAATTTGTGAAAAAAATGAAAAAAAAAATGACATTTTTGTGATATCTCAGGTTCTACTGAAGGCATTCACATGAAACTGAATACACTTATTCACCATCCAAAGGGCAACCTTTTCTTACAAGGGGGTTAAGTTTTGAAACATTTTCTGCAAATTATGCTCCTTTTTCTACTTAGTTTTTTCACCATCCATTAGTTTTTTTACCATCCAGCACTTACAGCCGAGCGTAGGCACCTGTAGGCTGTGCTCTTGTTTAAGAGTCCTGGCTACATATACATCTCAGACTGGTAAGGCTTGCATCTTTTACAAACATGATAAATACATTTAGCCCACCTGAGCACAACATGAACAAAATCTCCTCCTGAACCACTAGGTCAATATCAATGAAACCTTACTAGAACATTCCTTGGCTGACCCTTTTCAAAATGTTTGCGAAATTTTGATTTGCCCATTAATATAGGCGTGATAGGGAGGGGCTTAATTTGAGTCTCCTCAGTAATGAATGAGTGGGCAACATCTATTCTCACTTTAAAATCTTGGAATTTAATCTCCTCTTCAACAATTAGGCAAATGTTAATAAAACTTTGCCAGAAAGTTACTTGGATGATGTCCACTGGACCAAATAATTTCAGGTGAGCGATTTAGGGCCATTCTGGCCCTCTTGTTTTAAGGTCTAATTTAAAAACATGATAAACATATTTTATAGGTCTGAGTTGAAGTCAGGTACCAATCCCCACAATGTCCGTCATCCTGGAAGACCTGTAAGTATCTGTTTGCAGTGTATTAATCATTACACTGAATTCTTTAATACTTAAAGATATCTTTTGAGAATTCATTAGCAAGACCAGGGGTTAGGTCAGTAATGTAATAGGCTCTAAATTACGAGTTATGAGTTGCCTGCTATGATATTTTTGAAAAAGCAGGGAAGATAGGTTTGAACTCCTAAAAACCAACAAAATAAATGAGAGTTTAACTTTGAAAAGAAAAATGTGAAATACTATATGGCAATCTTTAAATACCTTGATGATAGAGTGCAAATCAAATGAGTGTCAATGTTTAACTTTATGCTCCACAAAAATATGTAGCACAATGGGATCTTCTTCAGTACAACCTTCATGATAGCAACTCATGCTCAACTAATACATATTGAGGGTCAGTGCAACACTATTGTTAGTGCCTATTTATTTATAGGCACTTACAATAGTGTTGCTCCTACCACTTCAATTTTTGACAAGATTAAAAGGTCAATCTATGGAAACATATTGGGAGAAGAAAAAAAATACTTCAGCTGTCCTTTTTTATTTGAGTTTAATGTTTTAACCCTTTCCTGTTTTACAAAATTTTAGACCAGTCCAAATTCAAAGGTTTTGCAGATGACAATTAAAAGTGGCTTTAATTTGAAAAATAACCATTCAGTAGGGTAGAAAATAGTGTGGAAAAAGAAGAAATTGCTTATCAGAAGCAATTTCTTCTTTTTTCACAATATTTTCTCAATCATAAAATCACAGGCACGTAAAAAGCAGGGATTAAACAGCAAAGGGTTAATCAAAGAGTGCTTGTCTTTATATCCACTTGTCAAAATAAATGGTTGGCTTTTAACAAGGTCTAGAATTTGTTTTTTGGAAATGGCATGATTTAAGCTTGCTTTGATAGAGCTGCAGAGATAATTGGATAGCCCTGCGCTCAAGATGACAAAACAGTGCAAACAGTTTGCAAATTATAGCCCGATTTGCAGGCAAGTGCACATGCAAAGCAGGGTATAATATTCAAACAATTCACACCATTTTGTCATTCTGAATACAGGCCAGGTAGCTAAGTTGTAGCAATTTTAAGTTTTATATTAGGTTGATGTAGTGTGAGCAAGTTGATGCTTTCTATATATTGCTCCTTTCTATATATTGCTCCTTTCATTTACTGTGATCATTTTAGCACCTATAGTTAATTACTTTTTACTCTGTTTCTCTGGGTTGGAATTAACAAATATTTATCTGTGCTTAAACATACTTTCAAATTAACTATTAGTTGTAAGAGTAAGACACAATTTATGCAACATTTTCTTTGGTAGGATATAAATCATCTGTTGCATTCATTCAATTTATATGATAATTTCATTGTTTGTTTTTATGCCCCAGCAACAATTAAACCATGATATATTTTAAAAACATTTTCGGACTTTCTTTCTATGATGTGTCTCCCACCAATGGGTTGATGATCATTTATGTATAGGGGATAGCAGCTAGAGACTAGGAAAGAATGTAATGGTAGTACCGGTGGAAGATATACCAGGAATCCATTGTAAGGTACTCCAGCCGCCATGATATGACTACAATATTGTTGAAAGCTGTGTAAAACAAACAAACATTTAAACAAACAAACTGTCTGTCTTTCTGTAATTTTGTTTATCGAACAACAAATCTTAAAAAATCTGAATAAATTGTCAGATACTTAAAGTCTTCAAGATACAATGCTCATAATATATAGGATTATATTCATCTCTGCGGATTCTAAGTTTAAGTTCAGCTTATGTCCATCATCTATCAAGATCAAATTTCTTAATGGAGGAAAAACAGAAATCGTATTTGTGAATGGTGAAGACAAATAAATATGTTTTGTTTGTTTAAAAGACATGTCACATTGAAATAAGGTGTATTTTGTAATACATCAATCATTAACATGTTCATGTAATGGCTGTGTTAAAAGTTATGAACATTGCAACATTAGTTTGCATAATTTTTTCCATTTAACAAAGCAAATTCTTTATTTCGCTATTGCATGATGTAGCATGAATTGACTGACAATCATAATCCTTAGATGTAAAAGTGTTACTAATTTGAATGGAATTGAAGAAAAATAATTATGTACTTCTGAGAAGACTTTTAAAGGGAGGGAGGAGTATGAATAAAAAAGTGACCTGTCACATGAAAAGGAACCATCAGGGAAGACTAATAGGTTAAATGTTGATCCTAGTCAGCCTGTGCGGTTTGCACAGGCTGATTAGGGTCAAAATTTTTCACAGTGTGCTAATTTTCTGAAACTAGAATAATTATTCTACATTCCTGTTTTAAATTTTTTGACACGGGACCACCAGTTGACCTCTACTGGAACCAATCTTTTTTCCATAATTTTGTTTTAAGGAGTTCTGAGATGGTCCATTTTGCATGACAGGTCACAAATCTGATAAAAAAAAGTCAGAAAATCTTGAAGTGACCTTACCGGATTTCGATGATTTGAAAATTAGCCAATGATAGAAGTGATTGTCAGTTTTATTGTTTGCATGTGCATGTTTTATGCATAACAATTTCTATACATTTATCCATTACCATTCAATTTTGAATGTCGAGTACTACAGAAAAAATAGCTTTCTTAAAACAATTTGGAAGACAGGCTAGGTTGGGACAGATTCTTTCTGTGAAATGTTTTTGACCCTGTTTGTCAATTATTTCACATTCAAAGGTAAAAGCTTTGTTTTGTGAAAACGCAATCTGGTGATTTTCAGATGCTTTGGGTGAGATTGCTATATTTCAATAAACCTAATGAATAGTGTAAGTGTAGTATAACAATATGTCTTTATTTCAATGACAGAAAGGCAAAATGGTAAGCAGGGTTGGTGTTTGACCTTTTAAATGGGATTTTGACCTCAAAAATAAAAAATCTGAAAATTTCCTATTTTGACCCTATGAAATTTCCACCAAGCTGGCCATTTGACCACCTTGAGAGAAAATCATAAAGGTCAAAACTGGGGTTTATCACTACTTTTTAGCTCACCTGAGCTCACGTGATGTCCGTCCTGCGTCGTCCGGTGTCCGTCGTCCGTCGTCTGTCGTCAACATTTACCTTGTGGACACTCTAAGGGCCATATTTATAGCCCAATCAACCTGAAAATTGGTCAGAATGATTATCTGGATGAAATCTCGGACAAGTTCGAAATTGGGTCAAGTGGGGTCAAAAACTAGGTCACAGGGTCAAATCTTAGAAAAACCTTGTGGACACTCTAGAGGCCATATTTCTAGCCCAATTAACCTGAAAATTGGTCAGAATGATTATCTGGATGAAATCTCGGACAAGTTCGAAATTGGGTCAAGTGGGGTCAAAAACTAGGTCACAGGGTCAAATCTTAGAAAAACCTTGTGGACACTCTAGAGGCCATATTTTTAGCCCAATTAACCTGAAAATTGATCAGAATGATTATCTGGATGAAATCTCGGACAAGTTCGAAATTGGGTCAAGTGGGGTCAAAAACTAGGTCACAGGGTCAAATCTTAGAAAAACCTTGTGGACACTCTAGAGGCCATATTTTTAGCCCAATCAACCTGAAAATTGGTCAGAATTATTATCTGGATAAAATCTCGGACAAGTTCGAAATTGGGTCAAGTGGGGTCAAAAACTAGGTCATGGGGTTAAATCTTAGAAAAACCTTGTGGACATTCTAGAGGCCATATTTTAAGCCCAATCAACCTGAAAATTGATAGGAATAATAATCCTGATGAAATCTCAGACAAGTTCGAAATTGGGTCAAGTGGGGTCGAAAACTAGGTCACAGGGTCAAATCTTAGAAAAACCTTGTGGACATTCTAGAGGCCATATTTTTAGCTCAATCAACCTGAAAATTGGTCAGAATGATTATCCTGATGAAATCTCGGACAAGTTCGAAATTGGGTCATGTAGGGTCAAAAACTAGGTCACAGAGTCGAATCTTAGAAAAACCTCTCGGACACTCTAGAGGCCATATTTTTAGCCCTATCAACCTGAAAATTGGTCGGAATGATTATCTTGATGAAATCTCGGACAAGTTTGAAATTGGGTCAAGTGGGGTCAAAAACTAGGTCACAGGGTCAAATCTTAGAAAAACCTTGTGGACACTCTAGAGGCCATATTTTTAGCTCAATCAACCTGAAAATTGGTCAGAATAATTATTTGGATGAAATCTCGGACAAGTTCGAAATTGGGTCAAGTGGGGTCAAAAAATAGGTCAGGGGATCAAATCTTAGAAAAACCTTGTGGACACTCTAGAGGCCATATTTTTAGCCCAATCAACCTGAAAAATGGTAGGAATAATAATCCTGATGAAATCTCAGACAAATTCGAAATAGGGTCAAGTGGGGTCAAAAAATAGGTCACAGGGTCAAATCTTAGAAAAACCTTGTGGACACTCTAGAGGCCATATTTTTATCTCAATCAACCTGAAAATTGGTCAGAATGATTATCCTGATGAAATCTCGGACAAGTTCCAAATTGGGTCAAGTGGGGTCAAAAACAAGGTCACAGAGTCAAATGTTAGAAAAACCTTGTGGACACTCTAGAGGCCATATTTTTAGCCCTATCAACCTGAAAATTGGTCAGAATGATTATCTTGATGAAATCTCGGACAAGTTTGAAATTGGGTCAAGTGGGGTCAAAAAATAGGTCACAGGGTCAATTCTTAGAAAAACCTTTTGGTCACTCTAGAAGCCATTTTTTTTGAGCCCAATCAACTTGAAAATTGGTCAGAATGATTTTCTTGATGAAAGATAAGACAATTTTGAAATTTGGTCAAGTGGGGTCAAGAACTAGGTCATGAGGTCAAATCTTAGAAAAACCTTGTGGACACTCTAGAGGCCATATTTTTAGCCCAATCAATCTGAAAATTGGTCAGAATGATTATCTTGATGAAATCCTAGACAAGTTCGAAAAAATTGGGTGAAGTAGGGTAAAAAACTAGGTCACAGGGTCAAATCTTAGAAAAACTTTTTTAGAATGTTAATTCAGGTGAGCGATTAAGGGCCACTATGGCCCTCTTGTTTATTGTACCCTTTATATTATTACGAGAAAAGATCAATTCACACTGAAACCTGTAAAATTCTACTCCCAATTTGCCTTTTCTGTTGGTTTAATCCCAATAGAATGAGTTTTGACCCCGCAGAATCTCATGGTTTAGTCAATTTCAAACACTAGCATGAGCCCTGGGCAAATTGAACTCAAGTATTTATCAGGTCACTCCAAACACAGACTTGTGAGAAGCTGGAGGCTCGGATGAAATGTTGAGGTTGTACTGCATGGTGGTATATTACGACATGAAACCATGGGTAGTTGCATCAGCTGTCATGAGATAACTGCAGTAATGTTGAAAGTGAGGTTAAACCCCTTACAAATCAAGGGAAAATCAAGGCAGACTTCCTTTAAAGCTAGATATTTTGCTGCAATGTAATTGTCACAGTTATCCTGTCTCAAATGTTAAATTGTTTGGTAATGGATTCACCAAATGCATGAAAATAGTAAACATATATTTTCTTTATTTCTTCATCTATGCCAGTAATTATAACAAAATGCTATAATCAACTCCATTCGTTTCTAAAAATTTCTTCTTACTTTGTTAATCACTCTAGCATTCTAGTAGCAAGAGAAGCCAATTCAAACATTACACATACAAAAATTCTGCATCTAAGGTATTGTAGAGCTAGATCCATACCCCCACCCCACACCCCCATTTGACTGATTCCTGAGTATTCAATTTAAGACAAAAAAAAATACTTTCTTTAATCCCCATAGAGCTTAAACAAATATACTACCTTTTGAAAAATCAAAGAATTATTTTCATATTCATGCAAAGAATTAATTTTTCACCTAAAAACCTACATCATTATAAGGTGCTTTGCTTTCTCTTTTTGGTAAGTCCTAGCTTACATTTCTAGAAAACCTTTTTGCAAAATTCTTAGTCATCTTTGTGATTTCAATGCATCAGTTTTAATTTAATGAACAACACTGATTGGTGACTATAAGTGTTATATATAATCTGTGATTGTTTATTATATATTTAATTTCTCAAGTGTAAGTTTTAGTTCTTTAAGAATTCAAGTGAAAGATTTCAAGGAATATATTCAGATGTTAAACCTAGATTTATTTAGATTTACATTCACATTAAGAATAATGTCATTATTAAGTTACCGGTATTGGTAATTGGTTATAGAAACCATTTTCTTTTTCCTTGTAAATCCTTGCTTTCACTGGTATTAATTCCTAAGCCGAAGCAAATTTCCCTCTTTACCTCTATGTTGCAATGAATACCGTGAATATTAGATATTCACATATGAGAATGTATATACTATTAATTCACTTTTTGCTTAGAGTTTTTAGCAAACTGTAATTATGTAGTAAAATATATTAATAGCAGTTAACGCATAATGTTCATTCAATATTTGTTACCTTGAAAGATTGAAAGACAATTGTTACTGAAAGTAAAAAATAAGCAAGACATCTCATATTGAAAATACATGCCGGATGCTAGTTAGATTAATTTCAACTTCATATAGCTAATAAATATGAAACCCATGACATATTTGCCATTTATTTAAGTAGTGTTTTGTTTGTAACCATTTATTTTATTTGTTTATTTCACATAATCACCAAACCTTTAAGCACAGCCCTTTATTTTGTACTGATATTTGGTTTGTCTTGTGAGGGTGTCTGTTATAATTTGTTTTGTGTTGTATGATGTATTTATGTATGAATGTATGGAAAATCTATTGTTTTCCTCTGTTGTTATGTATAGGCCATGCGTTTAGGATGAAAATGGTCATGAAATGTTTGAGAATTGTTATCCTGCTTTGCACATGTGTTCATGTGAAAAGCCGGGAACAATTTCAAAATATTTTAGACATCCTGTATGCAAGGCTGGCCTCGTAAGGTGCATGGTTTTGTTGAAAGATTTAACAATTGTCAATCCAGCCAGGAATCAATGTAGCATGATTGTATGCTGGAAAGTACAGTAATTCTAACCTACAATACAGAAGTTGGGAACAGTTAACTGCGAAATTAACTTTTAACAATAACATTTTGCTTTATTTATATTTAGATAAGAATGCACCAAAATAATAATTAAATGCACACACAAAAATACTGCATAATATTAACAATTGTTTTATGAAAGTTTATGGACAATTTATCATTCATGTATACAAAGCTGCAAGTAGTTTGTTCATAAACTTTGTTAAAGTTGTTTTATATCACATCTGGATAGTAATTTCCAGTTCATATGTTAAATGTCATTTATGTGATATTCAAAACACTTCTTTTATGCAAAATAAGATTTAATAGATATTTTATACATCCTGAATTTAG
Organism: Fragum whitleyi; assembly: GCA_948146395.1. Classification (NCBI taxonomy): domain Eukaryota; kingdom Metazoa; phylum Mollusca; class Bivalvia; order Cardiida; family Cardiidae; genus Fragum; species Fragum whitleyi. Next base: position 46,293,060 of record OX411545.1, on the reverse strand, counting down.
ATCAATGACATTTTCTCAAAATGTGATCCACACTTTTTCCCAAAAAATCTTATATAAATGTTATAAGTTAGCTATTAGTCAAGGTCAATTCACAAAACCAAGGTCAATGTCAAGTTTCATGATCTGTGTTTTACGTTAACAGCAAATTTACCTTAATTGATATCTTAATAAGCACTTATGCATCTTGGTACTATACATTGTGTATGTTGATTTTGATGCATGTTGTGTTAATCCGTTGCCAGCTATCTCCACAATTTTTAGTCTGTTCCTGTCTCAAAGAAGTGACAGATGACAATTTTAAAAATGATAACATGTTTTTGTCTTTTTGAGGAGATAATATTGGGGAAAATGCACACATTGCTTTTAAAATGCAACATTTCTTCTTTGTCCACAATGTTTTCATAACTATTTTATAAGGACTTATTGTCAGTGATTGTGTTGGTATGAGTAAACATATTGTCTTGTCTTTTGTTTTGTTCAGTACATGTACCCTCAGTGAATCCCTCAAGTATTGTATCAAGTTTGTGAAAAATACTCGAAGCATGTGCTTAAAGTTTTGGTGTTGTAGTGTAGCTTAGAATGTGTGTAAATCTTACAAGGAATTGGGAATGAAGATAGAACAGGAGATAAACTGACATTATTTGACCTTGATATTTTCAAGGTCAAGAGAACTGACAACAGTTGCCAAGGCAACAGTATCCATGGTTATCATAGCATAGATAGTTAACATAATCCTGTTCATTCTGCCTTCAACATTCCTTTGTAAGATACTAATAATTATATTTCTTCTTGGTTTTCAGACATACGACAGTAGTAGCCGGGGTAATTATAGCAATGTTCGCAGCTATGATAACCGTGGATACAAGGATGACTATTATGGGGAGAAACGCAGGCCTGACGACAGACCTAGACGTGACTATGACCGCGATCAGAGAGATGGTCGTGGTTATAATGACCGACCTCGACAACCTAGGGAAAATGGTGATAGGCCACCACCTCGTAGACCGAGGGAAGATGGTGAAAACCGACCACCAAGACGTCCAAGGGAAGAAGGTGATAGACCTCCACGACGACCAGATGATCGGGGACAGAGGCCAAGGGATGATAGAGGTCGTAGACCAGATGACAGGGAAAGACGTCCCAGACCTCCACCAGGGTCTGAGGAGGAGAAGAGAAGAGAGGCAGGAAGGAGAAGATATGAAGAAGAGAAAAGAAGAAGGCATGAGGAAGACAGAAGGAGAGCTGAACTGAGGAAGGAGGCAGAAGCAGCAAGTTATTCGTAAGTATTTAATAAAACACTCAGTATTTCAATATTTCGGCATAAATTGCCATTTTCAAGAAAACGTAAAAAATTTAAACACTACTACATAATAATCTAAACTGATACAGCTATTTTAAATTTATCTCATAAAAGATATGATGTCAATGTCATTTTTCCAGGTTCGACGTTGACATTCCTGCGCATAATTAGACGTCAACCAACGTTATGTGGAACTGCGCGTCATTTGCGCTGCAACCCAATGGCTGTACAGTTTGCAGCCTTTTGATCCATGCTTAGTCATGGATTTGGGGCTCTGTCCAGTATACGGAGTACATCTTCTTTAAAACCGTAAATCTCACATCACAGCTTGAATGTTGGACCATTTTAAAATGGAGATTTATCGGTTTCTTGCGTTGAAAGCGTACATCCCTCAGATGTTCTTTCATCCTTTCATTCAACTGTCTCTCTGTCTCTCCCACATACACCACCTTATCACATTTTACACAACTTATTGCGTACACCAATTTTGTGATATTGTATTTGTAAGTAGTTTGATTGAGTTATTATTTACCATGAAATCCACTACTTTTGTCTCACTTTTGTAAATAAATCTACTCATTAACGGGACTAACTATTCTAAGATATATCTCATATTGAAGAACTAAAGTAGATATAATACATTAACTACTTTGTTTTACATAAACGATTTAAGCTATCAAATTTGCGATTAATAAATTAAAAAAGGATAAGGTTTTAATTTTAGATAGCTTCTCTAATTTGATTGACATGTCACGGGGAAATATTGATGTACTGTACAAAAAATATCAATATTATACTTTCAGAACTGTACAGCGTGGGGAGGAGCGAGGAGTTGACGTAGACGAAACTCGTACATTCCAGATCCAAACTACGGTGAAGCTTTCAAGACAGATGCAGGACACAGATGAATCTGAGCTCTAGATCTGCCATATATATTTTACTAAGTTTATTTGACTTTGTTGCATAAAGGAAAGTCATTTTAATTTGTGCTCTAGTTTATCTGTTACAAAAATTATAAAGTGTCATCTAATTATATAAGACAAATGGGCCTTTGCCTGATATTTCCAACAATTTCACGTAAGTGCAATATGCAAAGTTATGGGCTATTTGCAATTTCCTATTGTGAACAAAAACAATATGTCCCCAGCTATCTATTTAGTGCGGACTGATCAGTCTGCTTGGATGCATGGGAAACCCTTTTTTCGTGATGAGGAAATGGCTCAAACTGTTTGTAAATAACACCCTCTTTACACTTGCACTTGCATGCAAAGCCAGCAAAATTGTCAGTTTGCACCATTTTATCACCAAGAACGCAAGGCTGGTTTGAGTGCTAACTTTTCACATGTGTGAAATTGTTGGAAATAACACACACAGACTCATAAGTCAATCATACTAAGCAATTTAAGAAAAGCTAAGAACTCAACATTCAAACTTGCAGGTCCAAACATCTATGATAATTCTGTATTTTTTTTAAAATTTCCTGTATTGAAAGATCTATGGTGTATTATCCGTCTGTCAGTCTGTTTGCAAAACTTAACCATAAAACTTTTCATTGCAAAGACTTCAAATACATGTAAATTGAAGATACAATGCACATATTTGGCATGATGACAATCTTTTAGTGATGCAATTTGCCATGGCATTTTATTTTTCACAATTATCTATGAACTAAATTACATGTACTTTTTAATCAATTTGCCTTTGAAACAGGATAAAAAATCAAATTATAAGATTTGTTTCATTAATCAATCTAACATTCCTGTCTTATAAATAGTCTTATAGTTGTATATATGTATAAAGGAACGAATAATGCCTTGTTGATTACATGTATGTTAATGATGTACATAAAATTCATCTCGTCCTAACAATACATTTCCTTTGACTGTCATACTTGTTTAGTGTCTTTTACTGGAGTATCTGGAGTATCTAATGAAAGAGTATTTTTAACATTTTTATTGATAGTACCAATATTATTTTAATGTCTAATTGAAATAATCTCTTAAAAATGTTTTGGAAATACTAGCAAAAGCTATTGGCTGCCATTTTTTAATCGGAAAACTTTTTTTGGCCAACTGGAAAAAAATCACACTCATCTTTTACCTTGTTTAGTTTATTCCTCAACTTCCTCAATAAAGGCATTTGTGTTGGAAAATTGTTGAATAAACTATCTATTCTTTATATAAGAATACCTGATACTAATTATTTTTTGGTGAACATTTCTCAAACAAGCAAAGGGGCCCTCATTTTAAAGAAAACAACATGCAATTCAAAAAGCTTGTCGTGAAGGTTTAAGTAAAAGCAACTGAGTCTTACCTTATTCAATCATTCCCTGTACAACCCCAGGATTTATTTTTCTTAGATTTAATCATTGAAAAAAGATAAATATGAGAAATTGCCTTTAATGGTTTCTGTTCAAATTGTACCAACGTTTTTATTAAGGTCTAATTTTACCAAAAACCTCCAAAAATTTGACATAATGATAGCTTCATCACCTGTCACACAACATAATCAATTTATATATTTTTGTACTATAGTAGAGATCCATTTATCATTGTTAATATCATCTTCATTCTTTTTCTACTTAAAAATCTTTTTATATTCTCATGTAGACACAAAATCTTGTACCATCAATAAATACGGAAGTATTTGATGAAACTTCAGTGCTTTTGTTCATTTTCAATTCAAGTACAGTGTCTTTGACCAGCCCTGCGTTCAGGATGAAAGCGTTAGCGAAGCGTTTTCGAAATGATACCTCGTGCAAAGTGGGGTACCATCTCGTAGAGCTCGCAAAACATTTTTACATCCTGAAAACAGGACACAAGATAATCAAAAAAGACAAAAATCATAATCTTTACAAGTGATTTTGTCTTTTTAACCTACCGGAGCGTACCATGCTCAATGGAGGAGATGGGTTTTTTTATCGCCCCGAGATCGTCGTCAACAATTAATCATAAAACTTATTCTCCTGAACCACTGGACCAACTTCTACAAAACTTTACCAGAATGTTCCTTGGGCAAGCTAATTTATTTGAAACTGCCAGAACATTCCCAGGGTAATCCTGTCCAAAAATTGTGGGCGAAAATTTGATAGACCCGTTAATAAGTGGCATGGCAAGGCAGGACATTTTTAGTTCTCTATTGTGGAAGCCGGAAGACTAGGTTAAAAACTGGCGGTCCATCCGTCAGTCACTTAATCAGTTTTACATACTTTTCTAAACCTTGGGGATATTTAAGGTAGTGGACCCGTAATAGTTTTGCAACGTCTTAGAAGTATTGAACTTTAACCTTGGTTAAAATTGTGAAAGGATATGTGGTCCAAAATGTTGTGGAACTATTAAGGGTCCACTACCTAAACGGAGTTACAGAACAAGTTAAAGTCTAGTTTTGTTCAATGATTTTTAGCTCACCTGAGCACATCGTGCTTAAGGTGAGGTTTGATGATCATTGAATGTCCGTCGTGTGTCGTCCGGCGTCAACAATCTTAGTGTTTACACTCCAGAGGCCACAAATATGACCCAATCTTCATGAAACTTGGTCGGAATATTGGCCAGGTCACAAGGATGAACCCTATTGAAAATGGAAATGGTCCATGTCATATCACGGGAGAATGGGCCTTAATGACAATTTCTTGTTTACACTCTAGAAGCCACAAATATGGCACAATCTTCATAAAACTTGGTCAGAATGTTTGCCAGGTTACAAAGATGAACCCTATTGAAAATGGGAATTATCCATGTGATATCACAGGAAAAGGGGCCTTAATGACACTTTTCTTGTGTACAATCTAGGGGCCACAAATATGGTCCAATCTTCATGAATGTCAGAATATTGGCCATCACAAGGATGAACCCTATTGAAAATGGGAAGGATCCATGCCACAAATATGCATGGCCCAATCTTCATGAAACTTAATGACAATTTTCTTGTTATAACTCTAGGGGCCACAATTTTTGCCCAAACTTCATTAAAGTTGGTTTTATGTAGAAAATATCTCCTTTATGACATTTGCTTATTTAATTGATGTGATGTCCCAGGGGTCAAAGAGACTCAGGTTAGCGATCTAGGACTATCATGGTCCTCTTGTTTTAGGAAGACACGGATGCTGAACTTACTTAAAGCCTAGGGAATTTCAGTTTTACTGATTTTTTTTTAAATAAGGAGATATTGAACTGACTTTTGGCATTAAAGTCCCCATCATTGAATTACAAAACAAATTTTTGGTATCCATTCATTGATTTATGAGGAAGATACGGATGGGAGACAAATGAAAATTAATTTACGGACGGTAGGGAACTTGGAATACTTCAGAATGCTTGTTTTACGATAATTCTTTGAAAGACGTTTCCTAAATCACAGATTATATTTTAAGGAAATTTTCCAAAATTGTTCCTAGGGCGATTCTTTCCTAAAACTGTTTGTGTTCGCGAAGTTTTGTTTGTCCTAAAAATTTGAGGGTTGAAGGGTGTGGCATTTTTCACTTTGAATAACATCGCCTATACATTCCGGCAAATTTCGATGAAACGTTGCCATAATGTTCTTTGGCTAATTCTTTCCAAAATTTCTTGAAATAATAATTGGCCCATTAAAATTAGCCTAGCAGAGCCTGGCAATTTTTCACCATTAAATTCTTTGAAAGACATCTCTTACGTGTTCAGCCGATTTTAATAAACTTCCCGTATATTCCTTGGGTGAAATTTACTGGGCCATTAAAATTCGTATGAGCGGTTTAGGGCCATTTTTGCGCTATTGTTAGCTCCACTGAGAAAAATTTGATAAAAGTTGGCTTTTGTTATCGTCCTGCATCCATTTTAAGCTCACTTGGGCATTTGGGCACGAAATGCACAAGGAGAGCTTTGGTGAGTGTCCATTACTGTCGTTTGACGTGTATTGTCCGTTGTGCGTTGTCCACATATTATTTAAACATCTTCTGAATCTGTGTGGAAGGAATGCTTCTTTGGTGGAGCTCTACCAAAATCGTTAAAAATAATATGGACCTTTAACTCAGGTTGCCAGTGCAACTGAAGAGGGGGAAAATAGAGAAAACCCCTAAAGATCCTCTCTGAAATCAGAAGGCAAACGGCTTTCATATTTAGGATGTGGCAAGATATGGTTGACCTGTAAGTTTGTAAGCCGCCGTAACGGCGCAGTTGGTAGCGCGTCGGACTATCTAGAGGTCCCGGGTTCGATCCCCGACGGCGGCACTCATTCTTTCCGACTATCTGTCCCTCACCAATGGGTTGATGATAATCGTAGACCTATGTGAGAAAGCAGCTGGAGGCTAGGAAAGGATGTGATGGTGGAACTGGTGAGAGAAATACCAGGAATCCATTGTTAGGTAGTCCAGCCGCATCGATTTTCCGGGTATTTCTCAAGGTAAAAAATGGAATTTCAGGAAAAATAAATCTTAAAATTTTCCATACTTTTGCAATTGTAAGTAATATTACCTTCATATTTCATGTATGTGTTACTTTTGACGAGACATTTCAGTAGATAATTAACACAAGGCTCTCGGTCAAATTCCAGGTCAGGTTGTCAAGGTCAAAGATTTCCATCACATAAATTCTAAATTGGCCATAACTTTTCATTCACATTTCACACATTCATTGCTTGTGATAAGACCTTTTTGTTGGTACCAAGTTCAAGGTCATCAGTCAATGTCAAGATCTTTTCTCAATGCCAAAGTTTGGTAATCAAAACTTAAAAATTTGCCATAATATTGCAATGGTAAGTGATAAAACCTGCATATTTCATATGTTTATAACTTGTGACAAGACAATTCAGTAGATAACTAGCTTTTGTTTTACTCTGCTGTTAGCACAGGGTATAACATGCCACGCCGTTTCCAGAAGGTTCGTGGACACCTGATCGATTTTTTCGACACGGAACTAACGGTGGAGCAACTTTTTGACTGATTTATAAACCGAAATAATCATTTTCATTTCAATTTTTAGTATCACTGACAGTGATTGGCCTGATTAGCGGAAAATATGATAACTAGACACCCCCTATCACAAATTCTGTTGTCGATTTCCAATCGAAAAAAATTCAGGGGGTGTCTAGTTATCATATTTTTCGCTACCCAGGCCAATAGAGTACGAATATCTTCGCTTTATGTGGATCTTTTGCCGAGAAATTTGGAATGTGTGTAGAGGATACATAAATGCTTTTAGACAAACACAAACAATGAAGAATAGTCAGGTTGTTTGACAAAAAAATTAATGACAAACCAAAAAAACGAGCAAATTCACTCACTCCTAGGGCTAGAACTCGCTCATTTTGCTTAGTTTTTACCCTCTACTTTTATTTCCTAAAAGAAGAACCATTTATCTCGACAGTGATAATAAAAATTGAAATGAAAATGATTATTTTGGTTTACAAATCAGTCAAAAACTTGCCCCACCGTTAGTTCCGTATCGAAAAAATCGAACAGGTGTCCATGAACCTTCTGGTGTCGGCGTGGCACGTTATACCCTGTGGTTAGTATCATCGTAATATTTTTCTCTGCTAACCAAAATGTCTTTATATGAAACTAGAAGACAGCCAGCCTTAATATTTGGTATGTAGCGTATTCCATTGGACTTCTACCAAGTTTATTCATATTATACCCCGGAGGTGAAATATGTGCGTTGCCTTGGAAAATCGAATTCAAGAGAGAAAAAGAAGAAAATATTGAAGAAAACTTATTCTCTAAATCAAGAAGGCAGACGATTTTATATAAAGTATTCTGCAAGTGACCTTTAACAACGTTTGTTTTTATCACATACATGCATGCATTTTGAGCTCACCTGAGCACGAGGTGCTTAAGATGAGCTTTTGTTATCGGGTGCTGTCCGGCGTCCATCGTCTGTCGTCAACTTTTACCTCGTGTGCACTCTAGAGGCCACATTTTTGGCCCAAATCTCTTGAAACTTAGTCAGAATGTTAATCTCTATCAAATCTAGGTCAAGTTCTAAATTGGGTCAAGTGGGGTCTGACCAAGTCCCAAGACTTTTGGGTAAAAAAAAGGGATCTCTAGAGTGCACACAGGTTTTTTTTTCTTAAATTTGACCCATTTTTATAAAAAAAAACGTGTGTGCACTCTAGAGATTACTTTTTCCCCAAAAGTCTTGAGACTTGGTCAGAATGTTTGTCTTCATCAAATCTCAGTCAAGTTCGATTTTGGGTAAAATGGGGTCAAAAATGGGATCAAGAGGTAAAAATTTAGACAAACCTTATGTGCACTCTAGATGCCATATTTTGGGCCCAAATGTCTTGAAATTTGATCGGTATGTTTTTCTGCATCACGTCTCGGTCAAGTTCGAAATTGGGTCAAGGGGTCAAAATTATGGTCATGGAGTCGAATTTTAGACAAATCTTGTGTGTTTTCTAGATGCTATATTTTTGGCTCAAATATTTAAAACTTGGTCAGAATGTTTGTCTTCAATAAAATATCGGTCATGTCCGATTTGGGGTAAAGTGGGGTCAAAACGGGGCCAAAGGGTCAAACTTCAGAAAAACCTTGTATGCACTCTAGAGGTCACTTTTTTGGCTCAAATGTCTTGAAAATTGGTCGGAATGATGGTCTCCATCAAATCTCTGTCAAGTTCGAAATTGGGTCAAAAAATGGGGCAAAGGGATCAAAATTAAAAAAAAAATTGTGTGCATTCTAAAGGCCACATTTTTGGCTAAAAGGTTTTAAAATTTGGCCAGAATGTTTGGCCCATCAAATCTCAGTCAGCTTCGAAATTTGGTCAAGTGGGATCATAATTGGGCCAAGGGATAAATTTTTAGAAAAAAATTGTGTACACTCCAGAGGGCACATTTTGGGATCAAAAATCTTGAAACTTGGTCAGAATGTTTCTCTCCATGAAATCTCGGTCAAGTTCGAAATTTGGTCAAGTGGTGTCAAAAATTGTGTCAAGGTATCAAAATTAAGAAAAACATTGTATGCACTCTAGAGGGCACATATGAGGATAAAAAAATGTCGGACTGTCAATCTAGGGATCCCGGATTCGAGCCCCGACGGCGGCAATCATTTTTCCGACTATTTTCTCTCACCAATGGATTGTTAATCGTAGACCTATGTGAGAAAGCAGCTGGAGGCTAGGAAGGGATGTGATTGTTGTACTATCGAGAGGAATACCAGGACACCATTGTTAGGTGCTCAAACCGCCGCGATATAACTGAAAAAGATGTTGAAAGCGGCATAAAACTCCATTCAATCAATTCAGGATCAAAAATCTTGAAGCTTGGTCAGAATGTTTGTCCCCATCATATCTCAGTCAAGTTCGTAAATGGGTCAAGAGGGGTCTAAATGGTGTCAATGGATCAAATTCCAGAAAAAAATCTTTGTGTGCACTCTAGAGGGCACATTTTTGGGATCAAAAATCGTGAAACTTGTTCAGAATGTTAGACTCCATCAAATCTCGGTCAAGTTCGAATAGGGTAAGTGGGGTTAAAATGGTGTGAAGGGATCAAATTTTAGAAAAAAAAACTTTGTGTGCACTCTAGATGGCACTTTTTTGGCTTTCATGTCTGAAAACTTGGTCAGAATAATTGTCCCCACCGAATCTCAGTCAGGTTCGAAATTGGGTCAAGTTGGGTCAAAATGGGGTAAGGGGTCAAATTTAAGATAAAAAACCTTGTGTGCACTCTAGAGGGCACATTTTGGGTTCAAATCTCTTGAAAGTTGATTAGAATGTTTGTCTCCACGAAAACTCGATCCAATTCCAAATTTGGTCAAGCCACCTTTGTCAACTATATGCATCAGGCCAAAAGGCCAATGGTCCTCTTGTTTAGTAATCGCAGGTTCGAAAACAATTTTGTAGTTATCAAACTTTGATCGCCTACCGACCATATTTACTGGTAATGTCCATAGGCAATGACCCTGTCATTGGGAGGTCTTTAGATAATGTGACTCGGCGGGTCCTTTATAACGTTTTGTCTCCCACCAATGAGTTAATAATCTTAAACCTATATGGGATGGCAGCTGGAGGTTAGGAAAGGTAATTATTATAGTACTTGTGCGAGAAAATACTAGGAATCCATTGTTAGATGCTCCAGCCGCTGCGATACAACTGAAAGATTATTGAAAGGGGCATTAAATCCAATTGAAAGAAAATTATCAACAACACATAAGAAAACTACCACTCTATCTGCTGCGATAGAATTAAAATACTACACTATTGATTTCGACAGTTGAACTTGGCATTGCGGCTCTTAATATAGGGTTAATGCACGTTTTTTTGAGGGCGTTAACATTTGCAGAGACCCGAAAAGTGGTAAAACGACCGAGTGCGAAGCACTGGGCGTTAAAGCCTTTTGAAGGTCTCTGCAAATGTTAACGCTCGAAAAAACGTGAATTGACGCTATTATTGCAAGACTAGCTACAAGCCATCTTAGGTCCCAGAAAATTGCGTTATGCACTTTTGTTTATACTGACGTTGCTTGGTGAATTATTGACGTCACAAATTTAACGCGGGAATAGGATCAACGTCTTTATTTTTGCTCTGTATTAGTGTTACACAAAGAAACTGATAAAGTGTATAGGCCCTGACGAAGGCTATTTAAGTCGTTAAAGCCGGGCGTAAACGGCACGTGAATTTACTTAATAATCCACGTTTTCTCTCGTTAACGCTCGGGTTTTGTCCGTTAACGTATGCCTATAACGACCCGAAAACGCACATTTTATGCAATAATACAACACAAACGTGATGTCAAATAGAAATATAGAGACCATATCAAGATACATCGTTAATCGATATTAGAGTGAAATTAAGCCATTGTAAATTGAACCGAACATTTTTCTATGAATAAATTAACTATTTGTTATCGAGCTGTACTAAATGGGCATACGCTATAATGAGTGTATAACGCAACCCATCGCGAAAAAAAGGCTCTCTCAAGAAACCTGAGCTGAAAACTCTCGAGGGACATTATTTTTCAGCCTGGGCAGCAATTTCAGTGCTTTCAAATAACTCATGTCATGCTGCAATTGAATAAAAAAAACCTTTGCAAAGACGTCGTTAAATCAAAGTGCTGCAAGCACTGTAACACTTATATAACATAATTTTTTTTTGTTAAATAAGTAAAATCAGGTGATAAAGACTAAGACCAGATTGCCAAAGCAGGATCATCCGAGTTCAGCATGAAGAAGAAAGAATCTTTTCTAGAACATGTCCTGAATAAAGAAAAAGAAATTATCATATAATCAAAGTGCTGGAGACTCAACATAATTTAAAAATGTTCTTGTTTTATGGGAAAATTAGGTGGTTTATAATAAAATCAGACTGAACATGTGTGCAGGCTAATATTTGTTTACACTGTGACTACCTGCCAAAGCATGAACTGAATTCAGCACGACAAGGGATAAACTTGAGATCATTTAGGCGAGTACTTATACCACATACGTTGTTAAGTCACCTTTCAGCGTAACGTTTAGTTTGTATTACCATTATTCAGTAGCTTGAATGGATCATTGAAGCTTTTCACGGCATACAACAGCGGGTTTCTCAACTGTGTTAAATCTGACAATAGACTGGGTGTAACACAATGCCTGTTTCTTGATCAAGCCAAGGCATGCGGACACGTCGTTTCTAAATGTACATACCTTTGTATTTCATTGCCACATTGCAGCTATGATAATAATAATAATGATGATAATAATAACTTAAAGAAGGTAACATGTCAAGACAACTAGTTTTATTTTCAACATGGCCCTCTAACAAATTCGTGTTAGAGAATCAAATGAACACACATGCACTTTCCCGCAAAATATATTCAAGACAAACGCACACAAACACGCCCGCGCATGTGCACGCACGCACGCTTAAGACTGAAAAAAGAATAAATATATACATAAGCACAAGTATTACTGACAGATACTCAGATACGCTATGATAAAATGCTGCTGCGTTGTATTACATTAGGAAAGTGTTCTAATTTTAATGTATGTTCATAGATCTAGGTAAGCTTTTGTGAAGTCTAATCATAGTCTTCACTGTGCGCTCTGTCAATAATAACCATGCACGTGAGCAGAGGAGATCCAGGGGCCCGTTTTACTAAAGTTCTGACGAAAAAATCAATCGTAAGTCAAATTCAAAATTCGGTCTTGGTGTTTTAATTCCCTGTTAGATTCTGCCTTACAATATCTCATTGGATTCGTCTTTTGAAGACGATTTCAATATTTAGTTACTACAATGTACTAAAGAACCAACTTTAATTTTTGACTAACGCTAAAAGTAAGATCTTAAGATCTATAGTATCTATAGTAAGATCTCTCGCCGTACATAACTTTGACAAATGTTTGGCAAAGTATCACGCAGCCAGTGGGCGTGCAAAGCTTGTAAAATTACAAGTTGGATACAATAAAACTAATATAAAGTGACCACTTACGGGACCGCCAAAAGTCGGTCGTGTAGGAGAATGGTCGCTTAGTACACGTTTTGTTGACAAAGTAGAGACAAATTTGTAAATATGTACGTTATTTCGATTTTTTCGCAATAATCTTAAGTTGTCAAAAAACTCAATTGAATTTTCTCAATGAGACAACATATGGTTCATCTATTTTAATATTTACATTAATAATGTAGATCTATACTTTTTAATATATATTGAATTAAAGAAGAGGATTTTGAAAACGGTCGCTAAATAAAATGGGTCGCTTAATAGACATGGTCTCTCGAGCAAAGTGGACTGTATCAATAAAACTGGTGCAATTTCAGTAATACCCCAACCCGACAAAAAACTTTGATCCACTTGGACCTTAGGATATGATTTGGATATTCAGTTTGCTCATTATATGTATTAAAACGTTGAAAATGTCGCGAAAAAGCTCGTACCTAAGTGGCGTTTTTAAACTGTACATGCTTCTTTTCCTTCTTTTTGTATAGCGGAAAGCTGAAAAAAAACCAACTCAACTTAATGTTCCATCTATGATCAAAGATGTATAAAGGAAAATCATTTTGACCAGACCCTTTTTGTTATGATGCGGGGTGTTAAACACATGCTCGCCAAAGACTGAACTATTTATATAAATCAATTGTTCAAATGATATGGTCTGTTTATATGTTTGAATTTGATACACGAAAGTTTGCTTTAGTAAATAACACCCAAATTGCAGATTTTGTCTGAGTTTATTCAACTGAGTTAGGGTTTGGAGTAATTGTGTGTAAGTTGCTTTGGCATGTCTGGAGAAAGACGCGAAATTAATTTCGGAGTTTACGGACAAATCTTTTTTCACCTATAACAATACAAGCGTGCTCCAAGAAACTGTGTTAACAGGGAACTTATAATACTGATTGAACGAAAATCAATTTACAAAAGAGATAATGCTGAAAGTCATTGTCAAGTGCTCCGCTGGAAATCAACATGGGAATATAGATTCATTTTTCATTGACAATTTATCGGTCGTTAGCAACTCTACAATATAACAATGGGATCCTATAAGTTCTTTTATTACTGTCAGCGTGTCAACGGGAAATATTAATAATTAGTGAGTTAGCATTCGTGGTAAAGTTGGATTATCAATGTGCATGCTATGTTCGAAACACGTTGGATTACTTACGAAAAATGCTAACTGAATGGAATCTAATAAATCAATATGAAGGTATAATTAGTAATTTTGTTTGAATATTGTTAATATTGTCTGCTAGGCATAATAAATGAAATCGGCCAAAGAGAGAGGGAGAGAGAAGAGAGAGAGGGGAAGAGAGAGGGAGGGGGACGTGGGGGAGAGAGAGAGAGAGAGAGAGAGAGAGAGAGAGAGAGAGAGAGAGAGAGAGAGAGAGAGAGAGAGAGAGAGAGAGAGAGAGAGAGAGAGAGAGAGAGAGAGAGAGAGAGAGAGAGAGAGAGAGAGAAATTATCGCGTTAATAAGTTTGTGCGTGAGAAATCCATCATTTAGGAAATGGCTAGCAACAAAGAGCTTTTTGAAAAAAAATATCTATCACATAAAAGAACTTTGAAACAATAGAAATCTACAAAATTTACACCGAAGGCTCAGATTAGGATGTGCGGATGCTCGAATTGACCTGAACTTTTACCGTGGGTGCACATGCAAACTGGTGGAATTGTCAAAACCGGTACTAAATCATGTAAAGTTTTGTTAGGTTGAAATAATACAGTTCTTTCTCAACAAAAAATGCTGCTTTCAGACAGTAACGGATTTGATTATTAGTATTTGCTAAATGGTTCCCGGTTTCGCACTAAAGAGTGCGTGCAGAGTAGGGAATCATTACTTAAACCATTTCTTAAACCCGGTGCAAACGTTCTTTCTTCGATTATATCTTCAAATAAATATATATCGCAGAGAAAATAGGGTTTATATTATAATTAATTTCTGATTGTTGTGGGTTGAAATCCAATTATCTTCGTGCGAAGTACATGTATCAAAACCGAAATATTGTAAGTTTTGAATTAACTTAATTTTCCCCCAAGAAACAATGTGCATTAGGAAAAATGGATTAAGTCTCCGCAAAATAAGTCTCTGCGAACATTTGGACAAGCCTAAAGGCTTAAACAAGGGAAAGTTAAATCAAACAAGCCCTAAGGATCTTTTAGATAACCTCGCTTGTTTTGTATTGATTTCTGAATATTAGAGAAATGAGTTTGTTTGCTCTGCTTTATTTGGACAGAGAGATACAGTTATGTCGCGAAACATCTAATGAATGTTTACAAAACTTTTAAACTTTTCAAGCCTTTGATTTAATTAGGTTTACAAGATACGACAAGATATCGATAAATCGATCATATTCAAAAATCCACGAATCATGTCGTCGGTGGGCGATCAAAATCTCGTGACTACAGCTAGTCACGAGGTTTAAGTCGTCCATCGTCGACGGGGAGTACTCGGCCATACGTAAATAGTAGATTTTGAAAGTAGCCCCCCACCCCTACCCCTATAAGCGGAGATTAACACAATTGAATTATGTTCACATTACACATGACTTCAGAATTTGGAATAGCCATTCTCCCTTACTTTGGTTAGATTATAAAATTTCAGTCCTAACAAGGAAACACTTAAGATTTTTAGCATTTAGAAAACCATCCAGAGACTTCTCTTTTTAATCATTTGGTGTACGATGGTGGATGCGAAATTTTAAGTATTTAATGCTTAAACTCAGAATATCTAACATTTTCACGTTGCTTAAAATTTAGCCAAATTAGAGTATACGTACTTTTTAGTTTAAATGCATATTGCACCTTAAACGTAAACTTTCACCTAATCTTAAGATTTATGGTAAACACAATCGAGATTTAAGTGGCTTAATGGCTTATTAAAGATTAGAGAACTTTAGATCGGTGGGACAAAAGGAGACGCTTAATAAACAATTTCACTGGGTCTCAATTAATGTAGCGGACCCGTAATAGTTCTGCAACGTTTTGGAAGTGACGAACCGAGGTTTCCTAATGATTTTCATTAGGAAACCTTGGTCAAAATTGTGAAAGATCATGACAGTTCCGAAATGCTGCGGAACTATTACGATTCCACAACTCTAACTTTCGATATGGTCCAAATCAATTTTTACACCGCTTGGCAAGGGATAAGGGCAAATTTTAATGAAATCGGAGAGAACACATGGTGCATTTTCCGAATTCTCTCGCCCATTGAAATATGCGATTTTCGCATATTGAAATGGATCCAATTATCCTATCCTTTTAAATTTCTAATGTTCTGATTACATATACATGTATATATTATAAGTATTTATGGAGGGAGTTATTTAGAAAAGTAAGCGATGCAATACTATTCGCCTTGACACATTTTCCCATGACAATGATTAATCTGTATATTGATTACACGTGGTCTGTGATTTTATTTGGTATGATTGTATCTATGTAATGTTGGTAGGATTTTGTTATGACTAAATAGAATTTCAAAATCGTTTACATTTTGTGGGGTTAATTATTGCAGAAAAAAAGAGGATGGATGTATGTATATACATATTTTCTTTTATTTTGATGGTTCGTGGAAAAAAATAGTTTCTGTACTTCCAATATGTAACGACACTATAGGCCGATGCCAGTGTTTTGTTTTCCGGAATTTAAAACACTGTCTTGGCCCGTTTTATCAAGTATCGTGCGGTTGATTTGAACGGAATTTATAACGTTCGATTTTCGTAAGACATTTGTTAGAACTGGTTATGACTTAAAACTTAGAACCATGCTGAATTTTACCGACAACGGGCTTTTCTATACATGCAGACAAGTAGGCCTAGTCTATACTTGCCAAAGCCACATGAACATGGGCAATACATGGGACAAATTTTGGAATGCTAGTTAATAATCCTAAGAGATTATTTATCCAAATGTTCGTATGAAAGGGTTTTAAACTTGGTTTTTTTTTATAAAGAAGATGCTGACTTACAGCATTTTCTTCATTTAAAGCAACGTTTTCTCAAAATTCTTCCATACAATTTTATTCGGAAAAGTTCATTTCCATCATAATTAAGAAGGAAATCATCTCATAATTGTCCAGGGACAAGAAGAGAAAAAATCTGTATATTTTTTATCGGCACCCCCGGTTATCGAACACGTAATAAGTACCATCCACGAAAAAGCAATCTATCCATTGATTGATACGGGGTCCTATATCATTCAACAGAGAAGCAATTGGAAATCTTATCATAAAAAAATGTTTGACTGTTCATGCTGATTTCAGTCTTTGAATGATGCACAAGAGTAGTAGCTGAAATTGTCATATCCAGGCTAAAATAATGTCGAATATATTTCCCTTGCTAGCTGATCAATATAAACAAAAACCAAAACTGACTCTGTGAATGTTATTTTAAACGTTTATTTTGGAGAAAAGAATATAAAAAAAACCCCAAATAATATAACTATATCTAGTATTGTCTCTCTTTTATTTATCATTTTACAACATTGTTCATTCTGCATAAAAAATCATTAATGAATATCCATGTACACGGAAATATGGTCACAGGTATGATGCAACAAATACAGGTTCGGAAAATAAATTGTCACCATAATATATTACAATTTGTATTAACCAGTGTAAATTTTTTAACATCTTCGTTTGGGTACAGCCGTCGTTTGACTCCCAATCAAGGAAATCTGGGTTCCACACGCGATTGTTGCACATATCATTTCCTGCATTTCTCTCCCACCATTAGGAGGATAAACGTATACATACAGCTAAAAACTTTTTAAAATTGCAAAAGTTAATGATTTTGGAATCATTATGGATTGAAATTGAATGAGAGCGATGGGTCGGCTTTAGGTGAAATTAAAGGAAAATGTTGCTTATTTTGTTCAGGATGAACAAAATAAGCGATATTTATTACCTCCCTTAATAAAATATGCATACAAGTTCTATAAATAGCTCCTTCTCTCTTTACGCGTTTATAATTTCAATTGTGTCAGTGAAATCGAGGACTTCATTTCCAACTATATGTTTTTAAATGCAGTTGTTAATCTGTTCATTTTAGTAATTTGGGGGCGTTTGGAGTGGTTTGAGTGAGTGTTTGGAATGAATGAATGAATGAATGAATGAATGAATGAATGAATGAATGAATGAATGAATGAATGAATGAATGAATGAATGAATGAATGAATGAATGAATGAATGAATGAATCGCTGAGTAGGCGATTTAGAATGGTTGTAATTGAGATGAGGGTCGATTTCATGATGTTACTAACTGAGCAGCAGAATGCTAGTAAGGATTTCGTGGTAGTACTGGTGAGAGAAATAATATGAACCCATGGTTAGGTGCTCCAAGCTGTGAGATATGATTGAACTGTTTAGATCGGCGTTTAATGTTCATGTAAAGTGTTTGAGACCCAATTTTAAGGGCACTTCATTAGCCAAGAAAAAGCATTATGTCCAGGTATATCATATATCAAAATGAAGTTATTCATCATCGGAGCACAAGCCGTAAAGCAACATAAGGCCGTCATAGCTATAGCGGTATAGCCAAAACATTGTGGAAACCCGTACGAAAAATTGTAGCGGATTCCGCTTGGAAAATAGGCGTAAATGAGACGGAAATGAAGCGGAAATGGTCATTTACGCTTGTAACTCAGGCGTAAGTTTAATTTACGTCTCTGCTACATCATAAAGTACTGGCGGAATACATCAGAAATTACGGGCGTAAAATGAATTCAAAGCGGAATTTCATTTCTATTCAGTTTTACAGGCGTACTTCAACACTTTAACTTTTTCTAGAGACGGATTTTACAGACTTAGCAATTTTATGGAAGCGGAAAGACACTTTCAGCAAGCGTAAAATAACTTAAACTTTTGTTAGAGGTGTATTTTTCTAACTTAAACATTTCACGTGAAAGAAATCGTTACTGTGAGGAAAATTCATGCCTTGATATAACTGAAAAAATGTTGAAAAAGGCGTAAAACTCCTATCAATCAATCTTTCACTTACCCTTGAAATCTTATGTCCAATGTTCAAGTTTTTATGCTGAAAATCAGTGAACTCCAAAAAATGACCTTGACCTTGGCAAATTACCTTGACTTTACTATCCACAAAAAGGCTTTGTCACAAGCAATTCATATGTAAAATACCAATGCCATATCACTCACCATTACAAAGTTAGAGCAAATGTAAAAGTTTTAATCTTTAACAAATTTGACCTTGAAAAATGACCTTGACCTTGACTGATGACCAAGAACTCCATGAGAAAGCTCGAAGTGAAAAAATCATCATACATGTGAAATATGAAGAAGGCTCCCCCCTTCACCACCCCCCCCCCCAAAAAAAAAAAAAATCTGAATATACTCACAAAAAAATCTTCTTATTCTCAAGTAAATATCTTTAAAAACAACTATATTTTCTGAAAATGTTTTTTGAAAAAATATCTACAAGCTTATTTACTTTACCCAAACGAATGCAGTTGATAATGTCCAAGTCTAAAAATGACTAGGACTCCAGTCTATAGAAATCAAAAATGGCTGCCGATTTTCAAAGAAATTTCCGTTGACATGTTATTTTGCCTTATTTCCTTTCACATTTGGAAGAATAGCACAAAAAAGGTATGTAAAAATCAGTAATTTGATGATTTTTAAAAGAATCTTGTCCTGTAGGGCTCAAAACAAGTTATTTACAAATAGAAGACAACTTACAAAAATAGCGAGTCCTTCGGAATGCAAAAATTGAAAAATAATTCCATGGTTTTAATGAATTAAGCCAAAATTCATAATTTCAAATATTATTAATCCCAGATTAAACCTTGTTACTCCAAAGGTATAGACTTTAGAATTATATGAAATGGATATATCAAATTGTTTTAATTTTTGTAGATTCGTACCAATAAATTTTCGACCCTATGTCAAATTTCAGCAACTATTTTTAAGAGTACATTGTACAGTGCTCTCAATAAGGGCCAAAATCAGGAATCTTTGTAAAGCTATGTTGGATTTTTAGGATTTTTTTACACAAACTAAGGAATTCCACCCCTCTCCAAATACCTCCCTTTCCTACACTTTGTAAATGCTCCTTTCCTTGTTCGAATAAGTTTAATTGTTCCCAAAGTCCATTATTCTATGTTGGTCTTTATATATAAACTTCCAAGGGTTAAAACTTATAGCTTTAACTTTTGGCTGTAGGTACAAACTTTGGTTTCTCAATCACCCTTTAAATCTTTATATAAATTTTGGAAATTAATATGAGAAACTGAAGTTTCTATTTGGAATTGCTCTGTAGAAGTTTCTTTGGTAAAGGACCTAGGAAATGCTGCTAACCCAAATTTAAGTTACAATGTTTTGATATCCTTCGATATAAAACAGCTTTATCCCCCCCCCCCCCCTGTCATTCCAAGGGTGATGAACATTCTACGGGTAGTGTGCTAAAAATTGTTCTGGCAGTTGAACCTTATAAAACTTATTAATATATTTAAACTTATGCTGAATTATCTGAAAACTAAGACAAAAAATGACTCTGTCCTTTTCAAATCTCTCGTCAGACATTTTGATGGAGTCAACTTTTAAATGACGTAATTGGGATTTTTTGTAGAATCTTCGAGGATGCCGTTTTTAGACGAGGGTAGTCAATTGACCTTTCGGTATTGTTTTCCAGTAGCGCCTTTTTTCACTTCGAATAAATTACCCGATCTATTCTAGATCTATTCTAGACACTTACAAAGCAATATTTAGAAATTTATCAGTCAGATCTGTATGAATTCCATTTGATCTTAGGAATATTCCCCTGCTTTGAATTTCATTTGTTTCAAAAGGCCTATCAAAGGACCAGGGTCAAATAACAGGGCGTTTTTCTTGAATCTTAGACGTTTTTTTACGTAAAAGAGTCTTGATTTTCTTGTTGTAATTTCTGAAATTTTGGACGTACATTTTGTCGATGTCCGCTTATTGACAGCACTGTGCATTCTATTCACAATATAAGTTAAAATAATTTTTCAAGCAATCACATTAATATATGAATGAATTTTCGAAGTGTGTATTTACTGTATTGACCACTTACAAGCATTATTTCTAATTTCCAGACAAAGTTTGTCCTCCTGAACCTATTAGAATTATGCTGGACTGATTAACTGTTAAAAGAGGCCTTGAGAAGGCAGCCTATCATCTAACCGAACAGTTTGGGGCAGAAGACCTGATTTAAGGACTTTCAGGGATCAAAAGATCAACAAAATAAGCTACTTATCATCAGTACTGAGAGGAGATGGGTTATGAAAACTAACAACATTGCATCAAGTATGTATGAAAGGTATTTACAAATCCATTTCACTTAAAATCATTGGGTGCATTTTTTTTTTCAAATTACCATTGTCCATATCATTGATTTTTTCCCTGTATTCTAACAACCAATTTGCTGAGGCTTGAGTTTGCCCCATAGAATATTTCAGGTAGGACACATAGATGAAACTGTGTGCAACACACCCAATATTTTCAACACAAAAAAATTTGCTCAACATCCTCAATACATTGTTTTGATACTTATTGCCTTATACAAATCATACAGTGAATTAGGTTAAAGTTTTTTCACGCTTTAAGTATTTGGAATTAGGTTAAGTAAATATTTGAGACGAAAGTGTGTAGGAATCATATGGTTACTCAATTCGGGATTGTCAAAGATCACAGATTTACAAATAGATAAACTGCTAAATAACCCTTGCAGCGATAATTCTGGTTCAGAATGTCATGTGCAAAGATATCTCATTTAGCCAAATGAAATGAGAAATTAAAATTTCTGGCAAGAAATTTTACCAAGAACTTAAACTTTTCTGGTTTTCAAAAGAAAATCAGTTGTGGACTAAATCTAGAATATAAATAGATGTGGAACATAAAAAATGAAATTAATAAGTTGTTATTTACAACTTATTAATATTATCTTTTATGAACATACAAAATAAAAACTTTAATGTCAAGCTATAGTTTAAAAAAATTCTCATTAGAGAATGCAAAAAGTTGTATAGTTTTTGGCCAAGTAATGTGATGATTATTTGTTTATTTTTCAGAATATGTCAATTCCAGTCTGGCTTGATGGTCATTTTACATTCTGGACAAAAATGGTTGAAATAGATGAGGAATTTACAGAGAGGATTCACTGAACAGAAATGGATGAATATCAAGAATAATTTGTTGACTGAAAATAAAGAAATTTGAAAATTTTTTGAAGTACTATTACATAATGTATCAATTTATCCGTCTTCTTATGTGAAAGTTGTCATTCCTTTTTGCTTGGCTGTTCTAGAATATAAAAATTGAAGTTTTTCATCATGCTGTTGTTGTATCTCTGTCATTATTTAAAATACAATTGTATAGAGATCTGCTTGAAATTTTCCATATGTGTTCACTATATCTACTGTGGAAAAACTGTGTGATTTGCCCCTTTTTACTGAGTTTTTATGCACCCGCATCGAGAGACCAGGGGCATATTGTTTTACTCATGTCTGTCTGTCCATCTGTCTGTCCGTCTGTCCGAAAACTTAACCTGAAAACTTAACCTTGCCAATATCTTCAAGCCTATTCAAGATACAAAGCTAATATTTGGCATGATGATAGATCTCAATGATCCGCATCGGCTGGTACCAAAGTAAAGGTCATGTGACAAGGTCAAGGTCATCTGTCAAGGTCAAACTTTGAAAAAAAATGCCCTTACGGGGGCATTCGTGTTTCACAAACACATCTTGTTTTTATCTGGATCATCTAGCCAAGCATTGACGCCAATCGAGCTAGTGATTTCCCTTTCAAAATGAAAATTTATATTATTCATCAAATACTGTGTTGTGGGTACTCATTCGAAATGTTTCATCAATTCATTCCCTTTGAGCACACACAAAATAGGGTAAAGATTTAAAAAAAATGCAGATCTAAAGTCGGAGTAATTGTGCCATTCAAATAAAATTTTGATCTATAGCTCTAAGGTCAATGTAAAAATTGGGCTTGTGTATAGCAGTGCTCCTAGCACGTAACTATGGATTTTCAGTGATCAATACTTAAAACTTGTCCTAGGACCTGTAGATCTTTTGGAGGATTGGTAGTAACCACCATGTCAAAGGCTCTTCAGGCCTATAGTACTTGTCCAAGATTTTCAGCTCGGCTGTTTAACACCAAAACATCAAGGTATTATCATCACATTTGTGTTGTTTGCATTTGTATTGGCGTATGTGTTGGCAACTGGCAAACTTAAACCTTGGTAATCTCTTGTTAATGAAGATATGAACTTGAAATTTGGCATGTGTTCACTATCACAATAGCTACCAAGACTATCAAGTGGTATAACTATAGCATCTTTTTTGTAAGAGTTATGCCCCTTTTTTCTTAGATTTTTTCATTATCTAGCATTTGCAGCTGATTGCAGGTACTGGCATGCTGTGCTCTTGTTTACCAAATCATGTAATTTTAATTGTTTCTTTTCAACTGATAGAGTTTCATTCCACTGAGGAAAACATTGTGAGAAAATAAGTTATTGCTTGTTATATGCATTTTCTTCTATTCACTCACTATTTTCCTTATACTAGAATAATTATTCAAGTGTTCATGAATGAATATAGTCTCCATCAAGGACTTGTTATTATCAGAGAGATACTGTAAGATTTAGGACATAAAGGTCCAGCATGCCACAGGCAAAAAAGTGTTGAACCCTGATTTTGGAATGAATAGAGTACATGTAATTGTTCATTTTGGTAAATTCTAAAGAAGCTAGAATTCAAAGCGATTGTACTCTGAAATATTATCAAATGTACCTAGTATGTAGGGAAAAGGAGAAATTGCTATGTTCACACAATGTTTTCATTACTCAGGGGCTTGAAAACAAGAGACTTGAGTTAAAAGACATTTTTGTGCTCCCACATCAATAAGATAGGGGGCATATTGTTTTACCAAGTCTGGCTGTCTGCCATTTTATTTCTTTATTATTGCCCCAACCTACAAAGTAGAGAGGGGAATATTGGTTTCACCCTGTTTGTCTGACATACCTTCTTAGACCTTTGTTGTTACCGTGCTCTAACATAGGAACAAAGTGTCCTTGAATAATGGACTTTGTACTATTGTTGCCCATGACCTAGGGCAGTGCCATATTGGTCAAGGTCACAATTGAACTTTGTCAAGGAACCTTCCGCAGAAATTGAACAAAGCGCTGGTGGGGAATCTTTGTTTGTGAGGGATCTATTGTTAAGAATTGAGATATTATTGTAGAATCCAACCAATTATACATTCACTTTTAACTAAAATTCTGTCTCATGTATGTTTGGTTTCCGCCTGGTTCCTTACCAGCTCACTAGCGGAAAATGAGACGTAATCCGCTAGTCAATTTCGCCAGGTTTTTCAACTACAAGCATTTACGCCTGTAGAAATATTCCGCTTAATTAACATAATTCGCCTCAAATTACGTCTATTTTACGCTTGCTTTCCGCCTCATTGCTATTACAAGCGGAAAGCTAGACGGAGTCCGCTTAATAATTCCGCCTGGTTTTTCTGCTAGCAAGTGATTACGCCTGTAAAAAAATTACGCTTAATTAACATAATTCACCTAAAATTCCGTCTATTTTACGCTTGGTTTCCGCCTCATTGCTATAATAAGTTTCAACCAGCTTCCAAGCGTAAAAGGAGAAGGAATCCGCTTGATAATTACGTCTATTTTACGCCTCTTTTACGGGTGGAATTTTTCGTACAGGAAAGGGTCATTTTGTACATAACAAGCAACTGCATGACGGTTGGATAAAATTGTCCCATATTTTGACAGAGTACAGTCTAAAGTACTATCCAGGTAGTACTACAAACGTTGATATAAAACTCAGTCTCGAAAGGCTCTTTTAAAACAATCAATTTCCATTTATTTTGTCAACATAGGCCTACATGTCAAACCGGTTTGGTCTGTTTTCAAAATAGATGTTAGGTATGGTGCAACATCACACCATAATATTGTGAATTATTTTCTGCGATTTATTTCAAATTATAGTTTTTTAATTCAATGAACTGTAATAAATAACTATATATTCATCATTCTGTGAAATAGAAATTGATTTATTGCTAAAAACCCTTACAGGTATATAAACTATTTATGTCCATTTATGTTGTGATAACACGCCATACCTTACAGAGAACTACACGTTTACAAAATTAGAACGACTTATGTAACATATGTGTTAATATAATAATTCAAAATTAAATGCTTGCATAACAACGTTTTTGGCCCGAATTTCATACCTTGATAGAACTTTAGACTGTACTTTGTTAAAATATGAGCAATCTTTTTACAACAATCATGCAGTTGCTTGTTCTCTACAAAATTACCCTTTTCCACAATGTTTTGGCTATACCCCTATAGCTATGACAGTCTTATGTTGCTTAACTGCTTGTGCTCATAAATAGCTTCATTTTGGTATATAATATACCTGAACATACTGCTTTTTCTTGGCAAATGCATTGCCCTTTAAATTTGGTCTCAAACACTTTACATGAACCTTAACCCGTTTAAACAACAGCAATAGGCATTCGAAAAATCGTTTATGAATAGCATAAACCAGGCTACTATGGGTTAAGGTTCATGTAAAGTGTTTGAGACCCAATATTTAGGGCACTTCATTAGCCAAGAAGAAGCAGTATGTCCAGGTATATAATATATCAAAATGAAGGTATTCGTGAGCACTAGCAGTTAGGCAACATAAGACCGCCATAGCTATAGCGGTATAGCCAAAACATTGTGGAAAAGGATCATTTTGTACAGAACAAGCAACTGCATGACGGTTGCATAAAATTGCCCCGTATTTTAACAAAGTACAGTCTGAAGTACCATCCAGGTAGTGCTACAACCTTAGATATAAAACTCAGTCTCAAAAGGCTCCTTTGAAACAATCAATTTCCATTTATTTTGTCAACATACATGTCAAACCGGTTTGGTCTGTTTTCAAAATAGATGCAAGGTATGGTGCAACATCACACCATAATATTGTGAAATATTTTCTGCGTTTTATTTCAAATTATAGTTTGTTTTTTTTTAATTCAATGATCTACAATATTACTATATATTTATCATTCTGTGAAATAGAAATTGATATATTGCTAAACAAACCTTACATGTATATAAACAATTAATGTCTATGTTGTGATAACACACCATACCATAAAAAGATCTACACGTTTACAAAATTAGAATGGCATATATGACATATGTGTTTATGAAATAAGTGAAAATAAATTGCTTGCATAACTACGTTTTAGGGCTGAGTTTTATACCAATGGTTGTAGCACTACCTGGATGGTACTTTAGACTAGACTTTGTTAAAATATTAGCCAATTTTATCCAACAGTCATGCAGTTGCTTGTTCTGTACAAAATGACCCTTTTCCACAATGTTTTGGCTATACCGCTATAGTTATAACAGTCTTATGTTTTTCAACTGCTTGTGCTCATAAATAGCTTCATTTTGATATATAATATTCCTGGACATACTGCTTTTTCTGGGCAAATGAATGCCCTTAAAATTGGGTCTCAAACACTTTACATGAACCTTAATATAATTGTATCGACTCAATCAGATAGTAGAGTTGAATAGATCCATATATTGTGTTGTAGTCAATAGCTTCATTTAGAAGACTTCAAGTAGATAAGGTGTAATAAATACGGATTTTCGTTAATCCGAGGATGTTCATTCATTTTGACCCCATAAATCATGTAACAGCACGTCGTTCAGGAAGCAAAAACGCTAACAAACGCCTAAAAAGGTACCTTCGCTTGTTAGTTAGTTAGTGGTATACAACAATAGACAATAGACAATATTTTATTGACGTAAACTTTACAGTTTCTAGTCATACATAATAAGAACATAATAATATATGAAATAGTCACGATGTCTTATTAGTAAATATTAACATGTAAAATAACACAGTTCTGATCAAATAGTTATCTGTACCTGAAATATATATGTATAACGTCGGTGTGCGACCAAAACCTCGTAACCACATCTTGGAAAAGCTGGAGTTATGAGGTTCTGATCCTCGGCAACGATAAATGTTTTAAGTATATAATAAGCTAATCGAGAGGTGGAAGAGAAGCTGATTTTGATTAAATAATAATTGAAATGTTCAATTGTAAAAAACTAAATAAATACTAATTCACTATTTGAATGTTGCTAATCAAACGAGATCTCCGTTCTAAAGCTTCTTTGATGAATTTTGCAAGGTTTAAACAGTTGTATACAGATGTTTAAATTGTTTTCGTATTAAACGCAAGGCAGGATTTTTGTCTTTTTTGTGGGTGCTTAGCCTATTCTTAACATGAATTATGCGAAGGGTAGTTTTAAAAAGGCATGTTGGCAAGCGAAAAAATTCAAATATTTATGAAGGTACAAATAGGCGATTTCACACATAGTGTCACGCTACGTTAGGCTTTATCTATTTTCTAACGATTTTTGTAGTGTGCTGTTTTCATTCGAAATTTTATGAGACTTTTTATTACCGGAATTCTCAAATTGTACCTCCTTTAAGCATTCACAGCTTTTAAATCTGTTATGAGAGTTTCAAATTTCTTGCGCTTTTTTGACTACTTTTTTTTTTTTATTTTTAGAACGGAACAAGGGATTTTCTTACCCTTTTCAATATTTTTGTCAATATGCGTACCAAAAGTGTGTTTTGAAAAATCAGTTTGCGCTTTTTATTTGCCATTGCGTGTGCTTTCGTAAATGCGCTCTTACGAAAGTCAAATGCACGTTTTCGTAATCTGGTTATTAAAGAAAAAAAAAGATAATAATAACACCAACCAAACATACAACCAACCAAACTAAGCATGAAAAATGAAACGCAAGTGATCGATAACGTCACAATAATTGCCAAACTAAATGGCTAAAATACTTTTTTTGCTGGTATACATCAACTTATAGAAAGATTTCTCGCAAGAAAAAGAAATTGTTTAAAATTTTCTCGAAAATGAACAGCACTTTTCAAAAGAAAGTGTTAATAGAATAAGAGTAAAACGTTTCCATTTTCGTACCACAGCTAATTGTTTTGCGGAAATACATATTAAAGGGCTGAATTATCGACTTAAATTTCATACAATACTTTATTTTTTCGTTTTTAAAACCCACTACCACAGAATCCGTCTTTTTGACGCACTGAAGTAGAAAAAGTTTTTGAAATCAGTGTGAAAATCAAGGAATTGTTTGTATTCAATATAGACATGTATTTAAATTCCATCAACTAGAAATTGTCGTTTTAAACTTCTTTCAATTTAGTTCAGTCAAAGATCGTGTCCTTTGGTCATGGAAAAAAGGAAGAATGAATACATTTGCTACAAAAATAGAACCTATCTTATACACGTACTTCATAAATGTGATTAATTTGTGCCGATTAATATGGCCTTAATTTCTAGTTGTCCTGTAAGAGATGGAGAGAGGTTTTTTTTATTTCATGGAGGTATGAAATTAAAAACCCAATCGCACTGTATGAATTTGCGAAGCGGATTCATCCATGAGACTGATTAGGTTTTTAGTTTCATACCTTCATGAAATCAACAAATGGTATCTTCATATCATATAATTAAATACGAATATTGAAGCAAAGGTGTAAATATTTTTCCAAATAGGACATATTTCAAATTTTGTGCGGAAGCATAACAAATAGCTGCGTACTCTAAATCAATTTCACTGTGGAGTGAAATTATTTTTTTCAGCCAATTAGAATACTTGAAAATTGATGGGATCAACCAAAATTAAATTATACAGACATGTGAATGTTCTCTGACTCGCCATTAAAGAATACCGCCTTAGTTCTAGTGATGATAAGGATTCTTAAATTAAACAGATAAGCAAATTTATCATATAACAACCAGAATCTTTTAAACGAAAAAAAAAAAAAACATATTAATTAACTAGAGATGAATCTATTGATTAATAGATAATTCAGTAATTGAAAAAAAAGCTATTTTAAGCGTCAATCCTTATTCAAATATCGCCAGGTTGGTCATTCGGAAAATCAATAGGAAACCTCTGTTAAAGTTCATTACTTCTGAATCATTGCGAAACTTTTACATAGAAAAAAATATTTGCATAATGTATTGTCAAGAACATGAAACAAGCAGCAAACCGATGAAGGTTACCCTAAACATCAGAATTACAGTTTATTCAAGTTGTAGTTAGGACGTTTAAATCGTCCATTTCAAACCAAATGATGGAAATGTCCGAGTTCAATAGGTATCTCCTTATAAAAGATTATTGTGGTTGGTCAATCGATTTTTTAATGACAGCAACAAAATTTTAATTGATTGTTTGTTTGAATTGGGTTTTACGCCGTTTTCAACACTCTTTCGGCTATATCGCGGCGACTGGAGCACCTAATAATGGATTTCTGGCATTTCTCGCACCAGTATTCAGATAACATGATTTCTTAGCCTGCAGCTGCTATCCTACATAGGTTAACGATCATCGACCCATTGTCGAGAGACGAATAGTCGAAAAGAGTGAGTGTCGCCGTTGGGGATCGAACCAAGGGCCTCTAGAACAACAGTCCGACGCGCTACTAACTACGCTATGATTCAAAACTAATTTGTTAATGAAATTAATCGTGTACGGTTCGTGTTAACAATTTAAGGTAGTGGATCAGTAATACTTCCGCAACGTTTCGGAAGTAAGAAGCTTTAACAGTGTTAACCGAGGTTTCCTAGTGATTTTCATTCGAAAACCTTGGTCAACATTGAGAAAGATCACGAGTTTCGAAACGTAACTATTACAGGAGTACTACCTTAATAGTAATTCATTCGTTGTTTTAGGATAAACTTTTTCCAACGTCTTCTAATTGCTTTAAAACATGCCCTGCGTTCAGGATGACAAAGCGGTGCAAAGTATTTACCAATTATACCCCGCTTTGCACGCAAGTATACGTGCAAAGTTGGACAAAATTAGCAAACAGTTTGCACCGTTTTGTCATCCGAAACGCAGGGCAGTTCATTAAAATCTTCTGCAGAAAATTTCTTTTGAAGCCGAACACAATTTCCAAATTGAGCCGGTTATTTATTCAACACGGTATTACCATATTACCAATAGACGTATTATCTTAAGGAATTTATAGGTTGCTTGTTCGTACACGATACGAACCAATCGTCTTTTGATGTAAAACTTTGTTTGCGTTTAATGTGCAAATACATGGTTTATTCAATAAATATAGATTGATTTGGAACTATTGATATTTTGTGTAATGGTTTAATTTTGCGAACGGAATTCGTTGAATATAGAATAGACTTTGTATATAAGGATAACAGGGGTTTGACCTAAAGGAAAGGAAATAAGGTAAACCCTTTTCTCTCTTCAAACGATTTATTGAAATACATTATCTTTTTCAGCCGGTTGTATTCTAGAAGCTTTATAAATTTCTAAGACAGGGAATGTCGACCAAATAGCGCAGTTTTGATTAACCCATTTCCATACAATAATTCTACCATATAAGAAAAAAGGCCGCATTAGGTTTACATTGTAGAAAGTGAAGGAATCTCTTGTGACAAGCAATTACTTCGTTGCAAAAAAATGTCTTTTTCCGAAAATACAAATACTTATAAAATCTTATCATTAAAATATCGTCCGTTACTTTCTTTGAAATTGGACTAGTCCAAAATGTACATATCTGGTTACAGGTAAAGACTGGTGTGAGGCTTCAGGCAATGTTTTAAATGCGTTATTGAATTGATGAAAAAAACATTTGTTGCTTTCATGGAGGTATGAAACTAAAACCCTAAACACACTTCGCGGATTCATACATGAGTGTAGTCAGGTTTTATCTTTAGTTCCATACATCTATTAAATCAATGAATATTCTTTTCATACCTGATATTTCAATATCACTTAACATACTGTAAAAAAAATCAAACAGGTTTCTTGCGGGACTACTTTTTGTGAAAGCCTACAAAAAGTTTCATACTCAAATTTTATTTTATTGAAAAATAAAATTTAAAAAAAAAATCAATAAGAATGCACGAATCTTGATGGACATAACTAAAATCAAAATATATAAAAATAAAAAAAAATATTGAGAGGATATTGAATGAGTGGTCAGATAAAAACGAGGCTGCCCCGAGTTTTTGTCTGTTTTAGATGACGAGTTTTATAAATTCTTTGTTTTATGAGCACACATTTAATATCCTATTCATGATTTGATCTGAGTTTTTGAGAAAAAACGAGAAAATTACAGAAAGGTATCGAATCATGTTATTCCACGAAACATAAAACGTCGTTTGAGATATGACGTCAACAAATGCATGATGACGTCATTTTCCCAACAAAATATAACGTTACTATACGTTCTTAGCTCATTTGCGTGGTAATTACACTAGAGTAATGACTGTGCAGCCGTGTAATATAAGTCACATATCATACGGAAAATGACGAGCGGAGAAATCTGTTCTATAGATCATAATATGTTAGTTTCTTAAGATATCAATGTTATCTTGTCAAGGTTGGGAGAATTTATCATGACGAGGCTTTGCAGAGTCGTGATAATTTCTCAAAGCCGAGACCAGATAAAATTGATATTTGAAGACACTTACATATTATTCTTTTCATCATGCCTTCATTTTTCAGCGCTGAATCATGATTACCCCTTAAATGTCAAATAAATTCTGGTGAAAGTGTATGCAAATTGTTTCTAAAAATTGACTGCCTGATATCATTTTATGTTATAATGCATGTGATATCAGTCCAATAAAAGTTTCATTGCAGGACAAATCCATTCCTTATTCAAGCTATAGTTACAGTATTTGAGTTTTTGTTGAAAGCATATGACCATACATATTCAGCAATCAAATCTTTTTTTTTTTAATATCTGAAACGGTTTGCTATGTCGTAAATCATAAATTGTACAATTTTTATGTTTAAACACCACTTTCAACAGTATGACACTTAAGGTAGTGGATCCCTAATAGTTCGCAACATTTCAGAACTCATGATCTTTCACAATGTTGACCGAGATTTCCTAATGAAAATCATTAGGAAACCTCGGTTTACACTGCTTAAGTTCATTTCTTCCAAAACTTTGAGGAACTATTACGGGTCCACTACCTTAAATCGAGACACCTCCTGAATCTATCAATCGTTTCCTCTTTGTTTCTCTAACAATTACAACCTCAGCATATCAGCCGAGCCATAGGCCGCCCATCTCTTTTCACTTGCCTGTTGATGGGAACCAAACGACTTATGCGAATGTCAATTGAAAGTTGAGCGACCCGATGATCGAACCCATGATCCGAGATTTGAAAACCCAACGCATTTTCGACTCCCCGAGATCTTGGACCTGTTTTACTAAACATCTTGCGATAACTGTTTGCGTACGTCAAAAATTACGACTGCGTCTACAAAAGTAACTAAATTTGAAATTCTGCAATGCATCAGCTCATTGGAAACGTCGTCTAAAGACGATTTAAATAAAATATTGCAAGGCAGAATCTAACAAAGAATGAAATCACGGGGTACGATTTAGGATTTTGACTAACGATTATTTTTTTCGTAAGAAGTTTAGAAAAAAATGGCCCATGAGCTGGACCAGCGATCCGTAAATTCAGATCAGCGTAGGATAAGGAACTTATTTACGAGGTGGCGATCCGCTCTACATAAAAGGTCACCCTACATTGTGTTTGTCGCAATAATTACAAACCTTTCTTTAGTGAAAATCAATGTTCCGGTAGGGCAATCAACGTGTGACAAGAAATCGATGGAATAGCAAGTCATTGGTTATTATTTCTATTGATCTACCAATACATTCTGTGTTCGGATCTTCATGGATATTAAGTGGGGATTTAAAGCTCTTACGTTTTCTATTCATTGTCTTTCAATCATTTGTTCAAGGGATTATTTGTTTGTTCTCTTTCCATTTATTTTACTTGGTCTAAATTCGAGAATTCAAGTTCACGCTTTACAGGACTTTTGACTATCTATGAATAGTGCTAAATTTTTCGATCCTTGTCAAACTGCGCAAGCTGAACAAGATTGAAACTTAATCGGTTTCTGATTATTTTTCTTTGTTCACGTAAATACATGATAATCGTTCGTTTCAGTGTAAGTCAGTATATTTTTCATTTGGTGAGCGTCGGACTGTCAATCTAAAGGTCCCGGGTTCGATCCCTGACGGCGGCACTCATTCTTCCCGACTATTTGTCTCTCACCAATGGGTTGATAATCGTAGACCTACGTGAGATAGCAGCTGGAGGCTAGGAAAGGATGTGATGGTTGTACTGGTGAGAGAAAGACCGCGAATCCATTGTTAGGTGCTCCAGCTGCCGCGATATACCTGAAAAAGATGTTGAAAGCGGCGTAAAACTCAATTCAATCAATTAATTGGGTGAAAATCAAGTCATATTTTCACGATTAGCGAAGCTTATTTTCAGTAAATAAAATATAACTCGTTTTTACTAAAAAAACAAACCATTATTTTATTATTTGTAAAAAATAGATAAAATGTGATAATTTTAAGGCAAATGGCGTCATTTTACACCTAATTACTGTTACACTTCATAACGTTATTTGCCAATTGGGCTCCGCTTAAATAATACCAAATAAAATGTAGAATGAAACGAATGTAAGCAGTATATAATTTTGTGATAATTTCTCTGGTTTGGGGATGAGCTTATCAAGTGATTATCCGGTTTTTTTTTTTCTATCCACCGAAAAGCATTAAAGATAGAATGATCGCCCTACCTTTCACGTGTCTTTTCTTTTGAATAACTTCATCCGGATGACCTTTGATAAATCTTATCCAATTTCAGACATTTGCCGTGCGAAATTCAAACGCCATCTCTCCCATTTATTTTACAGAGTTTCGAAATGGTCCCTTTTCGCGTGACGGATCACAATTATTTTAAGAATGTATAGTCCGTTTGACTTCTATATGGACCAACATTTCGCCAAAAATCTCAGAAATTAATTAATTAAACGCATATTTTTCTTGTCATATCATTTTTTCCAGCTAATACCATGACGAATTCTGTTTTTTCAGAATTTTTGAATGTAAAATAATGATTTTGTCCGTCCGTCTACATGTTAACTTTCAGCATTTCATACCTACTTGTTACTGTATTAAACGGAACAGCGAATTGTATAACCAAAAATAGTACTGATTTGCATAGGGGCCGAGTCAAAAGAGTAAAATTTTAAGTGAATTGTATTACTATAAAATCGAGTTTTCAATATAATTAAGTTTGTCTATGATTTTTGCTATCGTTGGATATCAAATCTGTGTATATTCTCTCTTTCTTCAGAGACTGTTTGACCAGATAATTGATTATTGATTTTATTCATTCTGAGATGAACCCTATATTTACATGCTAAGACCAATCAAAAAGCATTATTAAACGAAGTAGTTGGGAATTTCACGAGGAAAACTTGATGAAAAGGCGAGAACTAACGGTAAAAATCACGTGCTATTTAAGTTTAAGATGACATGACCGTCGATATGCTAATTAGCATGTCCAAATAAGGAATAATGAGCATTTCATCTGTCAAAAGTTTAGTATAAAACCACGTGTTTTTACTATATATGTTGACATTTTCCTACTATTGAACAGCCTCCATCACCCCTCGTGTTTAAGAACGGATAATGCGAAAATATTAACATTAACTAGATAGACAAAATCATTATTTTGAAATCATTTTATTTTCAAAAAAATATTTTTTGAAATGGTATTAAGCTGAAATTAAGATTTTACTACATACAAATCCTTTATTCAAACGCAATTTTATGTAATTGATGAAAAGGTTGGTCCATATAGAAGTCAAACGGACTATACCGTTGTCAGAATTAAATGACATCGACCTAAATCAGACTGTGCACATAATTATGAACCAGTGTTTTTGTGGGTTTTTTTAGAACTGCGATAATACTAAGATTCATTACAAAATCATTGTCGAGGTTGATACTAAGTCTAAGAGTGAAAGTACATTTTAATGTCATGCAATAGCATGCATCCTAAGTATAATGTCTTTTCTCTCTTTTTCAGGGGTTAAAAAGACTTTTGGAGACGAACAATTGCCTAGCTGCATCACGCTTGGTCAAAAATGGAAACCACAAAATGTTACAAAAGATTTAAGCGATATGGATTAGGCAGTGATATAATACTGTTCAAAGATGGCAAACATTCAGATGGCCGCCGTGCACAGACAGGCGACCTTTGAAACAAATCGTCTGAAATTACAGAGAGACTCATTAGATCTTCCAGTCATAGATTCTAGCGAGGACGACCTGAAAAAGTTACATGTAAAGGAAAATAAGGATAGTGTTAACAAAAAGAAAGCTAGTGAACCACAGAGTCAAGAAAAGAAAGGTATTAATGACACAAAAACAGTCAATCAAGTTGCATCGGTGCAAAACGTGAATTCATCAAAGCATGTGCCTAATTCGAAAAAGGATTTAGAAAGTACGTTCACGATCAAAACTGATAATAAGAATCCCAAGAAGGAACAAGATAAGATTACAGAAACAAAGCCAAAGCTACATGTACCTAAAGGTGAACATGTAGATAACCCACCTCAGGTACCAAACAAACGGACTGGTAACAAAACTGTGCCTGATGCGAAACAAAATGTCGATAAGAATTCTTCTAAAAACAACCCCGTAAATATCAATAATGGACTAAATAAAGGACCAAATAATCAAAGTGTAAATAATAAAAATAAAAGTGCTCAAGCTTCAGATTCAAAACAGACAGGCAATGTTGAACCTAAAAAGGAACTAAATTCTGAACCAAAAAGGACAGTTAAAAAGGAGTCAGTGTTGTCGAAATTGAACGCTAATAAGGTTGGGAAGCCAGAGACTTCTGATAAACAGGATCAAAATCCTGCGGCAAAACAAAATCATAAACCTCAGGGAAAAGATCAAACAAACAGCTTGAATGACAATAAAACTAAACAGCCAAATGATTCGAGGGTAAAAATATCTCCTAGAAAGGATATCATAAAAGAAGATATTCCCTCTAAATCGAAACCCAAAGTCGATATTGTAAGTGCACAAAAAGAACCTATTTTAAAAGGGACAAATGTTACTTTAGGCACGAATAAAGGCAAAGAGAGTGAAAATAAACCAGAAAATAAACGCAATATAAAAACTAATTCTGAAAGTGTTGTTAATGACAACGAAAAACAAAATCAATCAAGTGTAAATAAAACATCGGTGCTAAAAGGGGTGAATGTAAAACGCGACAAAAGTCCCGATAAGAAACCTCAAGTAAAACAGACCGTTGAATCTAGCGTACAATCTGTTAAGTTATCACCTAAAAGTGACCCAAAATCTACAGATAAGAAAAAAATAGAATCCGATAAATCAAACAACGTTGTAGAGGCTCAAAAGCCAAAACCAGTAGCAAAAGACCAAGCGAAAAATACCCCAAACGATAATAACAGTCAAAAAGATACTAAGGCACAAAAAATCGATCCTCCTAAAGCAAAACCGTCTCAAACAGAAAGTAGGCCAGATATAAATAATAAACAAAATAAAGTCAGTGTTATTCATACTGATCAAGATAAAAGATTCAGTCTTTCGAAAAAAAACGACAAAGATTCAGTTGAAAAGTCGCCTAGAACTCTCAAAGAATCAGAGGTACAAAAACAAACTGAAAGTATTACAACAGCATTACCCCTAAATAAAGCGCCAGTAGGTACGAAATTAGATATTCACAGTGAAGAGGTTAACAAGGAAAGTGGTGACAATGTTGTACTAGATAAAGACTGTTCCGAAGATATTACTCCGCGCGATAATGAAATGAGCCGTCATCAAAGAAACTCTTCGTCACATAATCCCTTAGTAGAAGGGATCACTATAGAACAAAGGGAGAAAAGGATGGACGGTAAAAGGCATGAGTCATATGAAGCTCTATATGGAGAACGAAATACGCTCCTTAAAGCAGAAGTAGCTTACAGGAAGCGAATAAAACAGTTAGAAGATGAAGCAAATGGGTTTCTTAAAGTGATAGAAGATCTGACAAATGAAAACAGATCTCAACGAAAAAAGATAGATATGCTTGAAGATGAACTTAATGCAGACGGGAAAACTAATTTCGTTGAGCGTATCGAAGATTTGGAGGAACAGAATAGGGCGCTGAAAAACGTTATTAAGGAACAAAAGGAAGTAATAGCTGAAATGCAGCATTCCAACACGGAAAAGGACCAACAAAGCAATCAAAGAGAACTTAAATTACAAATTATCCAATTGCAAACTGAGAATCAAAATCAAAATGCCGAGAATATCAAATTGAAAGAGAACAATGAAGAAGCAGTTAATAAACTTAATGCGCTTATCGCAGAAAATAAATCAAGGGGAAAAGTAAATGGTGAAATGTTAGGGGATAAAACAAGTGTAAAGAAACTCCAAAACGAAAATGCTGACCTTCGAAAAAAGATAGATAACTTGGAATATGAAAATAGTGCTCTTTCAGAAAGTTTAGCTCAAAAGAAAACCGAACTCAGTGAAATTTTAGGTGTAATGAAGGATGAAAACAAATTTGATAATGAAATAAGAGACCTTAAAAGTGAAGTGCTACAACTTAAGAAAGATAAAAGAGAAATCGAACTCGAACATAAAAAAGAAAATCGAGAAATAAATGAGAAGCTTCAGGAACAGGTGTCGCTCTTAGCTGATAAAACAACCCAGCACGATGAGATAAAAATCAAAGCGGACGAGTTAGAGAAAGAAAACAAGATATTCAAAGATGGTATGGAAAAACTGGAAAAGGATAGGAAGAATCTTACTGCCGAAGTTGAGAGACTGAAAAAAGAAGTGGAACTTTTAAAAGTCGTGCTACAAGAAAGTCGCGAAAGGTATAATAAATTATTTTCTGAGACGGAAAGTGCTAGTAAAGATCTAAAGGAAACGAAAAACGAGCTTGAACAATTCAATAGAGACTTACAGGCCATTGTTACTGATAAGGAAAGTCAAATAAGTAAGCTCATATCACAATTAGATAATATTAGGCAAGAAAAGGATGCAGAAAAGAAAAGGATGACTGGTGAAATAGATTCTCTGTCCAAGGAGAATGAAAGATTGAAAGTATTTGAGAGTAACTATTTAAAGAAAGAAAAAGAGTTGCAGACATGTCAAGAAAAATTAGATGATTCCGATCTTAAACGAAAGCAACTTACTATAAGCTTGGAAGATAAAGGGTTCGAAGTGTCCAACCTTCAACAGCAGATTTTCGAACTGAACATGAAACTGGACAATTATTCAAAACGAATGAGTCAATTGGACAAAGATAAGCGAGAACTTGAAGTTGATAAACGCGATTGGGAAATAAAAAGAGACAAGGTTGGTGACATCGAATCGAGCAATAAAAGACTAATAGAAGAAAATAAAAGGTTGAGAAACCAACTCGATATAACATCTTTGACAACTGAGAACAAAGCTGTGGAACCCGTTGAAGAAAAGACAAAACCTCCTACTGAGGCCTGGGTAGTAGATAAAAATAACCAGCAAGCTATGTATGTACATAAAGAACGTAGTAAAAAGAAAGTGCATATAATCGCAGAGCATAGTGTGCCTAGAAAGCGACAAGGGTATACGAAATCTAGTCCTGTTCGATCAAATAAACACTCAAGATCAAAAAGGGAGGTAATAAAAGTAGGATTGAATTCGAGTAGGAGTCTTGAAGATATCCGTAAAACCCCAGAGAGGCGAGGTACGCCTGATTCTCAACCAAGTCTGCCTGAAGTGAATGGAAGCACAAGACTGACTTATGGCGTCCTTGGTGGATATACCGAGATTCACAGGAATAGACTCCGAGCAGTAGCAAATAAACGTGTTTATTAATCAGACTTATTGAGAGCGAGATCAAAAAAAGATTGTGTATAAGTACAGTAAACAACATCGTGAAATTGACAAGATGCTTGTTTTTGGAATGATTTTGGAATGAAATTGAATGAGTGTGTGGAGCGTGTTTGTAGTGAAATTTAAGGGAGTAAAAAACAATATCGCTAATTTTGTTCAGAATGAACAAAATTAGCAATATTTATTACGTCCCTTTAAAAAGATAGTCGATGAAAATTGAAATTGAGCTTATAAAGAAAAGAAAGTATTGCAGCGAATGAAAACTTTTCGGTAAATGAATATAATTCATTTCTCATTTCAATAAAGAGTTAACAACATTGTGAAGTTGACAAGAATGGTTTTAGAATGAAATTGAATGAGTGCAATGAGTCAGTTTTGAGTGAAATTAAAGGGAGGTAAAACAATATCGCTAATTTTGATCAGGATGAACAAAATTAGCGGTATTTATTACTTCCCTTTAATAAAATATGCAATCAGATTCTTGAAATAGATTTCTATTTTTTCAAGTATCAATCAGAAGCTTATAATTTCAATTATGTCAGGGAAATCACATTTTCTTTCTAGCTATATTGATTTAAATGAAGCTATTGATTTTTTTCTTTTTAGTCTTTTTCGGTCTTTTTTAAATAGTTTGAGTGAGTGATTGGAATGAATGATTTGAGCGCTGAGTTAGTGATTAGATTGTTTATGATTGAGATGAATGTCAATTACACGATGTTTTCAACTGTATAATAAAGAAAAGTTGTGTTTGTGGTACACTAATGTCCCGAGATACAGATTTCATAATCTTCAATTCATAATAGGTATAGCTAGAAAAAAATGGCGATTTAGCTGAAACCGAAACTATGAGCGTGTGGTGGATTCTTGAAGAAATGTGAAGCTATTTATAGAACTTGTATGTATGTCTTAATAAAGGGGGTAGTAACATTCAGCTTGTTAATTTCACGATGTTGTTTACAATACCTTTGGTTACATGTTGTTGTTTGGTTTGTTTTTTTTTTTTTTTACCCCAAGTTAAATATTTTAACTTGTTTATATTGAAAGTATGTGTACATAATTTTCATGTTGTGCAGGAAATATGTCTTCGTGTCGATGATTTGAAATGCCATGCATTGTTCACCAAAATTAAATGGTATTTTTGGTAAACATCTCTCTGTTGTCTATTTCAAACACGAATTAGCAATCCTTCTCACTCAATTGCATTCCGAAATCACTCCAAAATTCACCTTGTGTTCCGGCTTAACCGCTGAGCAACGGAAAAAAAAAGGAAAAAACGACGAGCTATATCTTGAACTATAATAGTCTCATTATGTAAAGCCAGTTTCTCAGACCAAATTGACAAGCGTGCAATTCGGTTCATAGACCGTTGGTTTTAAACCAAGGTAAATTGTTTTATAATAGATTTTTCTGGTCATAAAAGTTATTATATAAGACTTATATGATAACATATAGTACTAAAAAATCAAATTATGAAGTTTAACATTTAACTAACAACGATTTCGGGTATGCAAGTAATTAGTTCAACATAGCAATTCCGCCAAAAATGAATTTTTGATTGGTAGATCGATATTCAGCTCGGCCGTTTACGGAAAAACCGAGGTATTCAGACGAATTGGTGCGTTGTCGTTGTCGTCATCGAACGAAACGTTGAGATTTGGTGATATTTCAGGTATTGCTAAGGAATTCGTTTGAAACTTAGCACACTTGCTCACTATCAAAATATCAATTTGTACTAACCGATGGGGATAATTCTTGATGCATTTTGTACGAATAACAAGTTTAAATTTCATTACGCACATTACGCATTTTCGTAAAAGAAATAAATCCTTTTCGGAAAATGTCGTTGATGAATTATTATAACATCGAAACTACAGCTTATTCAAGCTGTAGTTACGATGTTTTGATTATTTACAAACGCTCAAATCATAGGAAAGGGGAGCGGGCGGGGGACATTCATCTTTTGCCACGGTCTACATATCGCCTAAAGTTATCATTTAAATTGTACATTGGTCGCCCTGTGAGTGCGTATAAATTTCAAAATTCTAGTTACGCATATGATGCCCACTTTCGACTTAGATATTTTATCCACTACCCAGGACCCAACAACAGAGTGTAGGCATTCGTTGACGGTGCTCTTGTTTAATTGACATTTGCGATGCATCCGTTTCGAAGACTCGGTGTGAATAGCTGCGAGCTAAAATACAAGTAACTTAATCAATTCTAATTTTGAAAGTCGACGGATCCCTAGGCATACGTTCTTTAATGGGCCTCTCATCGACTAAATGATTTTAGTGGATGTTGACTAAAAGGAGAAGGTAGGTTGCTGTATAAAATGAGAATTTCGGGCTAGCCTCGCCCACTGAAATCAAACTAGGCAAGGCTTAGTCTGACAATTATAATATAATTACCAACCAATATAAATCGTATATATGGATTTTAAACTGACCTCTGAAATTAGATATTCTAGAGACGTCCAAATTTAAAGAGATTGCAGAAGATTTAAAGAAAAATGAAATTTGAACAGAAAGTAGCCTATGTGGTAGCAACTATTATGATAGAATAATAGTTGCTTGTATTATTATAAATAGCCAAATTCTACTTTGTACACACTATTTCTGAAGAGAATCACAGGGTCGCAAAATCTAGAAACTTTAGGGTAATAAGTTACAAAAAGTATCATAAATTATTTGGGTACTTGTTGAAAAAAAAGTGAGTGACCTCAATGTCGCAATATTTTTTGGTAATATGCAGTCTCGAAGATTTATCGCCCTCAGTATAAACATTTTGGGACTGTCCTAATCTGCCCTGCGTTCAGGATCACCAAACGGTGCAAACAGTTTTCCAATTGTACTCCGCTTTTCACGTGTACCAGTGTGCAAAGCGGGTATAATTTGAAAACGGTTTGCATCGTTTGGTGATCCTGAACGCTGGGCTCAGTAGCTACATGGGCTGTCGTTTTGTTCTGCAAGTTAACTCGTTGGTTCTCTCTGTTTATAAACTTTCATGAACTAATTTTAGATTACTAAAGAGGGTACATATAGAACAATAAGTTGAAGCAAATCCATTACCTTGGTCTGGTTGATAGATCACTTACCCTGTTCATTAACATTTGTTAGAACACTAATCTCAGCTATTAAAACGTCATTTATCTGCAAAGTATATTGTCAGGACATGAAACAAACATTCCGTGGAGGACGATCGTAACCTGGGACCCGTTTTACATAACTACTTACGAAAAAAAATAAAAAGAATCGTAAGACAAAATCGCAAATCGTACCCGGTGTTTTCATTTATTGTTAGATTCTGCCTTGCGATATCTCATCGGAATCGTCTTAAGAAGACGATTCCAATAAGATGAAGCACGACAGAACTTCCCGATATTTAGTTGCCACTGTAAAATAGAAGCAACTTAAATTTTTGACGTACGCAAAAATAATCGTAAGATTTATAGTAAAACAGGCCCCTGGTAACTACAGCTTATATAAGCTTTACTTACGACGTATCACTCGCCAATTTTACGGAAATATCTTAAAAAATTGTATTGACAATGTCAGGAGCTAACAGTCATCTCATTATAACAGTGTTTTGACGTATAATTGCTCAATCGATTTTTTGATAGACAGCAGGGATCTGTCAATTGTCAGCTTCATACACTCAGTCGGTATAGCGCTCGACCATAAAGCTCGAGATCACGCGGCTTCGGTTCAATGGTGAATCCAACATTTCGACTGTAAAGGAGTTCAAACATTCAAATTGCGAAAGGTTTATAAGGGACACAGGTTTTGCGAGTCTGGGATTCACTAATAAGTGAATAAGCCTGGACTCTGAAAACTATCTCAGTGTAGGACTTGGGACCCTCTGGAATTCAACTATTTTAAACAGCCTTCAATTCCTTTCTGAAGTTGAACCCCAAAAGGTAGTCTAGCTAGCTATGTTACAAAAGTGTTCTAAAATTATTTGTACAAAAATATGAGGATATCCAAAGCGAATTTGATTTAAAGCAGAGAGGCCGGAACTTTAAAAGAGGACCCTTATGAACTACTCAGTCTTTAGAATCTTTTTTGTTGTTGTTGTTGTTGTTGTTGTTGACGCCTTACTAAAACCCTGGTATTCTCCAATTTCCTACTCATGAATACACAATTTTGATTGAATGTCATCAAAATAAGCCTCTAACGTGGGTTTGTTTGACTCCCCACGATCCCCTTCTGTATCCGCCACCGTGCGTTCACCGAGATGGCACACCATCGACTTGTCGGATGAGTCATTTGTTAAAAAGTAGTTCCGTAGGTACTGTCTGCTTTAAGTGAACTTTTCCTATTACAGCGAGTACCGCCTTACAGCTGCATGTTTACGACCGAGCACTTGGGGAGTCGCTCAAATGGACAAATGAAAATCCAAAAGGATACTGTAGTGATTCGGTTATTTTACCATCACTGTTCTACAAAACTAAAGCCGATGAATGTGGAGTAATTTATTTTTAGTGTGTGTTTTTTGCCCCCCCCCCCCACACACAAAAAGTTATCATCTTTATCCGACGTGTCAATGCCCTCTCCGATGTCACCGTGATTTGTCCTGCAGGCGTGCCGGCCAGAGAGTCCATGTTATGATCGGCCCCTTTCGGCCGCATGACCGAAAATGCACTTTTCTTAATTTTTCATTTTTTTTATATAGATTGATTGATTGATTGATTGATTGATTGATTGGTTGATTGGTTGATTGATTGGTTGATTGATTGATTGATTGATTGATTGATTGATTGATTGATTGATTGATTGGTTGATTGATTGATTGATTGATTGATTGATTGATTGATTGATTGATTGATTGATTGATTGATTGATTGATTCATTGATTCATTGATTGATTGATTCATTTATTTATTTATTTGTAACTCGGGGAAAACACGATTAACGGTCGATAGACTCTTATTTCCATTATATGGTCCTAACTCATTAGAGATCGTCTGGTAATGATCAAATGACGATCATGCACGGCTCGCGGCCGCCGCGATGATAGAGGGGAGGCAATAGCGGCAACCCGCACTGTCACCCACTCAGTTTATAAATGGGTGGATTGTCCAAATACACTACCCACCTCCGGTGGGGCTCGAACCCGCAACCATCAGTTCAAGAGTCGGGAGTGTTAACCACCCGGCCACGGGCCCAGCCCCTTGTACTATGATGATTAACAGACCTCCCCGGGCTCCCGGCCCACGGGCCAGACTTGCGAATTAGTATCGAAGGGGTATTTCAAGAGGAATACACAACTAGAACGGTGAAAAGAAAATGTGAAAAAATCACTCGAAATGTTTAAAATATCAGTATTATACGCTGAATTATTTTGTAAAGTGGAAATATCCCCAACTTCCGCCGAAAAATAAACGATGTATTCTTTATGCTATTAAAATATTACGGTTCACCCTGGCAAAATCGCAACTTCGATTTAGAGTTTTCAGAAGTGCAAGATAGTTTTTAAAAAATCGAAGAGCGCTGAATACTGCAGCTTGAAGAATTAGTCTCTCTCGCCGAATTGAACCAGACATGAGCACAGGAGATACCACGGCTGATCCCGTGATTTTAGCGACTGCAGGCTACGACCACACGATACGATTTTGGCAGGCTCATAGTGGAATTTGTTACAGAACAGTTCAACATCCTGACTCTGTATCCTTTAGAAAGTCTAGCGGATAATTGAACTGTTTAGAGTTTTCAAATCTGTTAACTCTACAGATAGAATATCCTTTTCTGTCGATTGCAGTGGCGGATCCAGGGTTTCTATATAGAGGGTTCGATGTCGGCCTGGATTTCGAGGCGAAATTCTGTAAATCAGATATCTTGAATTTGTGGAATTACCTGGATACCTGGATTTTTGGGTCAGAATGTAGAGTATTATCTGTAATGATCCCTCTCTTGAATAAACTTCTTTAAGATACTCTGAGCTGGTAAATTATCACAAGCTTTGGTCTCATGAGTGCACTTAATAACAGGTTGGTGAAAATTTCTTACAGTTCCACATCTCAGCATTTAGTAAAGATTTGAATATATTGACACTGTCGGCAGAGATGGTCTTTTCACTAAGCTATTCCAGTATGTCACTGATCGTTGACTAAATGTGTTCAATCTGATGTTATGAATACACTTCTTAGGTTTAAATTTCAAATAATGACCACGAAGATCGTCCTGAGCAAGGGTGAACATGCTCTCCCAGTTCAAATTGTCAAAGTTGTGCAGTGACTTATAGATCTGAACCATGTCAGCTCTGTCCCTTCTGTATTCAAGCGTTGTGAGTCCTAGTTTCTTCAAGCGTTCTTGATAGTTCAGATGGGAAATTGATGAAACAAGCTTTGTTGCACGCCTTTGAATATCTTCAATCTTTTTAATATGCTTTTTAAGG
This sequence comes from Fragum whitleyi, assembly GCA_948146395.1. Classification (NCBI taxonomy): domain Eukaryota; kingdom Metazoa; phylum Mollusca; class Bivalvia; order Cardiida; family Cardiidae; genus Fragum; species Fragum whitleyi. Next base: position 46,248,175 of record OX411545.1, on the reverse strand, counting down.
TAAGGAGACCAGACACATGAACCATATTCAAGAATAGGTCTGACTAGTGACTTGTTCAGGGGTAAAAACATCTCTTCATCCAGACATTCAAACGATCTACGAATCAAGCCTAGTGTTCTCTGTGCCTTGTTGGTAATATTTGTTATATGGTCATCAAAATTTAGATGTTGGTCAAATGTTACTCCCAAATCCTTTTCAGAATGAACTGGATCGATTGAAGTAAAATTCCCATCCACTTCCCTCATGGTATAACGATAGTTATCATTCCTTGGGCCAATATGGAGTACTTTGCACTTTTTTGCGTTGAAGGTCAGTTTCCATTTATCGCTCCAGCGGCTAAGGTTGTCCAAGTCAGATTGAAGTCTCTCGTGATCTTCGAATGATGACACTTTTGAATAAAGTTTAGTGTCATCAGCAAATATTCGGACCATTCCAGTAACAATATCAGGTAGGTCATTGATAAAACATAGGAATAGCACAGGTCCTATGACACTACCCTGAGGGACTCCACTTACCACTTCAGACCATGAAGACAGAGATGACCCAACACATACACACTGTTGTCTATTTGACAAAAACTCCTTTATCCACGCCAATGCTGCACCGCTTATTCCAAATTTCCTTAACTTGTACAATAGATGATCGTGTGAAACCCTATCAAAAGCCTGAGCAAAATCAAGGTAGATAACATCAATAGGAATACCTCTGTCTACAGATTCTGTCCACTCATCTAATATCTCTAAAAGTTGAATAGCACAAGAGCGACCAGATCTAAAACCATACTGTGCTTCAGAAAAGAGGTTATTATTGTTCAAATGTTCCATTAGTTGGTCTCTCACTAATCTTTCACAAAGTTTACACACAACTGAAGTCAAGCTGACTGGGCGATAATTTGAAGGATCCTTCTTATTACCTTTTTTGAAAATTGGAGAGACAATAGCCCTACGCCAATCATCTGGGATACATCCTTCTTCAAGGCTTTTTGTAAACAGAAGTGTAAGGGGAATCAATAATTCCTGCCTTGCCTCATACAATAGTTTTGGGTGAATATTGTCTGGACCAGGCGATTTTTCCGGATTAAGTGAGTTTAAGGCCTTCAAAAGCTTTTCACCTGAAACCATAAAGTTCTCTAGTAAATAGTCATTCTCCTCTACCGATAGCTCAATGTCTGAATCCTCTGGTCTTACAAAAACGCCACTAAAAAATGAATTCAAAACCTCTGCTTTCTCATTGTCCGACTTTGCTTCTGACTTGTCAGGTTTGATCAAATTACCAATACTGTCCCGAGTTTTCCTTTTAGAATTCACATACCTCCAGAAGGATTTACTGTTTTGTTTTACTTCATTTGCTATTTTCCTCTCATAACTTTTCTTTGCTTCTTTAACTTTCTTCGCACAATCATTCCGAGCTCGAGCATACTTCATGTAACTAGCATTAGATCTTGAATACTTATATTTCTTCCAGTACTTTTTCTTTTATTTACTGCAATCCGTGTAGAACTGTCCATCCACAGAGGTGATTTTTTCTTGTTAAATGAAATTTTTCTCTCTGGTATATACTTTGAAGTAACATTATCAAGAATTGATTTGAATGCAGTCCACATTTCATTGATATTCTTATCTTTCAACGTATTATCCCAGTCAATGTCCCGCAGTTCAGCTCGAATACAGTCATAATCTCCTTTAAAGAATTGTCTTCGAATAAGCTGGTCTTCTTTGTCATCAATATACAGGTTCAACCTACATGATACTACAGAATGATCACTTTTTCCAAGTGGTGATTTTACTGAGACAGAGTTTTCGGCAACCATAAATTCCTCATTGGTAAACAATAGATCCAAACAACTTGGCATATGACCTTCTCTAAATCTGGTGTTTTCATGAATATGTTGGTATAGAAAATTGTCCAAAATGCATTCGTAAAATTTATTTCCGTCTGAATTTTGGGAATAATTACTCTCTGGTATAGCCCAGTCAATATCACCATAGTTAAAATCTCCCATAAGTACATAATGTGTATAGTTCAGTTCACAAGATTTCTTAATCAAACTGAGTAGCTTTTTGTTATTATCATTTGTAGAGTTAGGACTACGGTAAACCATTCCCAAAAGCAATGCATCACCATCCTTCAGCTGTACTTCACACCACAAATTTTCCATGAAATTAAAATCTTGAAGACTAGTCACTGTTATTGCCCTTAAATGTTTCTTGATTAAAAACATAACACCTCTTCCACAGTTTGTATTGGGAAAAAATACATCATACCCCTCGAACTTTAAATCATAAATACTGTCTTTTTCACTTGATGCCTTTGGAAATACTTCACAAATCCCAAAAATGTCTGGTTCATTTAGATCTAAATAAACCTCAAGTTCTGCTACCTTATTTGATAAAGTGTCAATGTTAGTAAAGCATAATTTCAAACCGTTCAAATTATCTGTACTTTCAGATTCCTCTAAAACAGAATCATGCAAATCACTCAGATCTGTACCTTCAGAATTGTTCAAGTCTGTACCTTCAGACACATTGGAAAATAAATCTGTTGATTTGTTAGAATCTTCTGAACTAAAAGAGGTGTTTAAATTAACATCATCAACTGTTGGAACTATCTGAACAGTGAACGTATTTACATGGTGTTGTTCATTATGGTTTAAGCACTCAAGTCCCCCGGTGCGCCAGCACTAGAGGTAGCTCCACCGTGAGAAGGGTGTCAGAGAAAAGGCGGGTGCTTTCTCTTTGCTAGGTGGGATTTCAACTATTTTGTCTCTTCGTATCCCCCAGTGTTTTCCTGGTTCATCCTTTTGCATTTTTGCTAGCTTTTTCCTCAATTCATTATTGGCCAAACGCTGCTTTTGGGTCAGGTCTCTACCAATTCCTATTTTATTAAACTCCACACTATCTTTCAGCTTATAAACATTTTTCAGTATTTGACCCCTTTTCTCTCTACTATCAATAGTAATTCTAACAGGCCTACTTTATTTGGATCTCCAATTCTAGAAATGTTTTCAACTATTATTCCTGACACTCCCAATACATCATCACAAATGGATAAGATTGCATCTTCATCTGAAGTTTTTGATCCACTCTCAGGCACATTAAAGAACATGATGTTTCTCTCTCTTATTTTTACCTCTTGTCTATCGTCCAAAATTTCATTAATCTGGTTGCTTATCATACCTGGTAATTTCTTTTCTAGACCAGAAACATTTTCTGCAACTGTTTTCACTGCCTCTCCTTGGTAATCCAACTTTTCATTACATTTCTTTACATTGCTTGCAACCACTTTAATCTCAGATTCAAGATTGTCCTGTCTTCTATGCACCATTGTGAGCATTTTATAAAGTTTCTGTGAAGCCCCCTTACATCCTTTACAAAACCATTGAATGCTATCATCTGATTTTTGCAGTAGGTCATAATCAGCTTTTGTAACCCTTTGACACTTAATATAGAACCATTTCTCACAAACTGAGCACCCAAGTGCATCCTCGCTATTGTTTACTACCTTATCACAGTCCAAACAAGTGTCTTTTATGTCCTTTTTTCCACGAGGCCTTTTAGATTCCTTTTCGGCGGCCATCTTGGATTCTAGGTCACATGTGATCCACAATAAAATCAAAATTTCTCAATAATCCAGTTAACCAAACAGAATTTCCTTTAAAATCTTAAACACTTTGTTTATTCCTTTATGCCAGATAACTCCATGGAATTTAGACACCACTAAAACTCTACATATCACTTAAAAACACGAGACTGGTAAAAAGTGCTGAGACAGTGTCGCTTGTTATGAGTACGAAACTTTTGCAAGTACCTGTGCTTGGAACACTACAAAAAAACGAGTTTGTTTTTTCATGTCACAAAATTTTGATTGGATTTGTCCACTACAATGAAGTAATTTGGATACAGAGGGGGTTCTGATAGGTGATATTTGGGATCAAATACAAATTTCTTCCTAGATTTATACCATTTTATTTTAAGTACATGACAGGGCTTGTGTTTGACCCTTAAACCAGGGTATTGACTCCCAAAAATCTGATATCTTATTTTGACCCCTAGAAATTTCTTCCAAGGGGGTCTTTTTGCTCCCCCCCCCCCCCATTTAGAAAAATTTCTAAGCGCAAAATCTTTTTAAAGTGCATCCAATATACTATCTAAAATTTTACATATCATTTGATTACTTTATGTTTTCAAAAATAAAGGTTAAATGACTCTTAAACCTATAAAATTTCATACTTATGATTAGCTCTTTTTGGACTTTGACCCCTTTAAATGTTTCGACCCCCCCCCCCCTTCCCTGAACTCAATGGTTTAGGGGGTCAATGACAATGACTCCCTAATCACAAACACTCACACAAGCCCTGCATGAAAATTGGCTTTCTTCATTCAGATCCGATATTTTAGGTAGGTATATTGAAAAACAAAACTTTTGATTAAAATTGGTGTCAATGACAAGTTTTTTGCTAAACTCAAGAGGAAAGTTAATTGTTGAAAAAATAATTTTGAAAAATGATTTTTCACTAAAATAATAATTCAATTGATGTTTTTTCCTATACAGTCGATATTGCTTGAGCGACCACGTCTATTAAGCGACCAATCTTATTAAGCGACTGCCATAAAAAGTCCCTTCGCCGTAAGCAAAATCCTTGCAAAAGAGGACATTCTTAACGAAAAATGGTTATCATTGAATCTTATGTTGTTGGAGCCTGTTAGAATCGTCTTAAGAAGACGATTCTAATGGGTTCGAACACCATAGGATTCAGGAAGACTTGACAGACAATCTATCAATGCTATCAAAATGATCTGTCACATTTATAATGATATTTTGCATTAAGCGACCATTCCCGTAAACGACCGCTTTTTGGAAGTCCCCTAAGTGGTCGCTTAACACAAGTTTTACTGTATGTACCTAAAATTTTGATCTTCATGGATGCTTTCATTTTTAAATTCAGAATTAATTCTGCCAAAGCAAACCAGTGATATAAGGTATCGCAGCAACCCTTCTCCTCTGTCAAAGTTTCCTAAATATCATTTGTTTACTCACCAGTATGTGACTTACAAATGATGGCTTGTTTCATTAGATGCAGGGGTTGACAAAAACAAAAGAAAGACTATGTAGGACCTTTGTTCAAATAACTTATGTCAAACCATGTTTGCAAAGTTGGTAACACACCAGAATCTCAATACTTGGGGTATGAGTTTGATCCCTGGCTTGGCCTGTCTTCATCAGACCCAGGGTTTTAGTCTGACATCAACAAAATGGGGTCCCAAGAACTCAATCATTAGGATCGGGTTGGGGGGTCTTTATTAAACTTTGGGTGTTCCTTCTTTAGGAGTAGGACTATTTCTTTTAGGCTTTAATTTTGTGTGAATTTATTTGAAGCTATTCCCTGGATTAAGATATAGATTTTTATGGAATTTAATTAATAGTCAGGGCTCAACTTCAGGAAAGAATTGAAGACTATTTTAAAAAACAGTCTTCAATTCTTTTATGAAGTTGATCCTCAGAGATTTAATTGGACTAACATCACATAGTTTGAGGGTCCTGGCTACTTATTTTTGCTTCTCAGAAGTGCAAAACCTGCATTTCTTTAAACCCTGAGACGCATAATGAAAGTCATTCTGACACTTGTTATTTCCTCTTATCAATGGGAGAATGATAAGAAGTTTGCCTTAAAACCTAAAATGATTGAAGTCTGGCAACATTTAAATCATTATAACCCATCTTAAATTACCGGTATTATGGGCTACCTAGAGATTTCTAAATATAAATAATGTAATCTGCTATAAATAATCAATGTATGAAAAACTTAAGTATTGACAGGGGTAACCAAAAAATCATATCTAGTATAGATTGTAATCAGTTGTGTTAAATTATCTTGTAACTTGCCAAAGATTTCAGATGAACAAAGTACACGTAAATTTTCATTTGTTGTGATATTGCAACAATTATGCGTGATCTCATCTACATATCATGGAAAACCCTATTGAACCTTTTGAAAACTCTTGACTGCTTTGTATTTGAATGAGATCTTTTGAGCAATAGAATGAACATCCTTAACTTCAATATAGCAAGTGAATGCTTTAGAAATTACGCCAGATAAACAGTTGATAGCAGCAGCAGGTATGTATTGTTTTGGAATCTAATAAAGAGCTTGTGTAAGACCCATACATCAGGGTTTTGACTCTCAAAACCTGAAAATGACCCTGAACTCTTAAATTTTCTGTACACAAGGAAGATTTTCTGTAAATAGTGATTAACTTCTTGATAAATTGATATCATGATGCAAATTTCATGTCAAATGTCTGTTTCAGTGGTATATATATTAATTTGCATTTTATCCAAAAAGGAAAACTGGTCTAGGCTTAACCTTTGACTCTCAACCCTTGTCATTCTTTACCTGAAATATTCCTGCTTTGGCAGGAGTTATTGGCAGGAGTTATAGACAAAGATCAGCCTACACATATCAAGGCTTCAGTGTAAGACTGTATTAAGCGTATATACATTGTATATACACTTATTACAGTCTTGCACTGAACCCTTGATATATGCACCTGATTTTCCTTTTGAATCAGAAAAGTTGAAAATCTATACTTTAAAAATAAATACTGACTCACAATCAATCAATCCAGTGATTTCAGCACTTTGATTTAAATGCAATTTTACCAAGCTCTTCTTTCCTTTCCTGGTAGCATGGCAAGGGTCAATCATGCATAGCTACTGACAGAAGGCATGTTCAGAATGTTAGAGTGACAATCATTCTAATTGTAATGGCACAAATCCTAGGTTGTAGGTTCTCATTGTATTGTCTTGATGAGACAATTTAAATGAGTAGTGACAACATAAGGTTTGGTGTCTTTCTGTGTAGAAATGCAAATAGAGGGGGTATTTTGGATTTTAGTTCAAAGTATTTCAATAATTATAGCACAAACCCTTAATTGTTGATACTCATTGATGTTTTTGACAGGATTCAAATGAGTAGTCCCAACATAGAGTTTTATTCAGAAATAAAGATTTTAGACTGGCTTTTCCCTTCCCCTAAACCTCTCATCTCTGTGTCTTTCTGTGGAGAGCTACAGATAGAGGGGGTATTTTGGATTTGCGATCAAAGCTTTTCAATAACTGTAACACAAATCCTATGTGGTTGATCCTCGTTGAAATGGGCACTCACAATATCGACTTTCATTCAGAAATAAAGGTTTTAGACTGGCTCTTTTCCTTCCTCAAGACCTCTGATCTCTGTGTCTTATGTAGAGCTACATACAGTGTTTGTTCAGGGATGTGGAATTCCCAATTGCACGACTTGTCCGACATGGGCCTATCCACTTGCGGGCAAGTAAAACTATCTAGGCCACAAATAATTCCAGAGCAAAATGATCTAGGACAAAAGTCATTCTATTGTTTGTATCAAAGGGGAGAAAACATTGTCTTTAATGAAGAAAATGCTGGCTTACAGCATTTTCTTCAATAAAGACAATGTTTTTCTTAATATCTATTAATTAATTTTTTGTGGGCAAGTTCATTTTGATCCTGGACAAGTAGGAAATCCACTTTTACTTGTCCATGGACAAGTGGAGAAAAGTCCTATTTACACAACCCAGGTTTGTTGTTGTTTTAATTTTAGTTCAAAGTATTACGATAATTACAGCACAAACCCTACATTAATGTACTAATTGAAAGCATCTTTTCAAGACGATTCTAATGAGTACCCCCAATATAGGGTTTCATTTAGAAATAGATATTTTAGACTGGTTTTACCCCCTCTCTTATCTGTGCCTCTGTCTATGTGTCCAGGCTATCAACACATTAGAATGTATGACCTCAAATCCAACAACCCAAACCCTGTGATCAACTACGATGGTATATCCAAAAATGTGACAGCTGTCGGGTTTCATACTGATGGTAAATGGATGTATACTGGAGGCGAAGATAACTCTGCTAGAATCTGGGATTTGAGGTATGCCTAGTTACAAATAAGGTGGAACATTATACATGTGAAATCTTTGTGTAAGTTTGATCTGTGATTTTTTTTCAGTTTTGTTTTATGTCATGGTAACTTTATTTTGAATTTAATGGCAGAAATTTAATTCCCATTGAGATAACAAATGTAAAATTTCTACATGCTGCAAAATAAGGTTGTAAATCAGTATTATCTTCTTTGCCTGTATGAATGTCAATATCATATGTTCAAAGCTTGTTAGCATAGGCCGTCTAATTATAGATAGATTTGCATGAAACTTTGACAGAAAGTTCCTTATTATGTAATCTTCAATATATTGTCACAATTTTATGACATAAGGGTATGTCATAGAAAATTGAAGGTCTCATGTAGAATTGCTGTGGTGGCATATATTGTGAGAATAGCATGTTTGTTCAACTAAAATTAAGTGATAAAATGTTCCAATTCAATCTAAGTTGTTAGAGGATGTTCTTGGTTGATTAGTTTCAACGAGAAGATAATTATTTTTGGACATGTCCAAAACTTAACTGACTTCAAGTTTTGGACCGTGAAAAGTCTCCATGACCCCATACATGTAAAGCGAGCGCATATCAACTTGAACCTGAACTGTATGCAGAAAAAATAATTAGGCTCACGAATACAATTCCGGTGACACTTTGACACCTGACAATCAAGCATTGAGTGTTATACTGTACAAATTAGTCATGCAGGTATCTAATAGTATGCCAATTAACAAGGCACCCAGCGTCATGGAGCAGAGGATTCAATTTCAAATAGGACTTTCATGACTCTAAGCAATCATATAAATGATTGTTTAGAGGAAATTCGCCTCAAATTAGAGAAGAAGTCTCCAAAAAGTTCTTAAAATTTAGGCATTTGAAGTTGATTTTCTTAGTAATAAATGCAGGTGTACTACTTTTAGAGAGAAAGCTATTATTAGAGGAAATACGGTTCATTTTAATGTTTTCTTGTCCTAATTCTGCTGTAGGTCAAGGAATTTACAATGTCAAAGAATATTTCAAGCCAATGCTCCAGTCAATTGTATATGTCTTCACCCAAATCAGGTATGCCTGAAAATACTTCCTTTACAAAAACAAGCCCAGCTTTCAGGATTAAAATATTCATGAAATGTCTGAGAAACGTAACTGTGCTTTTCATGAATAATTATGTACACAAATTAAAGAAGGGTTGAATTTTGGGTGAGATATTGAGAATTTCACTTATTTTTCTTCCAGAATTCTCATTGAAACTGGCTTAATGAGAGAAAAATCTCAAAGCTAAATGCAATGCAGTAAAGAATTTCATAAAATGTCTCTCTGAAATTAGATTCCACTAAATGAGATAATTTTGCACATAATATTTTAAGCCAGTATTATCCCTGTAATTCAGGCTGGGTACAATTTCTAAATGTTTGGAAATGTTTTTGCATCCTTGAAGCAGGGCTAGTGTTTTTATCCCCCCTATATTGATAAGATTTTTATACGCCCGTCGAAGACGGGACGTATTATGGGATCACCCGTGGCGTCCGGGTGTCTGGGCGTCCGGGTGTCTGGGCGTCCGGCGGCGTCCACTTCTTTGTCCGGAGCATAACTCTGTCACTTGAAGTCCGATTGACTTCAAACTTGGCAATTGTATTCTTCTCATCATTGCGGAGTGCAGTGCACAAGAACCATAACTCTACCTGGCCTATTTTTTGAGTTATTGCCCTTTGTTGTTTTTCATACTAGAATCTTGTCCGGAGTATATCTCTAAAAGTATAATAGCTAGGATCATGAAACTTCATGGGTGTATAGATCTCACCAAGGGGGAGTGCAGTGCACAAGAACCACAACTCTACCTTGCCTACTTTTTGAGTTATTGCCCTTTGTTGTTTTTCAGACTTAATTCTTGTCCGGAGTATATCTCTAAAAGTATAATAGCTAGGATCATGAAACTTCATGGGTGTATAGATCTCACCAAGGGGGAGTGCAGTGCACAAGAACCATAACTCTACCTGGCCTATTTTTTGAGTTATTGCCCTTTGTTGTTTTTCATACTAGAATCTTGTCCGGAGTATATCTCTTAAAGTATAATAGCTAGGATCATGAAACTTCATGGGTGTATAGATCTCACCAAGGGGTAGTGCAGTGCACAAGAATCATAACTCTACCTGGCCTATTTTTTGAGTTATTGCCCTTTGTTGTTTTTCAGACTTGAATCTTGTATAGATCTCACCAAGGGGGAGTGCAGTGCACAAGAACCATAACTCTACCTGGGCTATTTTTTGAGTTATCGCCCTTTGTTGTTTTTCATACTAGAATCTTGTCCGGAGTATATCTCTTAAAGTATAATAGCTAGGATCATGAAACTTCATGGGTGTATAGATCTCACCAAGGGGGAGTGCAGTGCACAAGAACCTTAACTCTACCTGGACTAGTTTTTGAGTTATTGCTCTTTGTTGTTTTTCAGACTTGAATCTTGTCCGGAGTATATCTGTAAAAGTATAATAGCTAGGATCATGAAACTTCATGGGTGTTTAGATCTTGCCCAGGGGGAGTGCAGTGTACAATAACCATAATTCTACCTGGCCTATTTTTTGAGTTATTGCCCTTTGTTGTTTTTCAGACTTGAATCTTGTCCAGAGTATATCTGTAAAAGTATAATAGCTAGGATCATGAAACTTCATGGGTGCAAAAAATATTCATTCAAAGTAACCTCAGTTCTATTCAAACCCCCAGTTAATACTAAGCAGTGTGACGGGCGTATCTTGTGACAATTTGGCACCTTGTTTTGTTTGTTATTTATACCACTTATTACTTGTATCTAATTGTCTGTCTGTCATTCTCACATCTAAAGGTAGAGGGAATGGGGGTGGGTAAATGGACTTCAGACCTTATAACACCAATCCTATGTTTGGGGTACTCATTGGAATCATCTTGTACAGGCGATTCCAATGGGTAATCACAACATAAGAGTTTTGTTGAGAAATAAAAATTTTAGAATGGCTAAACCCCCCTCTTCCTTGAGCATCTGCCATCTCCCAAAACTAAACCTGCAAAGTTATTATTTTCATGTAAGGTTAGAATTGTCAAGGTCCAATACTTATAACTTACAGGGGTTCAGAATGACATCAGCAATATAAGGTTCTTAGTTCTCAAAAGGCTTTTATGGGATCTGGGTTAAGGTTTTGGAGTCCCTGCTTTAAAAAATGACATACATTTTTTACTTTTCCTCATATTTTGAATAGATATTGGAATTTTCTCTGTTCTTATTGTATTAGAGTTTTTTTTCTAAATATGCATAAAGATAGGAAGAATACTTTGCACTAGGTCAAGAATCATGATTTAAACATTGTATGTTTTCCACTTCACTTTCAGGGTGAATTGTTTATAGGAGACCAGAATGGATCAATTCATATTTGGGACCTAAAGTCGGATAAAAATGAACAGTTGGTAAGTATGTTGATTTTGTATGTCTTAGAAGAACTTTTTTCAAATGCTTTCCAGTAGATTATCGAGAAAAAACAATGGATTATACTTGATAATCTCACCACCAAATAAGTGAATAATCAAAACATTTTACCCTATTTTTGTCCATTTACCTTATTTGGAAAAATTAAAGCAGAGTGACATATACAAATTACAGGTTGACATTGCTTAGAAATCACTCACAAAAATTATGCAACTTAAGAATATTTGACCTTAAATTTGATAATTCGGTATTATTGCTTCAGAAAAATAGAAAAAATAGTTGTTTTTCACATAATATCATTGAATTTTTCATTTTATGAACAACAAAAGGTTTATTTTCAAATGTGGCTTAACCACTCCTGAATTTATAACTTTTGTTGATCACTAAATGAAAAAAATTGTCAATGATACTATGAAATAAACAACTAACCTCTATCTGATTACTTGTTAGAAATAAAATACTATACTTAATCCCAGAGGATTAAATTGGAGGGTAAAGTTGGTTTCTCAATATAACCCTTTGCTGTGTGTGAAAAAGAAACAGTACATGTAAACCAAAGTGGTATTGCCAGCAAGTGGTTTGGATGAAATGTTGTGATTGTACTGGTGTGAGAAATACCAGAAGGCCATGGGTAGGTGCACTATTACTGTGATATAACTGCAGGACTGTTGAAAGTAGCATTAAACCCAAAATAATCAATGAGTTATTGATAAAAGGAGAGGGGTAATAACAATCTAGAATTCTAGTAAACTCCAGTTATTAGTCCCCCACCGGTTACCGGTTGGGGGACTATGGGTTTGCTTGATTCCGTCTGTCCATCCGTCCGTCTGTCCGTCCATCTGTCCGTCTGTCCATCACACTTTTGTCCGGGCTATATCTTTTAAACCATATGTGCTAGCAACTTCAAACTTGGTACACTTATAGATCTCATTGAGTAGAAGTGTCATGTTCAAGAACCATAACTCTGCCACGCCAACTTTTTGAGTTATTGCCCTTTGTTGTTTTTACCCTTACATTCTTGTCCGGAACATATCTCCTAAATTATGTGGGCTAGCAACTTTAAACTGTGTACGCTTATAGATCTCATTGAGGGGAAGTGTCATGTTCAATAACCATTACTCTGCCATGCCCACTTTTTGAGTTATTGCCCTTTGTTGTTTTTATCCTTACATTCTTGTCCGGAACATATCTCCTAAACTATGTGTGCTAGCAACTTCAAACTTTGTACACTGATAGATCTCATTGCGGAGAAGTGTCATGTTCAAGATCCATAACTCTGCCACACCCACTTTTTGAGTTATTGCCCTTTGTTGTTTTTATCCTTACATTCTTGTCCGGAACATATCTCCTAAACTATGTGTGCTAGCAACTTCAAACTTTGTACACTGATAGATCTCATTGCGGAGAAGTGTCATGTTCAAGATCCATAACTCTGCCACACCCACTTTTTGAGTTATTGCCCTTTGTTGTTTTTAGCCTTACATTCTTGTCTGGATTATATCTTCTGAACTATAAGTGCTAGCAACTTCAAACTTTGTACACTTATAGATCTCATTTAGGAGAAGTGTCATGTTTAAGAACCGTTACTCTGCCATGCCCACTTTCTGAGTTATTGCCCTTTGTTGTTTTTATCCTTACATTTTTGTCCGGATCATATCTCCTAAACCATAAGTGCTAGCAACTTCAAACTTTGTACACTGATAGATCTTATCGAGGACAAGTGTCATGTACAAGAACTGTTACTCTGCCATGTCCACTTTTTGAGTTATTGCCCTTTGTCGTTTTTAGTCTTACACTCTTGTCCTGATCATATCTCCTTAACTATAAGTCCTAGCAACTTTAAACTTTGTACAAGTATAGATCTCATCGAGGACAAGTGTCATGTACAAGAACTGTCACTCTGCCACACCCACTTTTTGAGTTATTGCCCTTTGTTGTTTTTACCCTTACATTTTTGTCCGGAACATATCTTCTAAACCAAAAGTGCTAGAAACTTCAAACTTGCTACACTTATAGATATCATTGAGGACAAGTGTCATGTACAAGAACTGTCACTCTGCCATGTCCACTTTTTGAGTTATTGCCCTTTGTTGTTTCTATCCTTACATTTTTGTCCCGTACTTATCTCCTAAACCATAAGCCCTAGCAACTTCAAACTTTGTACATAGGTAGATCTCATTGAGAAGAAGTGTAATGCACAAGAACTGTTACTCTACCACATCCACTTTTTTTAGTTATTGGCAGTTGTTGTTTTTTATCCTGACATTTTTGTCCGGACCATATCTCCTGAGCCATTAGTGCTAGCAACTTCAAACTTGGTACACTTATAGATCTCATTGAGGACAAGTGGCATGTACAAGAATCATTCTTCTCCGCCCACTTTTGGAGTTTTTGCCATTGGTTGTTTTTACTCTTATATTTTTGTTAGGGACATTTTGTTCAAAACCTAATGTGCTAGCAACTTCAAATTTTGTATACAGTTATAGATCTAGTAAGTAGGAGATATATTATAAGAAAGGATTTTTTGTTATCCGGTGGGGGACTCCTGTATTGCATCGCAATACGACATGCACTTGTTACAGTATCGATTCATACATGATTTGGTCATAAGAAAGGTACTTTCCTTGTCCCACTGAAATCTTTGTGTACGAAGAACCTTGGGCTAAAATGATATTTTGTTAATACATATACAATGTTTTTTCTTTTATCTTTACCTCTTAAGAGCTTCGTTTTATCAAGAATTTGCTGTAGTACATTTATATTTTGAAGAATCATTATAATGATGCCTTGTTACTCATTTAAATGGACAAACATGAAGCCTTTTTACATGTATTCCCCAGTTTAGTAGTTTTTGTACTGCAAATCCATATTTTTCTTCAGATTCCAGAACCAGACTGTTCTATACAATCTATAAGCATTGATTCTATGGGGACCATGATGGCAGCTGTAAACAACAAGGTAAACAAAAATCCTCTGAATTATTACCATATGATAAACTCACCGCCTAACCAGTGAAATTATCAAAAATTTAAACCACACTTTGGTTCATTGCCCCACCCTACCAGACATTATATAAGTGGAGCACAATTATTGACATCATCCTGAAAGTTGTATAGCATTCATACACAAATGACACACATTTAGAAAAGTTGTCCTAAATGTTCACATTTTGTCTCATTTTTGCATTCACGAAGTAGAATAATTATTTGTTTTTCGAGTAAGATTGCCTGAAGCACAGTGCATGAGAATAATTCTCAGAATGTCTGATGAAACTTAGAGCTTGTAGCTTTCCACAGAGGACAAAGTGAATACTAAAATCAGACTTAGTGTATGCACAAACTGATTTGAATGATTCCTTTGGGCACTCATCCTTTCCTATTTGGATCTCATCAATTTGTTGATAATAGTAGACCTATGTGAGAAAGCAGCTGGAGGCTAGGAAAGGATGTTATGGTAGTACAGGTGAGAGAGATACCAGAAATCCATTTTTAGGTGCTCCAGTCACTACAATATAACTGAAAGATTGTTGAAAGCAGCGTAAAACCCCATTCAAACAAACAAACAAATTGAATGTTTTCTTGGTGCACAACTGACAACACTTACACCAATCCTTAGACTGGGTTACAGGGAGGACTGATAGTAGCTACCCTGTTGCCTGTCCTTCAGGGCTGTATTTAATGACAATATTATATCAAAGCTGTCAAGTTTCATAAATTGTTGCCTTTCCTATGGAAAAAATTGTGCAAATAAAGAAATTGCTTGACACAAGCAATTTCTTCTTTTCCTGCACTGTTAACTGTACAGATTTGACCTTTAATTTCTTTAAAATTGATATGGTTTTCATGAAGGACCCCTTATTATTTGACAGAACCAGTAAGATTTAGGGCTTAAAGTTCCTTTGGGCTGGTGTAAAACAGGAGTTAGTGTCTAACCCTGGATACACATGAGAAAACTGTACTGTACTTATAAGTGTTGGATGATTATACACTTCAGCTAGAAGGTAAAGGAGGTATATTGGTTTCACCAGTCTGTCTGTCTATGTCCATCATTTTAGTTTCAGAACTCGAGAACAAAGTGACCATGAAACCATATACAATTCACTCTGCAACAGATCAAGCTTATTTGAGCCTACACTTGACATTTCCAACGGTTGACATGTGCGTGAAGGGCCAACTTTAACCAACCTTGACTGCCATCTAGTATAATTAGAAGTTTGTCAGATTGTCTGAAGACATTTTGAGACCTTAACCTTCTCCAAAGACACTGGTCAGACTGTGCAGATGCACAGGCTGACCAGAGTCTTCTTTGCTTGGCTCACATTTGAAATTGTGGGAAATGTCACACAAACATTTATTTATTGCAGGGTAAATGTTTCACATGGACGTTGACAAGAGGTCGAGGTGGAGACCCAACACAAGTTCATCCTAAATCAGAATTTACCGTCAGTAATAGATATGCACTCAAATGTCTCTTCAGTCCTGATTCAACGTAAGTGTTCTGCTGTTTTATCTAATACCAGGCCATGAAATTTTAGGCTTGGCCAAATAACAATTCAGGGAGGATTAAGATTTAAAGCAAAACCCATAGCTTAAAAAAATGACTAAACTAATGGAATCAATGCCTTACAAAAGACTGTTAGAAAAGAAAACTTGATACAAGAAATTTCTGCTTTTCTTAAAACACACTTTGAGGATAAATTTCTATCTATATTTAAAATAGGAATTTCTGTAAATTAGATAAGACAATACAAATATATTGAACTGTTTTTGTATTTTTTTTTTTCATAAAAAGACAATATTTTATGAAAACAAGTAAAGAGCTTTTATAAAAAAAGTATTGAATTGGAATCATTTAAAGTATTTAAAAATAACAGTGCATACACAACTTGAAATAATTTCTTCAATCTCTTGTCAATTTACTTAAAACTTATTGTAAAATGTAATGAAATTCAGTTCAATCATCTGTTTCATGAATATATTGAAAATCTAACACCAGCATTGAATGTGTCCTGGTAGTTTAATTGGTATTGTACTTGCCTTGAAACAGAGCAGTCCAAGGTTTAAATCTCAGTCTTGCTGCTAAATTTTTCTCTTTTGGTTAGAAAAAAAATCTGTTTCATTAAATAAGCTACATACTTCATGCAAAATGCCTAAGATTAAGAATTAGTTATTTTGTTATATGACTTGATTGATGAATATTCATGTACCCCATCTATATGATCAGGGTCATACTGTTTTATAGCTGTCCCTCTGTCTGTCTGCGAAAAAATAATAATAAAAAAAATAACATTGCCAATTACTTCAACCCATATTTGTCTCTAACTATTGGGTCAATAATTGTAAATATTTATATGGGAAAGCAACTAAAGACTAGGAAAGGATGTGATAGTTGTATTGGTGTGGCAAATACTAGGAAAGGCTTGTTAGGTGTTCCAGTCTAAACAATATGAGTGAGAAATTGCTAGAAGCAAGATAAACAGGCATTTTTTTAAACAAACAAATCAATTACTTCAAGTTGTTAAAGATATAGTGTTCATATTTGTCACGCTGATAGATCTCAATGATATGTATCCGCAGATAATAAGGTCATGGGATATGGTCATGGTCATCTACTAAGGTCTAACTTTAGAAAAATTTGCTATTTCTGTTGTATTTGTGTTTCACAAACAGGTCTAATTTTTTTTTAAAATACTACTGAAAAAGAAGGGTTTTACTGTTATATACACACAATTTTATGTATAATCAATACTTGTAAGTACATAGGTGGCTCAGCGCAAAACAGTTGTAACTGCCTATAAATATATAGGCAGTTACAACTGTTTCGCACTGAGCCATCGACATGTATGTGTTACTCACTTTTCAGGCTTCTAGCAACAGCTCTTGCAGACCAAACTTGTAAAATATGGAAAACAGCTGACTTGACTCTACATACAGAACTAAAGGAGAATACACAGAGATGGGTGTGGGATTGTGCTTTCAGTGGGGACTCTCAGTATATAATTACAGGTACAGTACGGAACATCGGGAATTTGACAATCATTTCAATCACAATCCGATCATTCACGGGCAATCACGTTCAATCAGCGTTCAGCGTTCAATCAGCGTTCAATCACAATATTTCAATCAGCGTTCAATCAGAATCGTTACAAAGCGTTCAATCAGAACCGTTCACTCATTCCGATCGGTTACATGATAAGAAACCGTTCAATCAGTTTTAACGAAATTATTTTCGTTTGATTAAAGATAATTCATTTTGTTGGTAGAATAGATAAATAAAAAAGCAAATTCACAATCTTTTCGAAATAAATAGCTCTAGCGAGTTTCGGAAACATCCAGGAAAATTAAAGGCGAGACGACGAGTACTTGCGCGTGTTCGTTTCTTATTCCAGTTCGACCCAAATACCGTTATCGCCTCAGTACCAGTTCGTACCTAGTCCGCCAGTAGAGAATGAAAGGATGAACAGTCAAGATATTTTCCTTACTTTCTTTAAACAATGTCTCTTCAGTGGCCGGCTTTACCGGGGCCATGATGTTTTATTAAAGGCAAGAACATTGTTACCCTAATGAAATATTACTTAATGAAAGTGCTTTCAATTGACTGGTAAACAAATCCTATCCATGTTACTCTCCAATAATTCATTGATTAGGACATGCTCACCAGCCACGACATGCATTTCATTTTCATACGGCGGATTCATGGAGACTGTAATGTAGACTGGTAAACCTGTCCCATCTACGCTACCCTCCGATGAATGACAGACGTTTCACTATTTAGACGTTTCCTACCCAGACGTTTCCTACCAAGACACTTCACTACTTTTTGGTAGTGAAACGTCTTGTATATTGTAGAGTTTTATATACATAAAGGTGTTTATATTTTTACATTTATTTTGTATTTCTGGTCGGTTTTATGAACAATCATGATTTAGTCTCCACAGAAAAGGGAATAGATCTTCATTTACAAGTGTTAACTATCACAGGTATATGTTTATCATACAATTACCTGTATACAATTAGAAAATGTGTGAAACAGTTTCATTCAAATCACACCATTCTTTATATGTTAGATATAATGGCCCTTTATGGATAAATGAAAAAAAAGTTAATGAGTGAGTATGTGCAACATACATGTCATATTCTCTTTTACCCTATATCTATAAAAGAAGACCCAAAAGATAGTGATTAGCCAATCAACATCGAAGACACATCATTTAATTAATTGTATTATGTTATTTATCATAGTAAGAGCACGACTTTTTTTCCCCACTCAAAATGAGAAGAGACTTCGGACTTATTTCATTTACTTGATACTCCTAATGAATTTTGCAGTAATTCAATTTTGACCTTGAATTGTAATATAACAGCATTACCTGTGCTAAAAGCCATATAGACAGTTTTAAATTTAAACGTGTTAAAGTGTGGCAAAGATTAAGAAGGTGTCATGATCACTACAGTAGATATTTACAGCTACATTTACAATATATACTAATTAACACTTTATGCAGTTACTTTAAATTTTGATGTGGTGAGCCCATGTAAACCAAAGAAAATAATTCTCATGCAATTTGCATTAAAGAGAAATACATATTTGTCAAAAATCTGCTCCTTTTCTCATGATTTTTGGAAAACCAGCGTTGATTGATTAAATAATAGCTGTTTCACTGTTTTGATAAGAAATACGCAGAATGAAATAGGTTCTAATAAAAATATAATAGCAGTGATAAAACATGTATCTAAAAAGAAATGAAAAACACACAATTTTCTAGTATTCAGATGTCAAGTTTTTGCGTTCTTAACAACATCCTTTTAAGGAAATCTAATTTAACTTTACCAAACCAAAGAATCATTTTACTGTAGGCCATGTGTATCATTTTTCTTTTAGTATTAGAATTTTTTTTTAAGAATTACAAAACACGATTCATTTTAGATAGGAGATCATGAATGACAATATTCCATTACAATTATTTTAATTAAGATTTACTTAATGATACATGTATTTATTGATATAATTAAAATTGAATACCTACCAATTATGTATCCCATAGAAGAAAAACAGTATTGTCACCTCTCTAGCCTAATCAAACTCTTGGACACTACAACTGGCAGTTGACAATCTACAACATCTTCTTTAATTTTGAAAAGTGATAATTTAAACTGTCTGTACATTTTATTTAAACATAAGATCTGCTTATAATTATTTTCCATTAAATCACTAGTCAGCTGATTGTCTATATGTTACACACGGAAACTTCTTTAAAAAGACCCTAATTGATAACCATATGCATTCTAAAACAACAACAAAACATAACGATAAATGTCCCATCATGATTTATATACCTGTCATTGATGAAACCAGCTATGTTGTACATAGTTTAATTCAGAAGAAAAAATATAGATTAAACATAATTTATTAAAAGCAAATAAATAAATTATTCACTTTCAAAATCACAATTGCCTTTTCCCTCTAGATAAAAAATCCAAAAACATGGTTAAATGGATATTTAATAACCTATTTATAAAAAAGGTAGTGAAACGTCTATACAAATAGAAAAAGGTAGTGAAACGTCTGGGTAGGAAACGTCTGAATAGTGAAATGTCTCAGGTGTGAACAGTCTCAATAGTGAAACGTCTGACACCCCCCTCGAATGACTATGTTGTACATAGTTTAATTCAGAAGAAAAAATATAGATTAAACATAATTTATTAAAAGCAAATAAATAAATTATTCACTTTCAAAATCACAATTGCCTTTTCCCTCTAGATAAAAAATCCAAAAACATGGTTAAATGGATATTTAATAACCTATTTATAAAAAAGGTAGTGAAACGTCTATACAAATAGAAAAAGGTAGTGAAACGTCTGGGTAGGAAACGTCTGAATAGTGAAATGTCTCAGGTGTGAACAGTCTCAATAGTGAAACGTCTGACACCCCCCTCCGATCTATATCGATAGATTGAGGCAGGCTCACCAGTCAAACCGTAATGTAGGTTTTACTCTACAGTTTGGTCTTCAAAGTTAACCACATGTTGATTAAATTTCCCGAGGAAAATGAATGATAAGACTCACGATAGTGGCTACTTTAGATCCGCAACTGCAGTCTAGGGTAATTGTGGGGCTGCAATTTTTTTTATGAAAAGGTTTCGGTGAACTTGCATCGAAACTTCTTACATTTAACTTTTGAGTCCTATGCGGGTGGTATGAGCACCTTATTATTGATTCTTGATATTACTGTATTTTACCAGTGAATACAGTAAGAGGAATCTGGAAATTGAATGACCTTAGAATGAAATTGAATGAGTGTGATGAGCAAAATTAGATAGATTTTCAAGGGAGGTAAAACAAAATCGACAATAAATTAGTGCTAAATGATTACCTCCCTTTAAAAGATCTACCAACTTTTCTGGATTTGTGTCTTTACAGACAAATCAGACCCTTAAAAATCAATGACAGCCTGAAAAAAATCATACAAGCATTTTATTGGAATGCTGATCATTTTGCACAGATTCACAGTGTTTTTGAATGATTTTGGAGCGTTTTCAATTGATTGGAGTGAGTGTTAGGAATGAAATATTTGAGCACTGGGCAAGTGTTTTCGATTGGTTTTGATCTAGATGAATGTCAATTTCACAATGTGATTTGCCGTTACACAAGACCTTTTCTGAACCATCAGCTGGGAGAAGAAAGTCAAATTTGATGGATGACACCATCAGAGATTGGGCCTGGGACCCAACAATTTGTGTGTTAGAAAGAGGGTTAACACTGCTTTTAACAATCTTAGAGTCTTTTCAGCTTTTCAAGCACTACCATTAGAACCCTTCCTAGCCTCTAGCTGCTATCCCACATTGGTTTATGATTATTAATCCACAGGGACTAAGCCTAGCAGTAACGCAGGGCTGTCAAACATGGGGTAGCGAGTTAGAACCCCAGCTCAGCCAACTTTCATCCGTCAATAATGATTATACTAGAGTCAACGGCTTATGATATTTTACTTACGAAAAAATGAAGCACGCCTTAGATGGATGAGCAGCTAGTGGCTCACAAGAAATGTTGAGGTTTTACTGGTGTGAGAAAGGATATGAGTTGGTGCACTGGCCAACTATAATATAACTGCACTAATATTGAAAGTGGTATTAAACCATATGCAAACAAAACATATCAACCCATTCCGGGGAGCAACTTGTAGGAAAGGACAGTGGCTCTAGGAGCAAATGAATGGGTGTCGGATACACTACCACAGCAGTTACCCAAATACATCCGCCTATATAGTTGTGATGACAATATATTTCACATATCCTTGAGTCACTTACAACACATGCGAAATATGGCCATGATTTGTATAGAGGTAGTGGACCCTTAATAGTTCCTCCACATATCTGAACTCATAATCTTTCACAATGTTTACAGAGGTTTCATAATTAAAATCATTAGGAAACCTCAGTTAACACTGTTACAGTTCATTACTCCCAAAATGTTCTGTATCTATCACAGGTGTACTACCTTAATCCAATTCAATCTGAACCTGGAAATTCCCATTTTGGCTGGAGATATAGACAAGGATCATCCTGAACATATGTGCAGTCTGATCTTAGTCTACATCATCTGTTTGACCAAGAACTGTGTTGAGACTAAATTTTCAAGACAAAATTTGTTGGATGATTTTTCTTTCAGAGACATTCAGCACTTTGCCTTAAAGCTATTGTAATTTAGCCTGGATTTATTCTTAGCATAAGAAGGGTAAATGGCCATTGGCATTGATGAGCTATCTCCCATGTGCGGATTCAGTGGGGGGATATCAGGGCAAAAATATTACATTGAAGTACATTTATACAAATATATTATCAGTGGGTGACCAAAGTGCTACCTTATTTGAGGTTTAGCTTAAACATTTTGCTCATCATCTGATGAATTGATTAATAGACAACTATGTTTTTGCTGCTCTCATGGAAAACAAAAGCACCACATGTGGGTGCCTATGCTTGGCTGTTGGTGAAAAAGATTGTCAAAACAGGGGCATAAATTGCAAAATATGCATCTAGATCATCTTTGCAGTAGAGTTGGTTCTTTGGTTAGAGAAAATATGAGACAAGTTCCAATTCAATACCTTTAGGAATACCATAGATATCACAAAATGACAAAGGTCATGCAAGACGACAACCAAGGCTAAAGCAACTACTTCACTAAAAATTCAGGATCGGACAGCACATGTATTTCTTGTTGTAAAAATGTTCAAAACAAAACGGTTTGAACCTTTTATTGGACCAAATATTTACAAAATGCATAATAGAGTGTAATTACATTTATTTAATTCTATAAACAAGACATACCAAACAAAAATCCCTAAAATAATCTGAATATGACCTGTTCAATTAATACATAAACTGTTTTTAATAACTGCCTTTCTGATTCTTTATTCTCTTAAGTAGCACCTTCCTTTCCATATCAATGAGTCATTCTACCCTACTATAAAGTCAAATTGTGAATAGCAGGAAGTGAAGTCTCAGAGTTTAAACTAAACTCAAACTTTTTCATTTGATAAATTTGTTACAGATAAAATTCAATTTCAGGGTGAAACAACAGTAGCTAAGTACAATTAAAGCTGTTAGTTTTGTCTCTTGTCCAATGATAAATTCAATCAATAGTTGAAAAAATGCACATTTGATAAAACAATAATGATCAAGCACAGAGGTGCATTTTATAGATTAAGATTTTGAAAATATCTTAAGATTTTTAATCGGAATATCCCTAGCAATTCAGTTGAAATTCTACAAAGCAGTCCGAGATATCCCAATTAAAAAATAAAAATAAATCTTAAAATTCTTCATCCTAAAAAAACACATCTCAGGTCAATTGAAATTCAATTTTAAAGAAAAGTAATATGGCTATTCTGTATTTAGAAATCTACTAAAAATGTAACCATCTTGCTCAGTCAATGCAGAGTGTACAGTCTAACAGAGATCAATATTTTGCCAGAGTTTATTCCCACTTCGTCTAATCCCATTTCGTCTACACTGTAAAAATATTGGTTTAGACCAAAAATTCCCATTTGGTCTAAAACATTTTGACACCTTATTGAATCGATTTCCCATTTCGTCTACAAAATGTTTTTGACATGTTATGAGTGTCATAGAGGTGTCAATGTCATATAGGTGTTATATACAGCCCCCCCCACACACACACACACAAACACATACACACACAATTACCTTTTGATAAATGAATCAATTTATATTTTTCTAAGGATTAAAATTAAAATGTTTTTTTCAATAAATCTTGAAAAATAATTTAGTTTGTTCATATATTTTTTATTAGAAAATTAGGTAAAAGCATTTTTCAAATCATTTCTAATCATCATTTCTAATATGAAAACCTATTGGTTAACTCACATCTTCATGATATAATCAGAAAAAATCATTTTTAGACCAAATGGGAAATAATCAAAATATGGGTTTTAGACCAAATGGGAATTTGACTTTTAGACCAAATGGGATTAGACGAAGTGGGAACAACCCTTTGCCAGATCAGTATTGGTTTGAAGGTAGTGGACCCGTAATAGTTTCACAACACTTCAGAGGGTGTGCGGTAAAAATGCCAGAGGTAAAAATGCCATAGGTAAAAATGTCAGAGGTAAAAATACCATAGGTAATAATGCCATAGCTAAAATGGTAAAAATGTCATAGGTAATAATGCCATAGGTAAAAATGCCAGAGGTATATTATATCATTTATTTTTAGGCTTGAGTAAATAGAAATATAAATTTATTTTCATGCACAAAAGGAAATGTTACAATAACCTTTTAATGAATTGTTTAATTTCTTTTTTTATTTATTTTTTATTTCAAGGCTTTGATAACAAGAGCCATGTCGGACATGGCCATCCCCCGCCGAGAAAGCTTGATAGTAAATTGAAGCCTAATAGATTAAGGGTTCTACTTTAAGAAATTAAGCCCCTACAAAATCTTAGTCTTTAAAATAATAAAGGGCAATAACTCCAAAATTATGCAAGCCAGAGTAATAGTTCTTGTGCACTGCACTCCTCTTCCATGAGATCTATCCTTCCATAAAGTTTCAAGTTGGAAGCTAAAATACTTTAGGAGATATGTTCCAGACAAAATCTAAGTCTTAAAAATAACAAAGGGCAATAACTCCAAATTTATGCAAGCAAGAGTTGTAGTTCTTGTGCACTGCACTTCTCTTTCATAAGCCTATACTCCTTTAAAGTTTCAAGTTGATAGCTTCAATACTTTAGGATATATGCTCCAGACAAAATCTAAGTCTTAAAAATAACAAAGGGCAATAACTCCAAAATTATGCAAGCAAAGGTTGTAGTTCTTGTGCACTGCACTTCTCCTCCATGAGATCTATCCACCCATAAAGTTTCAAGTTGATAGCTATTTTACTTTAGGAGATATGCTCCGGACAAAATCTAAGTCTTTTAAAAAACAAAGCGCAATAACTCCAAAATTATGCAAGCAAGAGTTGTAGTTCTTGTGCACTGCACTTCTCCTCCATGAGATCTATCCTCCCATAAAGTTTCAAGTTGATAGCTTTAATACTTTAGGAGATATGCTCCGGACAAAATCTAAGTCTTAAAAATAACAAAGGGCAATAACTCCAAAATTATGCAAGCAAGAGTTGCAGTTCTTGTGCACTGCACTTTTCCTCCATGAGATCTATCCACCCATAGAGTTTCAAGTTGATGGCTATTATACTTTAGGAGATATGCTCCGGACAAAATCTTAGTCTTTAAAATAACAAAGGGCAATAACTCTAAAATTATGCAAGCAAGAGTTGTAGTTCTTGTGTACTGCACTTCTCCTCCATGAGATCTATCCACCCATAAAGTTTCAAGTTGATAGCTATTATACTCTAGGAGATATGCTCTGGACAAGTTTAGTGACGGAAGGACGGAAGGGCAGAAGGACGGAATGACAGAATGACGGAAGGACGGAATGACGGACGGAGAGCATTACTATATCCCCTCGCCGAAAACGGCGGGGGATAATGAATTAAGCAAAAGGGTAGACAAATTAGTGGCTCGTAAATGAATGACAAAGTTTGTGAACATATGACCATTAACCTGAAAATAGATAAAAAAAATACAACAAATAGCAGAAATGAACTATGCCTATATATTCATTTATTCACATGTATAATATAGATTAATTATTTATTTACTAAATTATAATGTGTGAATAAGGCAGGATACAGTTAAAGGTAAATTTAACACATAAGTGTGATATTTCACACTTTTCTTAGTAATATTTTGGTAAATCTGACAATTTTTTTAAACAATTTACAAAATCTTGTTCCAAATTTATACTAAATTTAATTAGTTGTATATTTAAAGCAGAAATTCAAATGAAATTTGGTACATTTTTAGATCATGTAAATTAATTTATTTCATTTCCATTTGACAAATACTATCATATATTTTTCTTTACAATTATACTATTACATAAATAAGAATATTCATTTTATCTTTTCTAAAAAAGTCTTTATGACAACTGAAGAAATTAATAAGGTTTTCATACAATAAAAATAAATATTCCTAATGTTATTATATCATCATATAATTTTCATATATTCTGGCATTTTTACCTATGGCATTATTACCTATGACATTTTTACCATTTTCCCCATGGCATTATTACCTAAGGCATTTTTACCTCTGACATTTTTACCTATGGCATTTTTACCTCTGGCATTTTTACCTACATTCCTTCAGAGCAATGAATTTTAACAATGTTAACTGAGGTTTCCTAATGATAATCATTTGCAGGTATTTTGTTACTGAGAAACTGGGGCTGAATATCGGCCTCTTCCCCTCAGCGATTTTTTCCCCCAAAATGGACCTTTTACCCTCCCAAACGAATTTCCCCACTCCAACAATTTCCCCAGTTAATGTTTATGTTATGAATCAAAGATAGTGGATAATTTGCTCTTAAAATGCATTTACGATTCCATTTTTAGTTGTAAAACAGCATCAGACATCTTTCATAAGGGGCAAAAATGTAAACATTCAGGAATTTCCTAGACATCATTAGGCTCCACTCGGTTGATTCTGTAAATCCGGAACCCTCGGCCATAACAAAATACACGAAACATCGCTCAGACTTTTCTGAGAAGCCATTTTATTATGATTCTGCTCAGACTTTACACAAGGAACCCTAATAAGGTAGTGGACCTGAAAAGTTCCGCAACATTTCAGGAGGCATGGACTTTAACAAGTTAAACCGAAGTTTCCTAATGATTTCATTTGGAAACTAGGTTAACATTATGAAATATTATGAGTCACAAACAGCATAGATTGACCACTTTTAGTCAGAATGTAAAATATTTGAGGTAAATTAAGTGAGAGATTATAACTAGAACTAATTCTAGCATTCACTTTGGATAAAACTGTGTTTATCTCACGCAGTGTCATTGTGGTAAAGGTACTTGATTCTTGACCTTTGAAGTTAGTGGTTCAAGCCCCAATGTCACCAAGGTGTGTAAATAATTGGGCACTTAGTAGCCAGCCCCAGTTAACCCAGCTTTTTTCACAATCTGAAATTAATGTATCTGGCACCCTAACCAATGACTAACAGTTTTCATTCAGCACAGACACACACTTGCCAGTAATACCCGAAGGAAATAGGCAGTAGATAGATAGGGAACCAGTCAAACCAGCCCCATGGTCAAACAGGCCCCAATACAGTCATACCGGCCCCAAAAAATAGTCAAACCGGCCCCAAATCAATCAGACCGGGCCTTATTTTATTTCAAACGTTGGTTATATACATGCATTTTACTTAAATTTTCTAACTATTGACTGTAATGCGATAGATAAATACTGACAAAATTATCGACAGATAGAAAGTGTATCTTCCTCTTTTGCTTAAGCTACTGTCACATAAACACTCTGTTTGCTTTGGTGAGGCATCACTGATGACTTAATGTAGAATACTTGATGAAATTGGTGACAAATTTTTGATAAGTTGACATCCAATTCACTCATTCGATGCAATGCCCTGTGAATTGGCCGGGCTAGGTCTAGTCATCTGGTTGGCTCAAGGTTTTCCTTCTTTACATCACAGACACAGAGTTTTATATTCTTTTCTGACCTGTATACTTCAATTTGGAATTAGCCACTATCGTTGGCGACCCGACTAGTCACCGGCATCTGGTAGGCTTTATGACCATGCAATTTCTGTCTGGTATGCAGTAAACTCGACAGGTCGAAAGGTTCGAGGTCCGAAAAATTTACATCATATTCAACTGTCGATTTCTTTGGCGATCCTAGTATTCTTTAATTAGACCAATGTCCAGTCTTAATGAAGCTTATTCTAACTCCAGCCAATGGTTTTCAAGATCAAAATCTGGTAGTATGAGAATTTTTCCAAAAAAGATTTTTTTTTAATTAGAGTTCAGTTGCGTGTGTAAATGGCGGCTTTTTAGTCCCCTACCGGTGTTCACACCGGAGGGGACTATAGGTTTGCCCTCCGTCTGTCCGTCCGTCCGTCCGTCCGTCCGTCCGTCCGTCTGTCCGTCCGTCTGTCCGTCCGTCTGTCCGCTCAAATCTTGATCCCGCGATAACTTAATAACTAAGCAAGCGTTTTTGATGAAAGTTGGTATATGACTAGATGGCAATGTGTAGATTATGCACATCATTTTATTTTTGTTTTTCGACTTAAATTGAGGTTGCTATGGTTACAGAAATAGTGAAAATATGGCCAAAAATGGGATCCTGCGATAAGATAATAACTAAGCAAGCTAGTTTGATGAGACTTGGTATATGACTATATGGCAATGTGTAGATTATGCACATCATTTTATTTTTGTTTTTAGACTAAAATTGTTGTTGCTATGGTTACGGAAATAGTGAAAATATGGCAAAAAATATTAGATCCTGCGATAAGTTAATAAGTAAGCAAGCTAATTTGATGAGTCTTGGTATATGACTAGATGGCAATGTGTAGATTATGCACATCATTTTATCTTTGTTCTTTGACAAAAAGTGCGGTTGCTATGGTAACGGAAATGGTTAAAATATGGCAAAAAATGGATCCTGCAATAACTTAATAACTAAGCAAGCTAACTTGATGAAACCTGTTTTAAAATGTAAAAAAAATTATAAGCCATGTTAGTCAGGGTGGTGATGCAGCAGTATTAATCACCTCCAGTGAAAGTTCTCATTTCTTACCAACAAGACTGAAGAAAAACATCTTGGATCAGACAAGGTAACTGTTATTGATACTATTTCTTGCATCTGTCTATTGCTTCCATGAATTGTATAGTGGGCACAGCAGAGACAACAACTCATGTAAGTCTTGTTTAACCCTTTAACAAGACCTGGTTTTGACGTCCCTGATAGAATTGGCGTGGGAAAACATTGAGACAAACAAAGCCGGTAGGGGACTTATGCCCATGTCCAACATGGCTCTTGTTATTCAAGGGAAATAATCTAAACAAAATGATGGTAGGTAATTTGCTGTGGACCCCTGCGCATAAATTAAAAATAAATATGCTAGGAAAAATATAAATTTCATATTTCGTTTAATTTCTTTCGTTATTTATGTTATCATTGAATGATTGAACGCAGCGTTTAATTTGATTGAACGGTCGGATTTAGCATAGAAAGCGTTCAATCCAATCAGAAGAAAAAACGTTCAGCGGGCAATCACGATCATTCATAAACGTTCAATCACCGCTCAGCGTTCAATCACGTCCCAATCGGATTGTCAAATTCCTGATGTTCCGTACTGTAATTGATCATCAGTTATCATAAAATTTCTTTCTTTATTAATTTTTTGGCTCCAATGGCCAAAGGCCAGCTATCTATTGTCAAGGCGGAGTGTCTGTCGCGCATCTGTCTGTCTGTGTGTAAACTTATTATTTAAACATCCTCCCAATCCAATGGGCAGATTTTAACAAAACTTGGTAGAAATTATCCTTGGGTGACCCTTTTTTGAAATTGTTCAAGAAATTTTGTTTGACCCCCAATTATGGGGGTGGCAGGGTAAGGCATTTTTTTCAAAACAAAATCTTCTCCTCCCAAACCATATGACCAAAGATGGGTTTCATAACAATTGTTCTCGAAAGTAGTCTTTGGACAGCTCCAAGGTCAAGGTCACTGCTCAAGGTCAAATGTTGATATGAGACTTAAACAGTCAAAATTTCACAGGCTCAGCAATCGTTGTTATTTGACCGCCATCTAGTTGGGACACTTCAACCAGTCTGATCAAGTTTTCAACTACATTAATTGAATAGAAAGCAAGCAGTGAAGGCTAAGAAAAGACTTCACATCTGTGCAGGCTGATCTAGGTCTATACTGTCTTCAATAGTTTTGTAGAGAAGGGATATACAATGAGACAGCAAGAAGGGTTAGTGGTATTTAGGTGTTTCTTTGTGTTTTTGGCCGGGTTTATCAGGTCATAGGAAACATCTCTGTATCCCAGAAATTGCCTAGGAATAAAGATTATCGAGTCAAAAACGAAACAATGGGTGTACCAAGGGCACTGTTACACAAAAACGCATGAAATAACTGTTTCATTACCTGACTGATATATGGTAAATATGCTTTTAAATAAAAAAACCCCAAAAAGAGACATTCAGAGAATAAACATTCAATTTTTGGATAAAATTCTAAGTGCCTGTCAATCTGTAGGTTTATTAAACATGCAACGAAATGACATCAATTTTGCAAGTGGGCAACAGATTGGTGCATACTGGGCATGAATGCAACTGTTCATTCAGTTGACCGGTCACATGACAGATATTTTAATAAACAATGAATCAGTTTGAATGTATACACTTATATAGGAGATTGTGCAATTTTTTGGGATGTGATGGATTACCATAATCATTCCTTGTGATGTTATTCATCTTGTCGGTGTAAACAAAATGGATGGTGTAATTCATGATGCAATTGGTTTTGCATATTAGTAGATTTATAACTGGATTTATATCTTTTCTATAAAATTATTTTGACATTTTTGTTTGAATTTATACTCTTATCTATCTTTTTATGCAATAATAGTGTCAACTGACGTTATTCGGGCTTTAACATTTGCAGAGACCTTCAAAATGCTTTAACGCCCTCGTGCTTTGCACTTCAGTGATAAACCATTGATTTGGTGTCCCTGCAAATATTAACACCCTCAAAAACGTTAATTAGTTTTATTATATCAATCCTATCAAATGGACTAGATATAAATGAAATTTAGTTTTTGAATATTATTATTATTAAGTCACTGTTCAGTAATATAAATTTTTAAGTTTAAGAAATTTCATCTTTAACAATTCAAAGCTTGATGGGATCTAAAACATATTCCCCACTCCCCACGAAAATGTAGCTTTTGTTGTTCACAAGATGAAAAAAAAAATCATTTCCATAATTTTTTCAGCATCTTCAGATAACATGGCTCGGTTGTGGAGTGTTGATACAGGGGAGGTAAAAAAAGAATACAGTGGACATCAAAAGGCAGTTACCTGCCTTGCATTTAGAGATGAAACAGTGCAGTGAAGAAATTGCTTATGCCTCACATAGTGCAATAAAACTTAATTACATGTCAGTGCTCTAGATTGGGAATGTATTCCTGCCGAACAATGCAAAAAGGATACAGTTAATATGTCAGTGCTCTAGATTGGGAATGTATTCCTGCCGAACAATGCAAAAAGGATACAGTTAATATGTCAGTGCTCTAGATTGGGAATGGATTCCTGCCTAACAATGCAAAAAGGATACAGTTAATATCAAAAGGCAGTTACCTGCCTTGCATTAAGGTATAGAACAGTAAGGCAGTGTTCCCCCCAAAAAACCCAATAGGGGGTGATTTAGCCCTTAATTGAAGCTTGTACCCCCAATTTTTGTATCCAGCCTTCTTTGTGTTATATAGAGGGGGTACATGCATGCTGTAAAATACCCATTTTTTACCCCCAGATTGAAAAAGCAGTGGGAACACTGGTAAGGTGCATAAAGTACCAAGTCCTTGTTTGTTGGAATAAACAGGAATTGCATAGAGGTAAAAAAAAGAATATATAGGACATCAAAACACAGTTATCTGCTTTGCATTTAGGGATGAAATAGTTCAGTGAATTAAATGCTTATCCCAGGTTTCCCTTTTTGGTTTAATAAGGAAAACAGGTAGTATAGACTTAAAATCAGACTGCACATATGTGCAGGGTGATCTTTGCCTATACTTCCTGCCATAGCGGGATTATTCCTGGATCAGCAAGACAAGGGTTAATAATGCAGACCAATGCTATTTGTGATAATTAGATGCCTCATTTAGAAAAAAATATAATGAGTATCTGTAGCACTACATAAGTTTTACATGAAAATTAGCTTGTGTGAGACATTTTCAAAAATTATATATTGAGGGTTCAGTGCAAGACTGTTTTAAGTGTATATACATTGTATGTACACTTACTACAGTCTTGCATTGAACCCTTGATATGTGTGTGATGGAAATTAGTTTTAAATGAAATTAGCTTGTGTTAGACATGTCCAAAAATTATATACTCAAGCACAATGAAAATGAACCACCCAAAACCTTGCACAAACTGTCCTTAATTATAAACTTTTCAATCAACCATGATTGTATCATCTTTCAACCCATAAATGAACATGTAGACTTCGCATGTCTTACCATCAACCATAAAAAGGCTCTTCTGGCTTGCTCATCTAATTGTACTTTTGAAACAAGTTTTGAATTGCATCATTAAAAGCACTGTTTTTTAGAGAATAAAAATACAGCATTAGATTTCACAGGTGTTCTAGGCAAAAACCAGTAAAGTGATCTCAACTTACATGTGGTATGGGATCAACAAAGAAAAGAGGATATTTTTTCATTAAAATCAAAGAATCTTAAATAGCATTTTCGTACTCGTGTTTTCGAGTGTTTTGAAATCCAAACAACAATTGGGGTCCATCAGGGACCCCTTGGGTACGGTGTAGACCTAGAAAAACATGAGTGTTAGCCTACGCACAAATCAACTGTCTAGACTATGGTAACCATTCCACAAAGTGATAGCCAGCATTTTTTACTGAGTTAGAGGTTAGGTTACCAAAGATCGAACGACAAAAAGGGTTTGCGAATTAGATTAACGATTTTTAACTTTTTAGCTCACCTGAGCATGAAGTGCTCAAGGTGAGCCATTGTGATTGTAGAATGTCCGTCATGTGTCGTGCGTCGTCCACAATTTCTTTAAACATCTTCTCCTCCTAAACCAGAGGGCCAATCTTGATGAAACTTGTCTGGGATGTTCCTTGGGTCAAGCTCTACCAAAGTTGTTCAAATAATTGAAATCCACCCTTAACTTTCCCTTTACCTTTTACACAAAAAAGGTGAAAATATGAAAATCTTTAAAAATCTTCTTCTCTAAAACCAGAAGGCTGACAGCTTTCATATTTAGTATGTAGCATCATCTTATGGACCTCTTCTAAGTTTGTTCATATCAAGACCCTGGGGTCAAATTTGGGGTCCACCCGGGTGCATCCCTTTTTACATAGAATCAAAGAGCAAAAAGGCATATCTGTCTTGCTCTTTGCTGAAAACATTCCATGGTATTGATTTTAGGCAATTATCTTCTTTTTGACATCTGCCTATCCAATTAATGTGATGTTCCAGGGGTCAAAGAGACTCAGGTGAGCGATCTAGGACCATCTTGGTCCTCTTGTTTCTTAAGTCATAGATTCAAAAACCTTCGGTGTCTGAGCTTGAGCTTACTCTAACATTATTGTTTAGTAAATTGTCCTTTACAAATTTATTTTGATTGGTAATATTCATGTCTAAAGTTTTGGAACATTTAAAATATTTGAGAAACCATTCTGGTGGTGCGTTTTCATTGCTCGTGAGTATACATTGAGGGTTCAGTGCAAGATTGTACTAAGTGTATATACATTGTACATACACTTAGTACAGTCTTGCACTGAACCCTCGATATGTGTGTGATGGACATAAGTTTTAAATGAAATTAGCTTGTGTTAGACATGTCCAAAAATTACACATTGAGGGTTCAGTGCAAGATTGTACTTAGTGTATATACATGTACATTGTATATACACTTAGTACAGTCTTGCACTGAACCCTCAATATGTGTGTGTTGAACACATATTTAGCAGCCTAGACTAACCAACTATGCAGCTATGGTATTCACTTTCAGTCTGAGGAGGGATTAAAGACATGATCTAACAACAGAGCCCATAGTAAAGACTGTTCAGACTGTAGATTCGCAGGCTGCTGGAAAATTTGCTTAGCAATCATTATCAATCAAATTTTTCACTTCTACTTTTTTGCTTTCATTTTAAGATCAATCAGCATGTTACTTTTATGATGTTCCTAACTGTATGCTACATGTACATGTATATCACTGTTTGTTTACATGAGAAGCTTCATTTTGTCAATTAAATTGTTAAAGAATTTAACTTATGTCTTGGTCAAAGATATTTTGTAACTGGCAGACGGGTTTCATGGAAAACGTCTCATTGAATTGGTTTAAGAGGAGCCTTAATTTCATTAATTGCATCATTTGTGCTAAGCTATTGTAAAGAACCTTGTGAAAAGCTATTGTTATTGACTGATATGAATTTTGCAATTACTATTATATTTTCTGTGGCAGATCGGGGATTTAAATATAGGGGGTTCAAACATACAAATAGAGGGGTTGTTCTTCCTATTAAAACACATTTTTTACCCTTATCCTGTTGAATTTGAATTTTGTTTAAACAAGTTTCTAATTTTGTGGCTATATTTACAAGTCTGTCTTGATATCAAGTAAACATGCAGGTCGATCTTAGTTTATACTGTTTGTCAAAGCTTTGTTCACAACAGGAATATGTCATCAACGGCAGGAGGATTAAATGAAACAAAATATCATTTAAAGGACAAATAATCATGTGTTAGAAAAGATTAAAATATAAACAATATTTGGCAAGTAAATCGAAGTTTGTGGAGCCTGCTTAAAGTGAGCAAGAATTAGTTGTCACTCTGACAAGTGGATGTTTGTGTGTAGGTAAATTATATCTTGGGCTCCAGATAAGAGGAAATAAAGCCAGTCTAAAGTCTAAAATCTTTATTTCTCTATGAAACCCTATGTTGTGGGTACTCATTTGAATCGTCTGGATGAGAAATTTCAAATGAGTACAAGCAACATAGGGATTAAGTTAGAAATAATGAAATAGTTAAATTTTAAAACCAAATGCCCTCCTTATCTATAGTTCTGTGCAGCTACAGATGGGGGGTATCTTGAATTCAAAATCTAAATATTACAGTTAAGAATGAGCAAACACTATTTTGTTGGTACTCATTGGAATCGTCTCATGGAGACGATTCAAATAAGTACCCACTAGATAGGATTTCTTCGAGAAATAAATATTTTGGAACGGATTTACCCCCTCTTTTCTGTACCACTGCCTTATGTCTGTCCAATTTTGTCCAGAGCATTTCTCCTAAATGTTAATGGAAGTATTTTAATATGACTTTGTATCATTCTCAAGTATGAGTAGATATTGCATTTTAAGAACAACTAACAGAATCAAGAAAGAGGAGGATCCATAGAAGCTAGAAGCTTACCACTGATCGGGTGACCGTAAGTTAAACCGTAAGTTAAGTTAATGATTTTTCAGATAACTCTAAGGTCAGGGTGAGAGCTAAAGGTCAAATATTGAAGTTCAACTTATCCAGAGCATAGCTCCTACCAATTTAAGACGGGGTTCAAAATAACTAGGTGTAAGTGTTTTGTTCTCCATTATGAGTAAATGTGCCATTTGAAAGAAATGTTCATATAGCTCCAAAGTCAAGGGCACAGTTCAAGGCCGAATACTGAATTTGAGTTTCACAGGAGCATAGCTCTGGCTTGTTGGCCGAGTGGTTAGTGCGCTAGACTTGTAACCTGATGGTTGTTGGTTGCAGCTCTACTGGAGGCAGTAAGTGTATTTGGGCAGTACACTTTACAGACAGCCCAGTTTACCCAGCTGTATAAGTGGTATGCAGTGGTTAGATTCCATTTACTCTCTCTTTCTGTGCAAGATAAGATCTGGAATGGGTTAGGACCACGATGAAAATAAGTCATTTGACCCATCGTCATGTTATTATTAATAGGTCCTATAATTATGAAGGGCAAGTTGATAGTAAAGGTTATGCGGACTCAATCGCACCTGTCCTGGGACGACTATAGGGGTGCCATTTCCCCCACTACCCTCAACCATCATTTTGACCTAATAATATGAATAATATTATAGGTCTATATGGTGGTAGGGGGGGGGGGGGGGGGTAAATTTGGACCCCTATTGGGATACCAACCTAGTATAAAATAAATCAAGTCGGATACTAAATGTAAGTTGCTGTTTAGCTATGCTTACAACTGCCATATTCGTTTATATTAACTAAATATTTAATTAGCGCACTTTGGCTTTTCAGATTTTATTATCAATTGACACACTTAAACCCGAAAGCACTGTTTGATTCGTCGTCGCCTCTATTAGATCCCCTTAAACACGAGTCCTCTGCTGGCTCGCCGGCCATCGCTTGACAAACTTGGTTTCTATTTAGACATTTGTCGGAAGTTTTACATATGTACTGTCCTGGGCCGCAATCACACTGGAACGCTGAAATTGGAAATTCATGAAGTATTAAATTTAAGTTACATTGTGAAATTGACATTCGCACTCAATCAAAACTATTCAGAGTAATTACTCAATAAGTGCTCCAATCATTCATTCAAAATTCTACACTCCATAAAGCTCCGAAGTTATTCAAAAAACTCTTCGATGTCGTTGAAAACAACCAATAACTTCACAAAATTGATGTAATCGTTCGACTATTGTATTGGTTGGTGTTACTTTTAAAGCGACCGATAAGTCTGTGAATACACACAAATAGAAACAAATAGAAACATGTACCTAGATTTTATGATGTGGAGGTGATATCGATAATTTGTCCATTATCATTTTACCGCCCTTATCCCTTTGCTATTTAATCCCTGCTTTTAACGTGCCTGTGATTTTAGGATTGAGAAAACATTGTGAAAAAAGAAGAAATTG
The DNA here is from genome assembly GCA_948146395.1 of Fragum whitleyi. Taxonomy (NCBI): domain Eukaryota; kingdom Metazoa; phylum Mollusca; class Bivalvia; order Cardiida; family Cardiidae; genus Fragum; species Fragum whitleyi. The sequence continues at coordinate 46,211,749 of OX411545.1, read as the reverse complement.
CTTCTGACACGCAATTTCTTCTTTTTCCACACTATTTTCTACCCTACTGAATGGTTATTTTTCAAATTAAATGCACTTTTAATTTTCGTCTGCAAAACCCTTGAATTTGGACAGGTCATAATTTTGTAAAACAGGAAAGGGTTAAACACTCAAAACTTGCTCCTCCAACTCATTTAATTACGTTCTAAAATCATTTTAAAATTATCCACCTTGTAAATTTCACGTTGTTAACTACTGTAATGATAATAAAGCACGAGGGTCTCTTTCTCTCGCATTCATGTGAGGCAAATTATTACATGTGCACAATGCCTTCCTCAATTGATGAATTCTCCGTCTAGACATACCCCTCACTTATTTAATTTCCATTTGTCTGCAAAATATTATACCCACAAACAAAAACTAATTGATGGTGAGTGTCGCCGGTCATCTGGTGACATGAGTAACCTAAAAATCGTCACTTCAGCTTATTCAAGATTGCAGTGAGCTACATTTACGACATAAGTTCAGAAAATCTTCTATATACAAAGAATTACGATTCGTGTTAATCAGAGAGTATTAAGAAATGAAACTAAAGTATATTTTTGATCAAGACGATATTTGATAGACTCGGGAACGTGCATTCTGAAAACTTCGGTTTTGTATGTGATTTTAAGCCATTTTCAACGTAATTGTAGCTACATCGCATCGGCTGTCGTGCCTACCCATGATTTCCTGGTCTTTTTCAACCAGTTAAATCACAACATTTCATCCGAGCACCAGCTGCTAATTTCACTTTGGAAAACTACTTATCATACACGTCTTGGTGGGTTCAAATGACTCGTGTCGGAATGAATTTTGTCAAATGTCGGATGAAAGTTGGCAAAGCTGGGGTTCAAATTCACCATCCCTGGATAGACAGCCCCATTCATTTCCGCTTAGCTAGCCGGCTTCGGCCAGATAATATCGTTCTTTTGACATTATTCCATGTAATCTAAATGGAATCGATGTTTTATTTTCTCGTTAGGACCATCTAAGCCTGATATACTTACGACAGTCTCGCTCGTCGCCACCGTGCGGACACTCATCTACACCGTTACACGGGTTGACACACGCTGATCCGTCTGCACACAAGACCTCGTCGGCAGGACAAACTGGGGCTGTGGGACAGAGAAGATATTTTTGGTTTTCATTGATGCAAAACGATTCATATTAAGGTCGGTCGTTAAGCGAATGTCTATCTTATTTGGAGTTCCATTCAAAGTAAATAATGGGCTGAGAATATGTCTGTCGAAAATAAATTGGGGTTGTACCTCATAGGACGGTTTTCTTTCTTAACTTCAAATACATTTTGTTGTTATTTTAAACACACTTTTATACCACCGCATCGATAGAACTGTGGCACATTGATTTACCGTTCTCTGTCCGTCTGTCTGTTTGCAAAAACTTAACCAGAACAGAACAGAAATCTTTTATTTAAATCCAAGTACATATATGTACAATAAGGACAAATTGGAACATAGGTGATAGGAATTTTAACACATCCGGTTAGCCAAAACTTAAGATTTAGAAAATGTTTGTATGTTTCGAGGGATAGATTGTAAACGAGTCCATTTAAGTCATCGAAGAACCTGACAACTAGAAATCAACTATAACTTTAACCATTTTTAAGGTACAATGCTAATATACTGTTCACAAAAAGTAGAGGATATTGTAAGTTTGATTTGTGGTATTCTTGTCAGCTTGGGCATCCATACATCTCCAGGGCCCCGTTTTTGAATCATCAACAAAGAAGCCAATTGTTTGATATCGTGACAATATCTGACAGTGAGACACAGGGTTTGACAGCAGTCTGGACTTACGTTCTTCTGGTTTCCAGCATACCATTGACTCACTTACGATGAGCTTTCATTAGACCTCACATTATTCCAACAAAATGTGAAGCGAATACACGAAAGAGATAAACACCAAATAATTTTTCTCGAAGATAAGCTCAACTAAAGTAAGAATTTCCATTACACCATACGCCATGTTAAAATAATCGCTTTACCCCTCTCTTCTTAGATGCTGAATTTTTAGGACATGTTTAGCAGAAAAGGGAATTCCACAATAACCATATTACCATGAGACAACTGCTAGTTGGCCAAGAATAATTAGATTGTCCTCGATTGTTTGCAACCACTATAACCTTATGAATTAACAGATTATCCCCTACTTTTTGTGAACAGTATATTTGGTTTGTAGCTAGATCTCAATAAGGCACAACTGGGGAAGTCAAGATCAAATTTTTTACCCTTCTCCTTTAAACAAAACAAAAAACTTAAGCTGTGAACTAAAACAATTTTTCTGTTACTTCAACTCTATTCAAGGGGCAATGCTTATATTTGGCATGAAAGTTCCTCTCAGCAAAACACACAAATCAATGTCATGCATTAAGTTCGATTTCAATGATCAAGGTCAAACCTTATAAAAAATGCCGTTCGGTGCATAAGAGTTTTACGAACCAGTCTTGTTGATTTTGGACTAGTCAAGAATTTCGTAAAACAGGCATGGGTTAAAAATGAGCCTGTGTGTGACATTTCCAACAATTTGAGTATGTGCGTGAATGACCCAACATTAAGTAGCCTAGACGATGCATAATATAATAAGAAGATTGCGTCACTTTCTTAAAACCCTTTGATACCTTATCAATTTACAAAGTGTAAAGGGAAGACTCTGGACAGTCTGTGCAAATGCACAGGCTGGCCAGATTCTTTGCTTGGCGATCATTTCATATTGTTGGAAATGTCATGCATAGTTAATTTACAAGGACAACCTACGGCAATGCAATTCGTCCTCTCCCCCAGGACAATCCTCCGTCTGATCACAAATATTTCCACAGGTTGCATAGTCTGAACACAGTAACTGGGTTTTACTGCATTTTGGCGCTGGAATGAAAAAAAAACCCAAGTCTTCAGTCAGGATGAAAGTATTCTCGAAACGTATGAGAAATGTTATCACGCTTTGCACGTGTATTCACGTGCAAAGTGAGATACTATTTCGAATCGTTCGTGAACGTGTTTACATCAAGAACGCAGAGCATGTTTACGGTGTAAGTGATGTCAGGCATGCAGTTGGTTACCGTGAAATTAACGCTTATCCCATTAAAAAAAATCATAGACTACTCTCCACACAACTACGTTCAAATTGCCCCAATCAGTACATGATATCGTGGGCTGACATTTTATCCCGGGGTAAAGCCTAATTATAAATCAACCCTGCGTTCAAGATGACAAAACGGCGCAAATAGTTTGTCAATTATACCCCGCTTTGCACGTAAGTGCACGTGCAAAGCGGGGTGTAATTGGAAAACTCTTTGCGCCGTTTTGTCATCCTGAACGCTGGTCAAAAAAGGTTCACAAACGTTAAGGATACGTTGTCCCGCTATGCACGTGCACTCGGGGTTAAGCGTGGTTAAATTTACAAAAGTTGGAAAAATGTTTTGCATATTGAACGCCGCTATAGGCGGGGGCTGAATAAAGATTTTTGTTGTCATAGTGTCAAATGTTAAGCAAGGAAGGCAATACAATCTTGCATATTTCGCTGGCATGCTTATTTCGGTCTGTTTATACAAAAGTATCAATATTTATTACTTCCCTTTGATATCTTTCAAAACTCGCCCATCCTACTTAATTCATTCTTAAATCATTCCTAAATGAATTGAAAATCATGTCAGTTTTGGTACTTATGTTTTTCTCTCCATCAAAGCATTTTGAAAGCATTCCATTACATTAGTTGACAAGGATTGCCTTACACAACCATATTGGCAAGCACGTGTTCTGTCTGTCGAAGTCTGTATTAGGTGTCAGCGCTGCATTAATACCTCCCATCTTCCCAACCAAGGCCATGTTGTCACCCCCATCACATATGTCAAGGATGTCAAGTGGGTTGGTACAGGTCTGCTTGTTGAAACATGAAGCTTAAACTCTCTGTAAATACTTACGACACATATCTTTATCTTCCCCACCGGGACACGTACTGACACCATCACATGGGTTGGCGCAAGTCTGCATGTTGAAACATGAATCTTGAAAGGTTTTTAAATACTTACGACACATATCTTCTTCCTCCCCACCGGACACGTACAGACACCATCACATGGGTTGGCGCATGTTTGCATGTTGAAACATGGATCTTGAAATGTTTATAAATACTTACGACACATATCTTCTTCCTGCCCACCAAGACACGTACTGACACCATCACATGGGTTGGCGCATGTCTGCATGATGAAACATGGATCTTGAAAGGTTTATAAATACTTACGACACATATCTTCATCCTCGCCACCCGGACACGTACTGACACCATCACATGGGTTTGCACAAGTCTGCATGGTGAAACATGAATCACATTGAAAGGTCTATATATACTTACGACACATATCTTCATCCTCCCCACCAGGACACGTACTGACACCATCACATGGGTTGGCACAAGTCTGCATGGTGAAACATGAATCTTGAAATGTTTATAAATAACTCACGACACATATCTTCATCCTCCCCACCCGGACACGTACTGACACCATCACATGGGTTGGCGCAAGTCTGCATATCCGGACATATCACCATGTGCTCGCACATTGTTGCTGAAAACATATTTAAGTTAAATTTTATATATTTAGTACTCGTATTTGTATATTCAAATATCACTCTTGTATTATAGTTTGCTACCATTTGTTTAAATGTATCAAGTCACTCTGCAAATCTTGCATTAATCACCATCTAAAAATATTTTAAATCTGATTTCACTAATCAGGGATCGACACTAACACCAGTCCTCTGACCCGATGCCTGTGGATTATAGGAAGGGCTGGTAGAATCTATCATGTTGCAGGTCTTTAAGGACTGTAGTTATTGACCATATCATACCCAATCCGTCCAGTCTTTAAATAAAGTTGTCTTTCCAATTCCGATATGTTTTCATTCCTTATTAAAAACATTGTGAAAAAAGAAGAAATTGCTTGTCTCCAGCAATTTCTTCTTTTCTCACATCGTTTCCTTACAAATTACTCCTTAAATGGCCCCCTAAATAAATAAGGCTTTCGCAGAGGACCTGTTCTTATCCTGTTCTTACCCGTTAGATCTCAGGCTTATAGGTCATTTAAGCTGGTGTTAAGTAGTAGTTAATGTCGAGCCCTGCTTATCTGTTATTTGCTGCTATCAGTTTCCTTTTAATGTTTTCTTACGCGAAGCCTACGTTTCAATACAAGAGGCCAAGGTGGGTCTGATATGCGCTACTATTTTTCAAGTTTTTTTTTTCTGTAGCTTATCTGATAGTTTAGGAAATTAATCAGTATTTCAACAAAAATTTAAAGTCTGTAAATTATTAAAGGAATCTCACATGCCTGAATCTACCAATAATGATTTCAAGCTAATCATTTGTTTTTTTCTGACAAGGTTTGAAATTCACTGCTACTACTCTTTCAAGGACATACCCTGGACCCTTTTTCCGAGGAAATCTAAGGCCCGATCATTTGGTAAAAGGTTAACTACTTTAAGTTAACCATCAACATGTTTTTTTTTTCTTTTCACGAGAAATTCTAACATAGAGAAAATGAACACTTAAACTCGAGTAGTCTTACTTAAGTTATTAGTCTGATTTATTTTTAGAGACCGAAATATAACACATATGAAAGCTACATGGCAATAAGCCTCTTATCAGCAAAATGCAGCTTTATCGAATCATGATATGAATAAAAAATGGGACATTTAACAAAAACAAGAATGTGTGTGAAGCTACAAGACATTTTGATATTTGTAAAGGATATATACTGTAATTATATTTGAAAAATAAAGAACTTGACAATATGACATTAACATTGACCGATGACCTTGATTTCGGTATCTACTGAAAGGTCTTATTACGAGTAATAAACATGAATGCTATATTACTTACCATTGCAAACTTATGCACAATATAAAACTTTAAATTTTCAAAATTCTGTTTTCAAAAATGGCTTTGATATTGACTAATGACTCATGAACTTTTTACCAATAGAAATGTCAATCCGCATGTAAAATATGAAGACTATATCTCTTACCAACAAAAAAAGATTGCCACTTCAAGTGTTTTACCGGGAAACGGAGGGCTTTCTTAAAGCCAATTACATAAAAAACCCTTTCCAATACACGTTTTTAATCGCATTTTCTTTTATTTTTTGGTCAATGGTACATGTATCTGACTTGCTACTCAATTATGAAATTTCATTGTCTTCTGACCATAAGACAGGGAAAGTTAGAGAAAAATTAGATATTTGCCGATTTTTCCGTGACGAGAGCTTCAATTCAAGAACCGATAAAATTTATCGGTATAATATCATGGAAGAAGTTCACTTGTGAAGTTTCATTAAATTTGGCAAAGGGGTTACGGAGAAATCCCTTTTGACTAGCATAAAAAGAATGTATAATGTGAAAATAACCATGCAGACTTCATCTCTATGAATTGACATGAGACTCCTTTTCCGGTGTTTTTGATACCGGTACATTGATTCCAATGTCTTATCGAACCCTTCTAACACATATGAATTTATCATGTGAAAGTTTCAGAGGGCCAGATAGTTCTTGTAGATTTCATTACGAAAAGTTATAATATTTTTAGTCAAAATATTTAAGATTGACTTTCCTGTGCTTTCCAACAGACCAAACCCATATTTTAACAATCCTACAGTGAAAATTGCATGGAAAATATTCGTTGTTGGCCTTTGGAGTAAACGTTAATTTTTTGAGTGGAAATCCATAAAACCCATTTCCCGTGTTTTCAGACGAAACGTCTACATTTTAAAAGGCGTCAATCTTTATACCCTTACAATAATCCTGTGAAAGTTTCAAGAGAATCGGATTAAGACTAGAGTAAGTGAAATTACATTAGGCCCTCTCCCCGTGCTTACTGGCGCATAGTACCCATTTTCGAAAGCGACTATCTTTATGACCATACAATCATATCAGTTTCAAGAGAATCCGGTAACATCTCTGGATTTTATCGTGCAAACAAGACTGTACTCTGAAAAATCCCATAATGCTCCATTTCCGTGTTTTCTGACGGATCGTCCCCCATTTCGACAACGATATCATGATCAGTGCATGTCACTCTTGTTGCTTGATTATGCTACGACGGCGTTTTTCCATATCATGAATACATGCTACATTTTCTTTACAGAAAATTCTAAAGTTGTAGAATCATTGGGCAGTTGTTGTTTATAATAATACCTATGACAATCGTGTACGTCGACACATCTCGTACATTCTATATAGCCATTGTATCTTGCATAATATTAGTAATATCATTCGACACTAGTTGTTATAATAATACCTACGACAGTCGTGTTCGTCCACACCATTAGTACAATCTACATTCCTATTACAGAACAAATCTGGGTCAATACAGTCTATACTTGTGCTTGTCGGTGTGTGGCTTAAACCGCAGATGAACTGATTTTCACACAAACCTAAGAATGAAATGCATCAGAATGTAATGAATAGCAAATTATGATTAACCCTTTCCTGTTTTACAAAATTTTGGACCTGTCCAAATTCAAAGGTTTTGCAGACGAAAATTTAAAGTGGATTTAATTTGAAAAATAACCATTCAGTAGGGTAGAAAATAGTGTGGAAAAAGAAGAAATTGCTTGTCAGAAGCAATTTCTTCTTTTTTCACAATGTTCTCTCAATCATAAAATCTCAGGCACATTAAAAGCAGGGATTAAACAGCAAAGGGTTAACATATTACCAGTCAGTATCATTCGAAAACTGGTCCAGTTTCAAAGATGCTGTCGTCTAACATTTTAAGATGATGGAATTTTAAATGTTTTCGTCTTCCAGAATGTTTTCCAATGCCTATTTCTTTAGAGGCGTAAATAAGATAGGTTGTTTTTGAGTTATAGATGCAAAAACAATGATTTATGAATTTAGAAAATATAAATGTACAAATTCGTCAAATGACACGTTTTTGTTGTTGTCATTCTTGTTGTTGTCTGGTTGTTTGTTTGTTTGTTTTCATTTCAAATTGTTTTCACTGACGTCAATTTCATTACTTTACAGATTACAAATGAGTTAGTGCCCTTTCGTGACGAAGCTATGCACTGACGAAGTTACGAATCAATTTCTAGATTTTCTATTCGACCACTCACCAATATGTAACGCACGCAATGAAATTACTCACCAATTTTAATTTCTAGAATTTTATATTTTACTGCTAAACAAACTTTACGCAAAGATAAAGTTATAGTGCGATTTAATTGACCCGATTCTGACCCCTGCTATTTAGATGAATAAAAATCTGATTACTCATACATGTACTTGTCTTTACAAGTGCATTCATAGGAATAAATAACAGTTAGTAATGAATTTAATAGATATTTTGTTAATGGATAAAATATGTCGGTAATTGATACTTAAGCATTTTTTCCACAAAGGTCAAAGTCGGGTCAAAATAACCAAGGTATACTAACCAATTCTATTTTCTAGATTTTCAAAATCACTGTTCGCCAAACTTTACGCGCATACAAAGTTACCCACCACTTTGTAATTTCTAGATTTTCATTCTGACAGTTCACCAAACATTACGTTCGGACGCTGTTACTCACCAATTTGAATTTCTAGATTTTCGATCTGGCTGCTCACTTGCACAGTAACCGATGGTCGCTCCTGTGTTCGAACGATGTGGAAAAGGAGCAGGACGAGGAAGGTCGATATCTGTGTAAAAGTATAGGAGAGTTAACAGTTGCGATGGTATGTGGTAAATAGACACGAACGTTACAGTTAACAACATCGTATAATTGACAAGGTGAATGATCATGGAATGATTTGGGAATGAAATTGAATGAGTGTGTGGAGCGAGTTTTGAGTGAATTTAATGGGAGGTAATCCAGTATTGCAAATTTTGTTCAGGATGAACAAAATTAGCAATATTGATTACCTCCCTTTAATAAAATATGCATACAAGTTCTTTATATAGCTCCATTTTTCTTCAATAACCTATCAGACGCTTCCAATTTCAATTAGATAAGTGAAATCTCGATTTTTCCCCCAGCTATTTTTATTTTGAACGAAGCTGTTGTTATGTGTTTTTCAGTGAGTTTGGAGCGTTTTTGATCGATTTGAGTGAGTGTTTGGAATGAATGAATGGAGCGCTGAGTATGCGACGTAGAATGGTTTTGGTTGCGTTGAATGTCAATTTCACGATGTAATTAATTGTACGCTCGTGTCTATTTACCACATAATGCGGCTTGAGATACCGAAATACCGGAGTAGATTGTGCTACTGCTTCTAGTCCCCCAGACAGTAGATTACCAGTTTTACACCGGAGGTAGAGGGTCCCCTTTTGAGACGTCTTTCTGATATTTAGAATTACGTAATTTGTTTGAAATACATTTAATGTTTATAAGCTTCGAGTTTTTTATTCGCTTGAATGGGATTTAATTGCTATTTTAACATGTTGAGTTATACTTTGGAGGCCGAAGCATTTAATCATGCACATGGTATTTCTATCAACAAGGCATCCAATCCAAACCTCAAACAGCTAATCCCACATAGGGTTTCTATTATTCACCAATTGTTGGGAGACATAAATGTACATGTATAAAAAAAGTTGTGACCGTCTCGGATCGAACCCATGACCCTTTGATTGTCGTTATCAGCTTTTGGGTGTTTTTTTTTTTTTTTTTTTTTTTTTTTTTATTATTGACTTGTTTTGTAAAAGACAATGCATAAAGACAATACATGTAAATTGAGCTTTCCACCAGCATCTTTTTTTTCAAATGTGTATGAAACATTGAAATAAATTCTTACCTTTAAATCCATTTTCTCTGCATAATTTAATATAAACTTAACTCAAAAATATTGAAAATTAAACGTGTAAAAGGCGTGGATTATGTCAATCAGAAATTCATATCTCTAGGGCAAAACTTAAAACAATTTTATATAATCAATTAATTGGTCGATTTTAAACGTTCATGGCGCTATTCACGGTACATGAAGGTGACCCATCATACAAAAAGGGACTATCTTGGTAGTTGGTAAACTTATCGTCATGTGCTGATTGTAGGAATCTAGAATGGTCGTTCTGCATTTCTGTATAAGAGCTTTTGAAATACTGGAATATAATTATTTATATCTTTTTCACGATTTTATATTACTGTGTTCGAGATGGTCTCTTTTCGTGTGACGGGTCACGAACACATCGTAAACCATCCCTGCGTTCACGATCACAAAACTGTGCAAACAGTTTTACAATTATACCTTGCTTTTCACGCGCGTTTACAGATAATATCATCTTAAATTCTAGACACTCACACTCAAAACGCTCCGAAAACATACATAACGCTCCACCAAACTTTATTCAAATATCTCTAGGGGTATTTCATAATGTCATCGACTTTTCGGATTAGTCTGTGTAGAGACAAAAATCTTATAAAAGAACATGATTTGTATTTTTATCTCTGTAGGAAAATTGTGTTAAGTAACACATAAAAATAAGGAAAATCAACGCGCAACAAATCTCCTCACCAAATCAGGTGTAATTTCGGATTTTCTGAGAATAGTTACCCCTCTTGCAGCGTTATCTTACTCGAAAAAAGAGTAAAACGAGGAAGGAAGAAACAGTGTTGCTTTCGAAAGAAATGGAAAACAACATAATTTGATGGCATTTTTTTTTCTTTTTGCAGTAGTACAATACTTTATAATGCATGTATTAGTTGTCTAACCATACGTTCTATTCATATAGATTGTACTCTTTCGTTAGTGAAACCATAATCGATTTTAAATGTAAACATATTTGGAAACGGGGAATCTATTATTTGGCTAAATTCGCCTGAGACTCTGTGCATATTCCGTATATATTCGGAAGATCTCCGAGTTCTAATTACACAAACCGTTAGATTATAATAAAAGGCAATTTAAACTGTGAATGAGAACAAGAAAAGATAGCTCAGTCGGTTGGGTTGTATCGTTTCAAACATCACATCTGTGAGTTCAAGTCTCCGAGGCGCTTTATTTTCTTTTTTTTTTTTTTCTCATACTTTTGTTTGTTTGTTTGAATGGGTTTAACGCCGCTTTCAACAATCTCGCAGTTATATCGCGGCGGCCGAAGCACCTAACAATGGATTCCTGGTATTTCTTTCACATGTACTACCATTACACCCTTTCCTAGCCTCCGACTGCTATCTCACAAAGATTTACAATTATTTACCCATTGGTGAGAGACAAACGTCGGAAAGAATATTTGCCGCCACCGGGGATCGAACCCACGACTCTCAGATTGGAAGTCTAATGCCTAACCAACTGCGCTATGGTGGCGGCCTCATACTTTACTTCGTCTCTATTACAAGTTCACACTACGGGAATATTACTTTTTTTTAAATCATTAAACTACCACTTTCTGCTGATTCATATCGCGATGTCCAAGATGCAAACGATCTTTTATTGTTGTACAAAAAGTGAAATATACACTGCACTTATTAATCCTAAACCACGGGGAAAAGATGTTTCCTAATTTGCAAAAAAAACCCAGCAAAATTTCCCCATTAAGCCTAGTTTTGAACCTGTTCCAAAAAGGAAATAAACCGTTGCGAAAGTTACCACAAATGCAACTCTGCTGTTGTTATTTTATATATCCGATAGAAAACTCAATATATGAAAAAATATGGTTTCAAATTAAAAGAAAGTAGATAAACCCCAATAGACTCTCCTTCTTAAAAGAACATTTGTGATTGTAAGACAGAAAAAAATAGAAAACTTGAGGTAGAAAATTATAATGTCTCTTACTCGGTTTGAACTAGGGTTCTCTTGTATCAGAGGCGGAAGACTTTACCTCTACACCACAGGTCTCAGTACTAAACACGCCCCAGTAAACAGTTAAATCTTAATCCTAATTGGCGGAATTCGTCGATCTTCGTTGATTATCCGATTTCACTCACGGAAAATAAACAGAGTCTCAGGCGAAATTAGCCAAGGAATACCAATAATTTCGCTCTAAACGAAATATCAAATATCTTCATATTTGATTCATTTTCATTTTATTTCATTCTCCAAACCAATTCACTTGACTTATTCTTTTAGTTCCTAGCAAAAGTAATGGACAAGGTTTGGGGTCAATGAGGAAAACCTTAACTTGCTTTATTACTGCGTCTTCATTTAAACGCATTGAAAGAAGTCATACCGTGAAAATAATGTTCTTGTTGAGACAGCGAAAAACATGCGTAATCGTTGTTTGTTCGTTTGTTTGTTTCAAATCTCAATGGCCTCAAGGAAATCAATTACTTCATCGAACAGAAAGAAAAAGAAATCACTGTTTCAGATCCTTTAATTCAGCTGGACTAAGTTCAGCGGGGATTATGTTGTGTGTGGGTTTTTAGTCCGTGTGTCCGTTGTTACCATCTTCTCTGAACCAACTTGACAGAATTCGACCATTTTTTTACAAAAAGTATCTATGGATCAAAATCTTTTATGTTTCCTCGTTAAAATCTGAGCAAGCTAATAACTTCAAGCCAACTTCGCGGGAATTAATCTTTGGACATACTCTTTAAGATTTCTTTCTTCGTCTATTTACATGTTCACTGGCTGTACCGGTGAATGAGTCACAGAACTTGTTATACAAGACAAAACACGGAAAAGTATTCTTCTCTGACCCCCTGGTCAAATTCCAACCAAACTTCACAGAAATGATTCTTATGACTTACTCTTGATAATGATTATGAACTCTACGGACGGACAAATCACCGCAAACCTATCCTTCAAGTCAAAAACTGAAACTACGGGTCAGAACCAATATTCACTTGGACATACTATGTCAAATTTGTTAATTAAATTCTGATCGCGTTGGTAACATGGGCAATGATTGTGCGATACACTCGGGGCATTCAGAAACTCATCAGAAAAATAGGCCCAAAGTGAGAATTATGTTTTCTTTAACAAAATATTTCATAATTTATTTGTGGCAAGAATGTCTCCTAGGTAGACATCTCTCATAAGGTTCTAACCGCATTGACATTCTAGCTCTTATAAGTAGGACTTATACACCCTATGTCAATACACAGTGAAAAGGTAATTATTTTCTGAAACAACTCAACCTACCCAGAATATAGTTTCGAAGGGCCAATCCTTTGTAATCATAAGTAATAAACTAAAAAGTGTAAAATTTTCATTTTCTCACTTCTCGTTTATAAATACTGATAGATTGTAGTCTTTGTTTCTGGCCACATGTTAAATCATTGAATCTGACCTTGACATTCTTTCTGATAGTTCGATTTGTCAATTGTTGCACTGTTTACCATAAGAATAATGGTAATTATCTTATAACTATACAAATATCCGTGTGATAACATCCCATATGATATTTTTTAGGATATCGCATGGATATTTTAAGAACAAATACATAACGTGGTAATTTTTAGAAACTTGCATTTCATCGATGGAAAAAATGCAAATAGTGGTTTTAAGATAAATATAATACGTACTTAGTGTTTTGTATGAAAAAAATGTCTAACTCGGTTTTGGGAGTTAATAATTGTTACAGAAGAGCCTCAACAATTACCAATTTCCCCAACCTCGTCAGATATTTTTGTTCATACAAAACACTAAGTACGTATCGTATTTGTAGATGACTTCCTTTTATTCTACTCGAGGATAACACGATAAATGATCGAATGACTCTTATTTCCATCGTGGTCCTGACTCATTTCAGATCTTATACTGCACACTGCACATAGAGAGAGAGAGGCAATGGTTTCTAACCACTGCTACCCACTTTTTCAGGCGGGTGACTGAGGCCCTGTCTTTAAAGTGTCCAGCCGAAATACACAACCAACCTCCGGTGGGTTTGGAGCCCGCAACCACCAGGTTACGGGTCGAGCACGCTAACCACTCGGCCAACGAGCCAGACATTTTCATGTTTATATCGTATTGAAGCCTAAACCTGGTCTTTGGCCTACTTTTTAAGTTTTGAATTATTTGTTCTATGACTGTGTTGAGTCAAAAGTACAGGTTGGTAAGGTCATTTCGAACCTTGGGTGTTTGATAACGAAGACTGTCTTTTCCGTTTGAGGAATTACAAAGGATTTTCATGAGATTCGATGAACGCTACTGATAAATATACTGAGAAAATCAACAATTTCATGATTTTTTAATAAAAAATAAAGAAAATACCAAAATGTTGTACTATTATTTATTGTTTCATGTAAGCAATTAGTTTACAACACATTCGAACAATTCAGATAACAAAAATGGTCAACTCAATTACGAGCCTGTTTCTGCCCTGACGTACGTCGAAACAGCCTGGGGCCGTTTTACTAAACTACTTACGATGAATATGATCGTAAGTCCGAATCAAAAATCGTACCTGGTGGTTTCATTCATCGTTAGATTCTGACTTGCAAAATCTCATTGGAATCGTCTCAAGAAGACGATTCGAATGAAATACCGCATGGCAAAATTCGTTTCTTAGTTTCTACTGTGGAAGCAACTTTAATTTTTGACTTACGCAAGAAATGATCGTAAGATGTTTAGTAAAACGGGCCCAGGATGACACGGAGTGTCCGGCAGGAAATCGGCTCAGAATCGAGTAGACCTGGATATATGTCCCTTATGCACACATGCCGTCCTTTTCGTCTTCTCCGTTGGGACATTCATCCTGAACCTCATTACAAAATTGGCTTCTGTCTATACATCGTTCTGAATCTCCCGTGCAGATGTACTGTTTTTGACGACATAAACATTGGAAGGCTGTGAAAGATAACATATTGAAGGGTTAATGCAAAATTATAAGTACCAATGTATAAATACGAAATAATAATAGTTTTACGCTGACTTCTCGATATAACGTTTATGTTCACATGATCAATTGAAGGCAAACTATATAACGTACATAATATTTTCTTATAGTTAAGGATATTTTTCTGCCAGCTTTTGAGAATCTTGGAGAACTTCGTAAGGCTCGGCTGCAGAAGTTAAATGGTATTATCATGTATTGCACATAAAAATATAGTGTCTTCGATAGTCGAAGGTGCTGGGTCGTCATTCAAAATAGGAGAGGCATTGCACAGTATAAACTGGAACTTGATGAGGTCATAATGGCGTACTGTTACTTTGATAAATTTGATGCGTTTTGGCTACAAAGATTATTTGTTGTGAATCTCGCAGTTTACTTTCTGGTTCGCCTTCTAAGTGCATATGTTATTGAAAGCGTCAATTAATCAACTCATTGAATGTTCACGAACCTGGTATTGAATAGAAGTTCTACATTGCAATCTAAATTTGGTAACATAAGATTGGCTTAATTTTAAAGTCCCAAACGTTCCATGTTTAATTCTTAATACGAAATGCTTAACTTTATGCCAATAGTACAAATGTATATAATTACCTGACCTCCTGTTTGCTATAATTGAACATTTCAAAATAAGTAAAATGGATGTCCTGTTACGCTCAACTGACAGTTTAAAGCTTAAAAACTGGTATTTTTTTACTATTTTGGTCTAATATTATAATATGTCGATATTTAACACAGTCTTCTAGGGTTTGTCATAGTAAAGTACTCTTAAAACCGACATTACCCATATCTAAACCTTACCTAGATATGGTCAGGAATAGCTCAATGGATATTACTACCAAAATTTAAACATACGCAAATCTTATTCTTTGTCTGTAATACACTTGCTATTACCATCAACATTTAACTTACGTCAAGCATCATCTCTGAAGTACAATGCCTAGTACTACCATCATTTAACGACAAAGGTTTGTCTTCGGTTGTTGGAAAATAGATATTGCCATTTACATTTTACTTACGACACGTTTCGACACGTTTCGCCTTCGTCCGCTGTTGTATGGCAATTACCACCAACATTCACAACGCCTAGCTACATCTTCGTCCGTAATACATTGGCTATTACAATCAATAATTAATTAAAGGTAAGCTAAGCCCTTGACTGTCGAACAATGGCTATTACCATCAATATTTTACTTAAAAAAGGTTCGTCTTCGTCGTAGTTCAATACAATGGCTTTTTCTCATTAAGGTAGTGGACCGTAATAGTTCCGCAACATTTTGGACCTTATGTTTTTCACAATGTTAACCGAGGTTTCCTAATGAAAATCATTAGGAAACCTTGGTTAACACTGTTAAAGTTTATTACTCCTGATACATTGCAAAACTATTACGGGTCTAATACCTTAACATGTAGCCTACGACAATCTTCATTCACGTTCGTAGAACAATGGCTATTACAATCAACCAGTTCGTCACAGCTCGTATCAGTTTAACTTTATCAAATGTCGGACGTAAGTTGGCTGAGCTTTGGTTCGAGCTCACGACCCCTGGATTGAGAGCCTAATGAGTTACCACTGAGCTAGCCAGGACCGATAAATCTGTCCGTAGTACAGTGTCTAGTACCATCAATAAATAACTTACGACAAGCCTCGTCTTCGTCCGTAGTACATTCCCTGTTGCCGTCACATTTTGTAGCACACGTCATGAGATCGCGACATAAAACATCGTCACCAGTACATTCAGCTCCTAGATATATTAAGAGTTCAATTGTATCAGCTGTACATAACGCGCAAAGGAAATTAAAGGATAAGCCATGATATTTTGTTTGAGACAGACTAATCTTTTTCTGGTCTGAATTAAAGTATTATTAAGAGAGACGTGGCGAGTTTAATTAGTTTTGGTGAATGTCCTTAACAACGTTTACCAGTGTTACTGAGTGTGAAAAACCAAATCAAGTAAGATCTTATTAATGATTTATAAGGCGCATCTGTTTAACAACGGTCTCGGGTAGCATCATCATTTTTATCCCGTACATGATTGTTCTATCAAAGGTTGTAGGGAAAGATTAGAATCATAAAGGGGTTTACAATTATTTCAATTTATATTTTGTGGAAGTTTCTTTTGGAGTTAAGTATATAAAACGTACTCAGTGTTTTGTATAAACAAAAATTCTAACGAGCTTGGGGGAATCGATACTTGTCGAGACTTTGCCGCGACAATTATCGATTCCCAAAACCGAGTGAGATATTTTTTCAAACATTACACTAAGTACGTATTATACATATCTTATAACCTATTTTTGCCTTGTTTTGTCGATGTTTCTAGCAGAAATGCAAATTTTAAAAATAATCGCATTATCTCAATGTTCTAGAATATCCATTTGATATCACAAAAATATCATATGGGGTATTATCACACGGATATCTGTATATTTTCAAGATTAAAAGAATATATGGTAAATATACACAAGTGTATGTGACCCGTCAGGTAAAAAGAGACCACGTTAGAAGCGCGTGGAGTGTCAATCCTAGTCTGACTGCGAGGATCGCACTAAACAGATTTTCTGAATTTGGAATGGTCACCCTACATTTTTATACGTGTATATCTATTTTCAAAATGCCCTGTCTGGTTGACCTGTGATGGAGCCGATCTCCTTTTCAAATATCAAATCTACGGATTTCCAAGGTATTCATATTTTCCGTGACAGGTCATATACGTAATGTTACCACAATTCCAGATATTCTCCCCACCAGGACACATTGTATTTGTATCACAGGGTGTCGCACACGTTGTCATGTCGTTACACAGTAATTCACCGTCTGGACAAATCGTGGCTGAAAAACCAAAGCATTAAAAGTTCTGTCAGCTCGAACAATCTTGCTTCCTGTTGAAAGATTTTAAACACTCATTTTATTCTTTAAAATGTTCATTTAAATGTAGGAATTGCGTGTTGTGTGATTCTTCCTGCCTGTCTGATGTCTGTATGATAAGTCGCACATTGCTGTGGTATTTAGAAGCACAACTAAATGTATACATGTATATCATAACTTACAACAACAACTCTTATCATCGCCATCAGCACACTCTTGATTACCATCCTATTTGGAAGCATAACTATATGAGTATATAATGACTTGTAACAACTGCCTTTGTTTTTGCGACCAGCAAATTCTTGAATACTGTCGTATTAGGTAGCAAAACTAAATGTATGAACCAAAACCTACGACAGACAGCTTCGTCTTCACCACCGTTACAATCTGCAGAAATGTTGCATTTGCTATCATACCAAAATGAATAAATCATATCAGACATTCTCGTTTTCACCAGCATTACACTCTGGATTACTGTGGCTTTTGGTAGCGAACTTGATATATAAAATCTTAATTACGACAGTCGCTCTTGTCTTCGCATCCAGAACATTTTGCATTATGGTGGTATTTGGTAACACAACTAAATGTATAAATCATAACTTACGACAGCCAGCTTCGTCTTCGCCACCAGCACATTCTGGATCACCGTCGCATTTGGTAGCACAGTTAAGTCTATCTCTACACAGGATTCCATTTGGACACCTCGTGGCTTGAATGACACATTGGACAAGTGTTTCATATCATTCTCGGTGATTGAGTGAAATTGACATGTTAAATGTTGCGTGCGTGGATGAGTATGGTTAAATTGACGAAGAAACGTCGAGTTTTCCTGATTAACAAATGGGACAATGCCAAACTTTGCTTTTGAAATTATAGGATTGACAGTGCTTTTAAAATCATTGCATTTCAAATAGTTTCAATGCAAATGAATATTGTTGAAATTAAGGTTATATTGAAAAAACGATAACTAGACCGAGCTATTGAAATATCGAATTTATCAACTTCATTATAAATCAAAGATGAGATTGCAAAGCAAACCTTACTCTCTTTTTTTTTTAGATTATACAATTCATGCCCAAATCGATGACTCAGCGCAAAACAGCTGTAACTTGCCTACAGTTACTGCTGTTTCGCACTGAGCCACCAAAATGATCCTCTCTATAAATCTACATTAACTCAAGTTGACATTGTTCATACCATAGGAGTCCTGAATTTATCTCCATTCGACCAAATAGACCAATATTAATGGGGTTCTAGGGGAGAACTTGAGACTCCATTTCGTTCCTACTTACTACACACGAGTTCATCTATAGCATTAGAACAGTCCTTTTTGCCGTCACACACTTGCGTCTTGTTGATACATTCTGGCGTGCACGTTGTTCTGTTTATTTGTACTTTACATAGAAATCCAAGCTCAATACATTCATCTGTAATGAAATTGTCGGTCATGAGAATAGCACAAGACTGACTATCAAAGTTAACTTTTTTTTCGAAAATAGCCCCTACATAAGAAGGAAAAAAATATTTTCTTGACATTGTTACGGTGTCTTTTCTGTCTTTTCTTATATTTTTTAATCAATTGAAACTATCAGAAGTTAAGTGCATATACAATAAATGTAATATACAGATATATGCTTCCCCCCCCCCCCCAAAAAAAAAAAAGGTGTGCATTTTCCAAATTTGTATCATAGTTTTCTTTGGAGCTTTTTTTTTTGTCTCCAATTTTGAAGTAAATATAGAGAGTAAAATCGATATGGTATTTCAGGTAAGATGTTAAGAAGACAGGCACCAAATAAAATGTTGATAAAGTCTAAATACATAACTTAACACAAACAGCCTGATCGTGGTTCTTGAATTTTTTTTCCTCGGAACTAAATTCTATTAGATTTCTATGTTCATATGACATCAGAGATGTGAACATAAGGTTTTATTCAACTTCGAAACAAAAATTCGAGTAACATGCACGTCAGCCTTAATAATCGGTGCTCTGGACGCAATCGTTAAAACTCGACGATTGTTCAGACTGGAATACTTCTCGGGAATTATATAGGCGCAGACATTAAATCCCACTGTTTAAGATGTCAAACACGTCAACGTTTCCGCTATAGGTGACGTCGAGTAAATAAAACCAACGAACGGTTGAAACTGTTTATATTACAATTTGATAACAAAACGCAGCGTTTACTGCGTTTCGGTATGAAACTATTAATGATAGAAATATCTCCATAGACGATCAGAAAGCACTTGAAACAACGGTTTTCTTCATGCATATCTACCGAAGTACCACCAGAAGCCTAATTACCTAAACATGACCTATAATAACACCACTAACGTCCGATGCCCTTTTCAACTAACGGAAATGTCCGACCGATGTCCAGGTTGCGTTGAATAGTCAGAAACCTTCCAGCAACCGATGCACAGTACATGAATGTTAGCCTTATTATTCAAATGTTAAATGTGACCCACCAGTTGTAAATGGGTCATATGAGTTGTGCGTAAAGTGTCGACTCTAGTCAGACTACATTGACTGTAAAGACTGACAAGGCTAAAAAACTTTTTCACACTTTGGCCATTTTCTAAATCTAAGCTCGTAGAATGATCTATGTAAATACATCTGAAAGAGTTAATGAAATGCGACCTCTGGTTGATATGTACTCGAACTAATTTGTTTTAAGATATTGTTTTCATGGAGTTCCAACATGGTCTCTATTCGCTTGACGGTTCACAAATTCATTTGTTTCCTCTTTGTATATGCCATGCGTTCAGGATCGCCAAACGATGAAAACAGTTTTCCAATTATACCCCGCTATGCACGCAAGTGCTCTTGCAAAGCGGGGTATAATTCGAAAACTGTTTTCACCGTTTGGTGATCCTGAACGCAGGGCAGGTTCTGTGTTGGGCGCAAAAGATTTCGTACCTACCTAATCCACTCACAAGGTTGTGAATCTGAGTTTGTATATCTGGCAGAGTTTGAGACGATCCAACACAGAACAGCGCGGCTAGATACACCAACTGCAAGAGAAACAAATAGGTAGTACTGAATCCACATGGTAATCATCTTATAGTTCTAGTTTTCTGCACAAACGATGTGTCTTCAAAGTTTTCTTGATTTTTTTAAAACTGTTTTATATTACTTATATATTTTGATAAGTATTTAAAGCAAATAATACCTCGAAATGGGACTCATATAACCTTCCTTCCGGAAAACTTGCCTTCATATTAAATCATTTTTTGGATATTTTGTTCGCCCGTCGGTGATATTAATTTTACAAATGGTTTAATTTTGAGTTTGGACTGTCAAAATGTGCGATCTAAAAGCCGAGTAGTTCTTTTCACACTGATATGAGTAAATTCTTGATCGCGCACAAAGTAGTTCTTTAAACAAAGGTAAAAAACAAATTTTATAACGTTAGTGAACATTAACATTCAAACCATTATAAAGATATTGTTCTTCTCCTTTAAAACTTCCAATACTTGCATGATCTTTTATTTAATTGCTATGATATTTAATCATAAGAAATGAAGATATTTCTTGCTTACATGTATGTTGGTATGAAACCCAAAACCTTATCACACATATGCACGATTTTGCTTCAAGTTATCATATCTCTTTGTGAGATTTGGATTTTAGTTTCATGCCTTGATTCATTCGAAAGTTTTCTCTAAATTACTTACAACATACATTCTAAATCGAATCCAACAACATTTATAATAATGTAAAAGGAGGGGATCGAAAATGTTTCTAAACGTGAACTTTCACATCGTGGGTGTAACCGTATTTAAGTCCCTCCCATGTAAGATATCAATTTTTGATAATTTGTGTTTTAAGTTCTGTATACATGTACATATACGTATTTATGCATTTCAGAATATCATAAAATTGACAAAATGAAAGGCTTTGAAATGGTTTCGGGTCAAAAACCATGAGTAATATGGCCTTGTTTTAAATGATATAAACAGAAGTAACAACACGAAGACACACAACCCTATTTGTAGAACATTATTTAAAATTAATCAATGTGATGTAATGTTATATAATTAATTACGTTCGATTTTAACGTAACTAGATATATTTTATTATATAAAGTGTACGTACAATTCTAAAAAATGTTAGTGCGTCTTTAAGGACCTATCACACGCTTCTAAATTCTTTACACGAGGAAATTAAATCATGGATTGCTATGAAAGTCACGCGGAAAGGGACTATCTCGGTAGTGCATAAAGTATCAACCCTAGTCTGACTGCTCGGACTGCGCAAATTGGCTTGGGTCGAAACATTTCGCACTTTATTTATTTTCTGAATCAAGAATAATCAATATACCTTCCGGTGAGAGAATTTATGAAATGCGATCTCTAGTTGGCATGTACCAGAAACAATCTCTTTTTCAAATCTTCATTTTACGGAGATTCCAGATGAACCCTTTTCGCGTGACGGGTCACAAATGATAAAGCTTAGGTCATATCAATCGGTTGATGAAACATTGATTTTCAATTAAATGAAGATGGCCTACAGTCATACTTCCGTTTTGCAATAAATAACACTTAATCAGATGCAAGTAAAATTATGGCTACATCTTAATTCCAATAAATCTGTGTTTGACATTTTGGAGCCCCATTTAGCTCAATCGGTGACGCAATGGGCTGTCAGTCCTGGGGTCGTGAGTTCGAATCGCTGCTAGGTTTGCTTCACCCAACAAAAGTCAATTAATGTGATAAGCGTCAATTGACCCCCACCAATGAGCAAAAACATGACCAAAGTCGGATGGAAAACTGCCCTGCGTTCATGTAGACAAAAATGGTGCGAACAGTTTGCCAATTAAACCCCGCTTCCCACGTGCACTTCCGTGCGAAGCGGGGTTTGATTTGCAAACTGTTTGCACCGTTTTGTCAACCTGAACGCAGGGCAGGTGTACAATATAAGAAAATAAATGTTCTAAAAAAAGATATGCATGTCTTCGGGGACTAATCATTTCATTTTTAACTCAGGTAGTGTTTGAAACGGGTTGAATAAAGTTTTTGAGCGTTTTCATTAAATTTTGAGCGTTTTAAAGGGGGAGCTGAGTCAGAATGTATTGGAGTTGGATGGTCGTAGATTTTACGATGTAACTCTACCTAGTTCCTAAATGATACTTTTACGCCAACTTCTTTCAACAGACTAGATACTTTTACAGGTTGACCTTTATTTTTTACCACCCGCATATCGTGGACGCTGATATTATTGAATTGTGATGTATTCGGAACACCATACTTTGACAATGGTTTAAAATGCACGCACCATTATTTGGGGGCAATAACGCCACGAATCTTAAGTCCCGCCCTCTCAAAGTTAAAACTCCGCCCCTATGTCATATTCAAAGATGTTTTGCATGTCTCTACACTTTTGTTAAACGTTATCATGGCTATTTTAAAGGTATGTACGCTACTTTGATTCGGTCATCTCAAAGGCCTGGAGGGGTAATTTTACGTTGCTTGCTTCTCATCCAGGTAGGTTTTCCTGAAAACAATTAACTTATTAGTTTATTTTACCTTACAGAGATGGAGCACCATTGTGACGTGCCTTCTGATAGCAGTAAATGTCCAGTGTCATAATCGAGAGTCATTGTCAGACCCTGTCGCTGCGTTTTTGTTGCTCAAACAAAGACTAGGTAAGTAAGCCTCTCTTACAACTCGTTGCACGGCCTGCACAACGTGAGTCTTTGTAGGCCTTGTAAGACGTATCATTGTCGCAAGAGTCAGACTTTTAAGAAATCTCGGCAGATAAAGTGTCGTGCATGCTTGGTACGTACGTTTATCGTACTCTAAAAGTAAGCGTGATGCAAAGAAGTCCTTTGTAAGCTTTTGGGTTGGAAGACGTTAGTTGCACTCTACAATTCTGTGACGCGCTATGATTGGGATAATCGTTCTTTAATGCACTTAAAGCGGGTACAGAAGTTTTTCAGAAATCGTACTTCGAAGAAATGGACAAGTAAGGAGCACCTTCGTGATAAGTGCATCAAATTGATGAAGCGAGCAGAAAACCTACCGCCCAACACGTGTATTTAGAGTTAGCTTTCGGATTTGAAATCGGGTTAAATTCTAAGACATTCATTGTCTATACACAAAAACGCAAATGGCCGCTAAGAAATTTTGAGCAGATCAATACAGAATAATTGCAATCTAATAAAATAAAGAATTTTGATTGGTTTAAATCGCATCACGTGGGGAAATCCATTGCACTTTATTTCTGTATAAAATGCAATAGGTCTTTCGGGAAACCCCCGATCTTCGATCTGCATTTCCTGTGTTGTAGGAACTCGAAAACCCCTCGTTCCCTTCCATATCGTAAAATGCTATATAATATATTAGAAATTAAGATATTTTCGAAAGAATTAATACATGTAATTAAAAGTATGCAGCTCGGATCCTTAGTCGATATTTACTGTGAGTAGACGAAGACCACCAAGCAACCCTCTCAGCTAAGCCCGATCACGATAGTTTCGGTTCAAAATGCGGAATAACTTGTCAAAATTATGTTTTGATCATAAGTACCTCTACGAATGTCAAATTGTCGTTTATTTGTGTACCATTTGATTAACTTTATGCCGTTTAACTTCGTTAGCGAGAAAAGAAATACACGATCTAAAAATAGATTGTGTAATACGCGCAGAAAGTAGACTCGAAACTTTAATGTTTAGCCGAGTATTTTAATAGTTTCTTAGACCAAGAGGATTGCAATTATAAGGGCCGAGTGTCTTTTTCACAGCGTTTATTGGGGTATAAAGTGCAATTGCCTTAGCACATGGCTTAAACATAACGCCCTACGGGCGTTATTTGCCATGTGCTAAGGCAATTGCACTTTATACCCCAATAAACGCAGAAAAAAAGACACTCATCCCTATAATAAAGTTCACTTGATAGGGTTCAATGTCAATAAAACATAGCAATCGTATCTTCGTATTATTTTGAAAGTTTTGATTAAAGGGTATCAAAGTTGGGTGTAAGACGTGACTCAGAGGGTATTTTTTAAGTTGTTTGTATTTCGGACTTCTGAATTGGTTTTTCTCTAAGAATTCAGAAGTTAATCACGAGCCGAATTTGAAATTAAGGCTTTATCATTATTTTCATCACAAAGGCTTTGATATGCCATGACATTTAGGTCTCGTTCAGCCATGTCCTTGTTATGAAATATATCACTGAACTGGCACAGCGAGCGCATATGGAAACTACCATTCATTACCCACTTAAGTTGTTTTTTTTAAGATGCGTGTTTCAAACTTTGGGCACTCGCTTTTGCTATTCTCAATACAGGGCTTATTCTATGTTATTTGACGACAGTTTCAGAAGTAGACTTAAACTTGTTTGAATTATTTGGTGATGCCCAATGATCAATTTTTTTCAGTGGACTGTGAGGGTTTGATTCTGTGTAACTATACTCTAAGCGACAATCCAAGTGTTCATTGTATAAATAAGATACAGCTATGTGATGGCATAATGGACTGTCCTAGTGGAATGGATGAGATGAACTGTGGTATGTATAATGGTCAATTGTGATCCTGTTGCAGACTGAATGAGTGAAATGGATGAGATGAACTATGGTTTGTATAATGGTCATTTGTGATACTGCTGCGGACTGAATGAGTAAAATCGATGAGATGAACTGTGGTATGTATAATGGTCATTTGTGATTCTGTTGCGGACTGAATGAGTGGAATGGATGAGATGAACTGTGGTATGTTTTGTCAGTTTTAATCGGTGAAACGGACTTCCAGTCTGTCTTTCAATTTTGAAGTTAACCCTTTAGGTCCGAGTAGCTTGAGAAAATGCATCATGCATGGTATTACTGTTGCAATAGACATGATAGGTACTTATAGTGATTTCACGGATTGCCCAAGTGGAATGGATGAAATTATCTGAGTAATGATTGAAAAAGTGGAAATGGATGAGATGATACATTGTATTAGATACGCATTGTGGGAAAATGTGATGGTTTAAGGGAATGGCATAGTAGAATGGATGATGTTAAAGTTGGTTTTTATTATTGGTATTTTGATCGTGTAAGGTATTTACCAAGTGGAATGGAAGAGATGAAATGCAGTATGTAGTATCCATCCGTTTAGGTGACGTAGATTGTGATTGCCCTAGAGATGAAATGAAATGTTGTTTATATTATGGTCGTATTTTATCATGTTTAAACAGTTAAAGAATTTCCAAGTTGAAAGAATGAGATAAAATGCTGTATCTAGTACCCATATTTCTGAAATAGTTAGGAATTGACCAGGTGGAAATCGATTATATCGACTTTGTTTGTATTACCGGTATTCGATGGGAAAAGATAAGAATAAATATGTATTTGAACCGTCATTTTGTGATGGAGGTATTTTGAGCTGCGGATTGTATTCAAAAGTAGAAGCTATAATAAAGTACTTGTAAGTGTTGCGGAATGTCTCAGAGAAATTTAGTAAATGATTTGTAGTTTATTTTACCCGCGGAAGCGTGTTTGTACCCCCGGAATGTTAACATAAAATTACATTCCCCAACCACAACAGGTCACTATACGATAATAATTCTCTGTACAACAGCCCTGCGTTCAGGATGACGAAACGGGGAAAACTGATTGCGAGTTATAACCCGCGCTGCACACGCACTTGCGTGCAAAGCTGGGTATGATCAGCAAATAGTTTGCACCGTTTTTTCATCCGGAATGCTGGTTTGGTGGGAAGGGTTGATGTTTTTTCGTGCCTTTCATTTGGTTCTTTCTTTTTGACGGAACACAATTAAGAAAAAAAGTACAGTCAACCTTGCTCGAGCGACCACGTCTATTAAGCGACCAATTCTTTTATGCGAACTTTTTCAAAATCTCATTTCTTAAATCAAACTATCTTAAAAAGTAGCTTATATTTGTCTAAAGATTATCCTTAACTAACTTTATGTAAGCGACCATTTCCTTTAACGTCGGCTTTTTGGTGGCCCCGGAAGTGGACTTTTAATACAAGTTTTACTGTACCTTTTTTCCAGAGCGTTGTGACGACGATGAAGTTTTGTGTCGAGACACATTTACCTGCAGCAAACCATGCGACAATAGAAAGGAATGTGACACGTCCGAGGATGAAAAGGGTTGTCGTACGTATAGTTATTTAACTAAAATCGCGAATACAAAAAAAGAGGGGGAAAAGGTTAGTCAAAAATGAACTTCTTCGAATCTACTTATTGAAATGGTCGACATATATAAAATTCGAACGGAACAATAGAATATGTCGTGTATGAAGCTCCGGCGAGGTTGAGGATGAATACCATTTTATCATGGTGTGCACACTCTATAAATTGTCCAGAGAAAAATAGATACACACTCGTATTTTACGCAAAGACCGAGCACGTACAAATCCCTTTCAACAAACGATTACACAAAACTATTAAACAGCTTCAAATGTTCCACAACTTTAAGTCTATCTATAAATTCTATGGTTTTATTGGTTGTCGTCGATTTTGAAGCGATTGACTGGTCCTTGGTGACACAAAAACTAACCTATAGAACACTCAGTATTTTTTTCATAAGGATCGGTTATACATGTAGTTCATTCGAACGGAATTAACAATATTTCATTTCCTCCCTGAAAATTCATTCATAACTCTCAAGCAATTTTATTCGACTAAATCAATCATAAGTCAATTTAAAGAATTTACTTAATTTTACGTACCAATTTTCTGCTATCTCTATAAAATCAAGCTGGACACATTCAATGTTCTTTCCTTCTCTATCTAGCAACACGATGTCCACATGGTGAGGTACTGTGTAATGACAGAGAGACATGTGCTAAGGTCTGTAACAGGCTGGAGGAATGTAACGACGGTGCTGATGAGGCCGGCTGTCGTATGTATTTTGTGAACAGTCACATAAGAAAGGGGCCATCTGGAATGTGCGTTATGTGTCGACCCTAGTCAGTCTGAGCAGTCCGCGCAGACTGACTAGGGTCGACACTTTTATGACCTGGATGATCTTCTGGAGCAAGAACAATATCTCTTCATCGTCACTTGACCTCTACTGGAAACAATATATATTCAAATAATTATTTAACGGGGTTCCAAGATTGTACTTTTTTCGTGGTGTTTATTTATTTATTTATTTTTATCATTCTAAGCTAGATAGAGTTAGATATATATTTCCCTACAATACACTAGATACGTATTACATTTATCTTATTACATGTACCTCTATTTGCCTTGATTTCGTCGATATTTTTTAAAAGAAATGCAAGTTTCTAAAATAACCGCATTATGTCATTGATCTAAAATATCCATATGATATCATAAAAAATATTACATGGGATGTTATCACATGGATATTTGCTTAGTAATATGATAATTTAAATTTTCAAAGAAAGGTTAACTCTGTTTGTAATTATTTTTTAAGAGTTGGGCTCATTTTCAACTTTAATACCTTTACTTTTTTCTAGCAGAGCATTTGTCAAGGAATGGTCGTAATAAACTTTGACTTGTACATTTAGAAACATCGTGAAAATTGACAAGTTGAATGATTTTGAAATAAGATTGGAATAATATTGAATGAGTGTCTGGAGCGAGTTTTCAATGAAATTCAAGGGAGGTAAGATTGTAATACAATGCTTTGAGTGAGTGTTTGAAATAAATGATTTGAATGTTCATTGGGAAAATGACATTATAAATGATTTTGTAATAATTTTGGAATGAAATTGAATGAGTATGTGGAGCGAGTTTTGTTTGAAATTCAAGGGAGGTAAACTAATATCGCTAATGTTGTTCAGGATGAACAAAATTAGCCATATTTTATTACCTCTTTTTTATAAAATATGCATTCAAGTTCTATGAATACCTCTTCAATAACCAATCAGACGCTTATTATTTCATTAGTGTCAGTGACATAATATTTACATTCAATTAGAATGTAGCTGTTTTAGTCTTTTTGGAACATTTTTGAGCTGTTTGAGTGAGCGATTTAGAATGGTTTTGGTTTAGATGAATGTCAGTTTTACGCTGTACCTGACTGTAGAAGGATTTAGAATTGGATGAGTGTCCATATCATGAGATTTCGAACTGTATTTATTCAAGCTCAATATTAATACATACATCATTTTGAGCTCGTTATAGGGCATGAACTTTCAGTTAGAATACTCTCTTCTTAATACAGCTTTATCAAATCCTGAACTAGTAATCTTAGAATAAAAACCTCTGGTATGTTTGCGACAAAATCTTCAATACAACTGCTGTGATGAGGCTGTAGATTGAGATTTTGCCAAAAACGAGACCAATTGGATATAAACTTGTGCGAGACATTTCCAACAAGTGTGTATGTGTGCAAGGTGATTAACCCTTGACACATTTCTGAAATTGTTTGAAATGTCACGCACAAGTTTATTTCCAATTGGTCTCGTTTTTGACATAGATGTAGTTTTGGATTTATTTTATATTTCAGCTGCACAGTGTCCCTCCGGCCAAATTTTGTGCCAAAACAGACAACTCTGTGCCAAATCATGTGATGGAATCGAAACTTGTCCTAACGGAGAAGATGAATCTAACTGTCGTAAGTAGTGGATAAGTTCTAAACTTTAGCGTGACTTTAAAGAATTATTTTAGATGATTATGTATAATTCGGTTTTAAGCTTAGCTCATATTTTAACGTTCTTCCTTCATTATAGCTAGTGTCGTACTGTCAATCTAGAGGTCCGAGGTTCGATCCCCGACGGCGGCCATCATTCTTTCCGACTATTTGTCTCTTACCAATGGGTTAATAATCGTAGACCTATATGAGATAGCAGCTGGAGGCTAGGAAAGAATGTTATGGTTGTACTGGTGAGAGAAATACCAGGAATCCATTGTTAGGTGCTTCAGCCTCCGGGATATAATTGAAATAATGTTGAAAGCGACGCTAAACTATTAAATCAATCAATCAATATAGCTAGTGCAACATTTAAACTGGGGCTCTCAAAGCAAAGTATCCCTTCTTGTATACGGGTCCAGCACTAAAGCGAATTAAAATTGCTGTTATAAATTACCCTTAATGCATGCATCTGTGCTTCTCAATTCGATAGGTAGATCTACCTGGTTTATTAATAACATACGTAACTTATGCACTTATTAACAATCTTGGTTACTTTTTCCCTCCATTTGTCTTTTTCGACATTTTGTTGGAAGAAAGTAACATGACATTTTCGTAAAAAATTGCGTACTAAACTATGTACCCGTGGAGTTTCTGGACTTTCCGAGACTTAATGCAAATGCAATTGCACAATATCATAAAACTTATTCAGAAGAAGAAACAAACTTTTAGAAATTTAAGGTAGTGGAACCGTAATAGTTCCGCACACATTTACATTTCGGAACTCATGAACTTTCACAAAATTGACCGAGGTTTCCTAATGAAATTCATTAGGAAACCTCGGTTAACACTGTTTAAGTTCATTACTTCCGAAACGCTGCGGAATTATTACGGCATCACTACCTTAACGCTACATTTTCTACACTATTTCCAGCATTTCAGTGTGACTGCATGCCCGGTCAGTATATATGTAATCTGAATGAACGCTGTATCGACGGCACGGGGATATGTGAAGGTGCCGCAGACTCGCCTCAGACGTCCTGTGGGGCAGGAACAGGGGACGGCGACGACGAGGATCCACTGGTCACCGGCACAGACTGTAAACCCTGATCAGATCGAGCATTGTAGATTATTAGTCTATGTGTTGAGGATTTCACTAGTTCGATTATTCAGAACAATTAAAATCGATAACATTTTGTGCTAAAAATTTATTAGCTTAAACTTAATCAGAGTTCTTGTTAAATTTAAACCAAGAATAAAATATAAATTGTTACAAAATGCATGTTATAGAGTTCGAGACATTGCAAGAAAAATAAAACTTTCCGACCAATAATTCCTTTATTAATTTTTAACAATATAAATAAGTAGGTTTGACTCATCCATGGGCATTTATTTCAAGATCAGATTTTATCATTTAAGTTATTGTAAAGGCCTTGTACAATTACTTAAATTACAAAAGAGAAATTTAAAAACATAAGGTATCATAGTTTTGGAGATAGGGATTTTGTAATGTGTAGTATCTGGAATACTTTAGATTTTGGGAAGAGAATATTGTTCCATTTTCTTCCCGGCTCTTTGCGTGGCAAAGGAGTTAAACACGAACGATTTCTTATCAGTACATAGATTCAAGATTCAAGATAGTTTATTGACTTAAACTTTACAGTTTCTCGTCAAATGAAATACAACACAAAAAGATATCAAAGAACATAAACATAAAAGAACATGACATTCATTCATTTCACATGTAAACGAATTATCAACATTATAGATCTATTTCCAACTTGGAAGAGAAGCTAAAGCAAAATTTTTACATCATCAAGGTTACAATGATTATGACGTATAAGTAAGACCAGATCTTCGTGAAAACTTTCTTTTAAGTAGTTAGCCAATTTCAAAAGATCGGTTTTATTTTCAGTATTCATTAAGGCTACGAATTTCATCATATTAGGACGAGTATAGTAGATTTTTTTTCAGATAAGTTTTCCTTATATCAGTAAATAGTGGACATACAAGCGAAAAATGGAATTCATCTTCTATTTCATTTAATACTTATATACTTAGGACTTTTCCTAGAGATCATGAGATTTTTATTAAATTGTACGGGTGAAAAGATGGACAGGCCGGACATTTGTCAATTACAATAGCTCACCCTACGGCACTTTTTTTGTCAACTGTGCTTTTAAACAATGGAAGGATGGCAATTTAAATACGCTTTAGTTGAAATCATTCTATATATATCACACCGTACAACCGGTTGCGGCGATGACGGATGAGAGTCAACGATGACAGCATCGGAACATTATGCCGAGGAGACGGTAGGTCAAATAAATTTATTCGTGTAAATAAACGATTGAAGCTTCGGTATTCTAAAGCAGATAAATGATCGTGTAAGTGTTCAGCGCTTCTATAGAATAAATCTTTTCTCATATCCCTCCCAAATAAGGCCACAATCATTGATTATTTCTGAGGTTTCCCATGAAAAGTTACGAAATTAGACTTTATGCTCTCATATTTCGCCTATCTCTCAATAAATGCTATTTTAACTTGTACACAGCTGAAGTCTAATCATCCGTCGATATTTCTTCCAAATTTGAAGCCATAATTCAAAAAAATAAACACACAGCGGGTCCCCGAAGACGACGTGTAGTAAGAAAAATGTTGCCTCTGTAGACAGTCGGAATTTCTCGGGGTTGACGTAGATGACAGAACTGAATTATTTGTGATTGCCGATGTCGACAGACCCATATTCAGATTCTCGCATAAAAATGATCATTTTTGGTGTCGTATTTTTCAATAACACACCAAAACAATTTAGATCGACATACATGCTGACATTCATGTCCACTATTTTTCAAATGATGTGTCATATCGAAAAATAATTCAAGGGATTTAATGTAGAATTTCAAATACTCACAAACCAAGAAAGAACAGTTTCGATCAGACTGAATATCTCGTATACGTTTTTTATTTGTAATTCCAGTGACTTAGTATACATTCGACGAGTCACAAGTCGCATTTCTATTGGAAATCGTAATTGGCCTGTCTTTCATTATCTTTCGTTAACTTTCGATAATATCCACGAGTTCACAAGAATGATTTTTATTTAAGATAAAATAAAATTTTGCTAATATAGCCAGGGATCGAAAAGGAGGATTATGAAAAAGGAAAAATCTATCCGTTACTTTTCTAAAAGCTTATTTCATTTTATGTATAGGTCACTGACCAATAGGAAATTAGATTTATAAGAAAAGGTGAGAGGGAGATTCGATCTTCGGACCTTGTACTGCGAGTCTCTAACCTTATGCATATATCTCATCTATTCTGTTATCACGATTGGGTATATATTGTTACTTGAATGTAATGTTTGCTTATTGTTTATCCATATAAGGAAGTGTGTCACTGGAATTACAATATGGGTCTGTCGACATCGGCAATCACAAATAATTCAGTTCTGTCATCTACGTCAACCCCGAGAAATTTCGACTGTCTACAGAGGCAACATTTTTCTTACTACATGTTGTCTTTGGGGACCCGCTGTGTGTTTATTTTTTTTGAATTATGGCTCCAAATTTGGAAGAAATATCGACGGCGCTGAACACTTACACGATCATTTATCTGCTTTAGAATACCAAAGCTTCAATCGTTTATTTACACGAATAAATTTATTTGACCTACCGTTTCCTCGGCATAATGTTCCGATGCTGTCATCGTTGACTCTCACCCGTCATCGCCGCAACCGGTTGTACGGTGTGTATATACTCTTCATAACAGTTCTTTGACATAAAATTCATATATAAACTACAACAAAATGTCTTAATATGAATAAGTAAATCGAAGAAGACGGAGCTTATGCGACTTTTTAATGATTTCAAACAGAATATACTCAAAAAACCATCAATTATTTGCAATGTGACGTCGATTAGGACTGTAATGCGGAAAGTACTGAACGTCCGACCTCTAGAATCTATTTCCACGTCTTCTAAACAGAGAGTCTGCACAATCTAGAGACGAAAATCGTCTTGGAAATAGAGAATAACATGTTAGTGTCTTAAAATATCATTGTTATCTGCACGAGTTTGGAAGAATTTATTATGACGAGGCTTAGCCGAGTCATGATAATTTCTCGTAGCCGAGACAAGATAACATAGGTGTTTTAAGAGACAAATATGTTATTCTATTTACCCTGCAGTCATTTATAAGTGCTTAATTATAATTAACCCTAAAACTCCAAAGAAAAACAGGTGAAAGTGTATGCATTTTTTATCTAAAGATAGAATGTCTGATATCATGTTATGTTATCAGACATCTTATATCAGGTTCATACAGGCTTCATTGCATTACAAATTGCGGTAAGAGTAAATAACCAAAATATCGTGACGGTATGGTGTCAGAGGTTTGAGATAGTGTGTCCGGAAACAAAACGAGTCATTTAAAACGCCTTGTCTTATTAAGCGTGTCTTATGGCGGCCTCTAGGATCATGACGTTGTTCCTCCGTACATTTAACCACTTTTCATTTCAAATGTGCGCAAAGACGTATTATTCTAAGAATAATCAAGTAATGGTATCTCATTCACAACATAATGAAGAAAATAAAGGACTATCTAATGACTCAGAAAGTATGTACGTATTTATGGAAACGCCTTTAGACCGCGTTATGTGAGTTAATGGGATAGAAGGGTTATACATTAACCAGTCACAGTTTAATATTCATTATATGATAATTTCAATTACAGTAAAACTTGTGTTAAGCGACCACTAAGGGGACCACCAAAAAGTGGTCGTTTATAAGAATGGTCGCTTAATACAAAATATCATGATAAATGTGACAGTTCATTTTGATACCATTTAAATTTTGTCGGTCAAGTCGTGCTGAATCCTATGATGTTCGAACAACATAAGATGCTCTAACAACATAAGATTCAATAATAACCAGTTTTTCGTCAAGAATGTCCTCTTTTTCATAGATTTTTCTAAAGGTAAGGGACTTTTTATGGTGGTCGCTGAATAAAATTGATTGCTTAATACACGTGGTCGCTTGAGCAATACCGATGGTATTTCCGTTGAACAGCTTTCGAGATATAAAGATTGTCTACGGACTTCTGGAACACCCCTCGTATGTTGGCTATAATGTGTAAATTATAAGTTTTTACCCGCGGCGTTTCATAAAACATCTAAAAATTTAAAAACATAATCAATATAATGGGCGGAGTTTGAAGTGATTGGCAAATATGTCAATTTCTGGCGATTTCATCAATTTGTAATTGATAAGGACAAAGATGGCTACGATAATTTTAAAGGTACGTAATTGATTGTTTTTGTGTATGTGTGTGTATCTTTTTTAGCTCACCTAAGCACAAGATCTCGAATGAGCTCTTTTGATTGCCCGTTGTAAGTCTTAAAATGCACAGACCATTTTTTAAGTCTTAACGTTGCGCTCAAGTTTAATTGTTGGAAATGTCACTCACAGGTTCAACTGCCCTGCGTTCAGGTTGATTAAACAGTGCATCCTCTTTGCCAATTATACCCCGCTTTGCAACAAGTACACGTGCAAAGCGGGATATAATTTGCCAATAGTTTACACCGTTTTGTTGTCCTGAACGCAGAGCTGATTTGTTTCACTTAATATTTGATACTGGAATCTGGCAACATTTTATTCTGGTTGATTAATATTAGCGACCTACGGCGAGAGCTATCTTTGAAAGACAATTATGTTCAATTGTTCGTAAGAAACAAAGCGGAGTTAGAATCTTTTATCTGTACAGATTGTTTATGAGTACACTTGTTCCATCCCGTTTTTTTAGTGTTTTATCAAGGAAAGGGAATTTCTATTGAAGAAAGATTAAAATGAATCGGTTTGTTTATTCTGTTTCATTAATTCCCCAAATTTATCGACATCCCTGAAGGAAAAGGTTTTAAAAATAATGTGGAAAATAAAGTAGTATCTTCACAATTTTTCAATACAGACAAAAATATTTTCTAATTTCACCTTGAATTATTCGAAACATATTTGAATTCGTACCAGCTTTAGATATAATTTTCTCGGTATTTGGTAAGGTAAAATCGTTCTTCCAAATAGTAGACAATGACTAGTTTCCCTTTGTGCTATATACACTACTCAACTTTTGCAAAAGGTCAAAACTGAAAGAATATCTTTTTGTTTCCATAGAATTTAATTCATTCAATTTCAAATAATTAACCCTTCATTATTCTATTAATTCTTTAGCTATGCTTTTTAACTATTGCCATCAGGTTTGGGTCGTAAGCCATGGTGCGTTCGTCACAAACTATTACATTGACATTTTTGTTATTGAAGAAATATTCTTGAAACTTGACAATTGTGTTCATCATCACATTTGAGACCTTTCTATATTATACTAGGGTATGTTTTTGTGCAACGGTCTTTTATCCACAGTAGATCTACATATTCACGTTTTCTCTAGGCATTTGTAGTCATCATTTTAGCTGCGACCATACACGGGCGACAAGTGGTAGAGCTGAACGTCAACGGCACAGCGGAAGAGAGGACCCAATTCAGCTCTCTTAAACATATGATTAGTAAGTCGATTTCATCATGCAATGAACCCTGTATATAGTTAAGAACATCGTGAAATTGACAAGGTGAATGATTTTCGAATGATTAAGAAATGAAATTGAATGAGTATGAGGAGCATGCTTTGAGTGAATTTAATGGGAGGTAATCCTATATCGCAAATTTTGTTCAGGTTGAACAAAATTAGCGATATTGATTACCTCCCTTTATTAAAAATGCATACAAGTTCTATACATAGCTTCCTATTTCTTCAAGAACCTATGAGGCGCTAATAATTTGAATTATGTCAGTAAAATCGCGATTTTCTCTCAAAATTTATTTTGAATGACGTTGTTGATTCTATATTTTTCAATAGGTTTGGGAGGTTTTGAATGGTTTGAGTGAGTGTTTGGAATGAATGAGTAGAGCGCTGAGTGGGCGATTTAGAATAGTTTTGATTGGGATGAATGTCAATTTTACGATATTTTAACTGTGTGCATGAGGCACAAAATTAGTTTTAGTATAACCTGTTAATTCAAATGCCATCATGGGAGTGAAAAGAAATTTGAAATTCATACGTCCTCAGAAGGCGACACCCGAAGTGTAACATATTTAGGAAAAAAGCGATATATGATGAACGCCCTTCGTTCGGTCCCCTTTTTATAAGTTGAGCGTAGTGAATAATCAAAACATCGTAACTACAGCTTGAATACATAATTATATGTTTCGAAAGAGGATTTATTTATATTACGCACTTGCGTACTATGCGTAATGGTAAAAACACATTTGGCAATTAAGGCAGGTTTCCCTGGATAACAGATCAAATGAGCCTGTGCGTGACATTTCAAACAATTTGAAATGTTTTTGAGGTGCAAACACTGAGTAGCATAGACAGCCACATACTGTAAATACGAAGTTACCTGATGATCTACAGATACTTTGAGACCCTATCTATCTACTTAACGTATAGTGAAGACTCTGGTCAGACTGTGCGGATGCGCAGGCTGGTCAGAGTCTTTGCTTTGTGCATATTTGAAATTGTTGGAAATCTCACGCATAGGCTCAAATATATTTGACAGGAGAATGTGAGAAGCAGTTTCTGTGTCTGTTCAACCAAACTGAGACAACTGACATTGTAGAGTGTATACATATGAGTAGACGTTGTGATGGGGTCCCTTTTGATTGCTCCAATAATGCAGACGAGATGGGTTGTAGTAAGTTTTGTTTCATTTCGGGCATTTTTGCTCTGCCAAGTCGCATAAAGAGTTTTGGTGGACGTTTATACGCCATTTAGTGTATCTACGTGTGAACAATCCAGTCAACTGTTAATAGTTGTGTCCACTTAGGTTTAGTTTACAGTTTATATGCCCTTCGAAAGAGGCATATTATTACGTAGTACAGTGCACAAGAAACGTAACTCTACCTTGCCTAGATTTGTAGTTATTTCCTTTTGTTGTTTTTCATACTTTGACATCCAGTAGTGTAACGGGTGTATTAGATAAAATTTTCCACCTGTCCTGTCTGCGAAAGACAACTGTGCATTTTGAAATAAGCGTTATACATGGATTCTAGACAATTTGCAGAATGTTTTAAGATATTTTTTTAAAAAACGAAAACAGTATTAGGCGTATGTCACTTCCATGCAAGCATTGTACAATGACAAGGCGGTGACCCGTCTTTTGTGCTTTCCCGTAGCCTAAGGGAGACAATAACTAACTTGGTAATCTGGTACCTCGCTGTCCGAGAGACAACAGGTAGTGTATAAAATACTTTCCTACAATCTGATTCGATGAATGAATCCAGACCACCTGTGAGATAAGAGTGCGACAAATAGAAGTAGACGTCACATTTGCATTATGAAAACCTTACTTCTTTCACTGTCTTTAGAAACTGATAACAGGAGGTGCGTTCGTTAGAGGCTGATCAAAATTCCCGACAAATAATAATTTCATAAGGAATGATATTATATGCTTTGGGTGAAAGCATTCGACGTTGTCAAGACTATTTAAGCCAATGCTGGGCTAGCTTCGTTTTGTCAATTAGAATTCTTTGAATTCATTTTTGTTTAACTTTATGGAAAATATGAAATAAACCAAATCAAGCAAAACTGTGCCCCGCAATTCATAATTTAGATTCGGAATCTAAATTATGTTTACAAGTGATTATGAATATCTCCACCAGGCAACAATTCTTATTCCAATAAATTGATTTTGTCTTATTAAAGCAGAGATCGTGATGATAAAGTGTTCTGTCCGGACAAGAAGTTATGATTAAATATATGTGATAAAAAGTTTCCCACGCAACAATTGTAATTCCAATAAATTGCGTTTATGTTAATCTAACCGAGATATGTGTCAGGACACAAATGTGGTCTGGTAGGACAAGAAGACATTTGGTTGACTCAGCGCGTAAGAGTTGTAACTGCCAATTTATTTAAACGCAGTCACTACTGTTTTGCGCCGAGCCATCGGTGCGCTCATGTATGTGATGCTGCAAATGTTGACACTTAAAATTGTAATTCTAATTGAATAGTTGATATTATAGCGGAGATACAATAAAATCTGTTTTTTGTTCTTAAAGCCGAGATATGTGCCGGTAAAGTGGTCTGTCCGGACAAGAAGACATGTGCTAATGTATGTGATGGTGTACCCCAGTGTCCGGGACATGAGGACGAGAAAGATTGTCGTAAGACTGAAATTTATTACAAGTATATTTGAAAAAATGCACTAGCTATTGGTAAATATGAATTTTTGTACACACGTGACAAATACAGTGTACAGTTTGTTTCTTTCTGTAAAAGCAATAAAAAATATTAGAAAAAAATCGATTGATCTATCAAATTTTCCATTTGTGACTAGCATACTTATAAGATTGCTATCTAGATTTAGAAACTACAGCTTATTCACCATAAAATTTGTCAGAATCAATTAATTAGTGTGATACTTAAGTCATAAAAACAGGTCTGAAAGGGCTAGAAAAGGATCTCGGTTGGACAACGTATTTTTAATCAAATGTCGACAAAACGGTCCCCCTTTTGTTCCCGAATCACTTTTTTCTTTTTCTTCCCCTTTTTACAAGTTGCCACCGTGAAATTTTGTAAATAGAAGAAAAAACGTAATATATTACCTTTTTGTTTACTTCGATAGCAAAGCGGTGTCCAACCGGACAGTTGACGTGTTCTGATAAGAAGACATGTGCGAAAGTTTGCGATGGAATAGCACAATGTCCAAATCAACGGGACGAGGCAGAATGTCGTAAGATGTTTATATTCTGCTTTCTAAATACGTGGTAGTTTGGACAATTTACAAATACAGTAAAACTTGAGTTAAACGACCACTTACGGGACCGCAAAAATGTCGTCGCTAACGGGAATGGTCGCTTTATAGAATACTTCATGATAAAAAAAGACATGCCATTTTGATAGCCTTTATTAGTTATCGCTTAATTCTCACCGAATCCTATGAAGTTCAAACCCAATAGAATCGTTTCATTGAGACAATTGTAATTGCTTCCTACATCATAAGACTCAATAATAAACAATGTTTCGTTTAAGAATAACCACTTTTTCGGAGATTTTGCCCACGGTGAAGGGACATTTTATGATGGTCGTTTAATAAAAGGGGTCGCTTAACAGACGTGGTCGCTCGAGAAAGATGGGCTGGTGTATCAAAATGGTAGTCGCAAATTATTTATAGTCAGCTTTCCACATATATGAATAATTCAGCACTTTACACCAATATTGATTACAATTTTGCTGCCACCATTATTTGTATATCTTAAGGTTCATGTAAAGAGTTTTTGAACCAAATTTAATGCTGCTTCTATTTACAACCTGGACATACTGCTTTTTATTGGAAAATGAAATGCCCTTAAAATTGGGTCTCAAATACTTTACACGAACCTTTAACATTAGATTTACTTAGGGAAAAGTTACGCAATAACTAGTGTAAGTGATATACGTTTCTTTGGTAAAATACCTATGTTCGAGGCGCTACATCGATTTTGGTGACAGCAATCTGTATCTTTACACCGTTATCAAAGAATCTTTTCGCCGATTTTTTTTTATCATCCTGCCTTTATTAGAATACCCTGTCACTAGTTTTGCTGTATCTTCAGACTGTTACTAGAGTACATTACCGGCCATTTTTTGTGTGTCGCCTTAGCCGCCCTTATTTCTATTACGATCTTGTGTAAAAGGAAGGTTTATAATAAATGGTTAGAGGGTTCCTCACCGAAAGAGTAAATTCTCCTTGAATTTAGCTTTATACACTCTAATAGAAACATTAATGGCGTAATCTATTGCGATCTACTGTAAAAGCAAAGTACACACTAAAAATTGTTTAAGATTTCAATACCGAAAAGTAATGTCCATTTGAACTCACCGTATAGGGGACTTCGGCACAGGTAGTGATGACGTCATCAAAATATGAGTGGTTGGCGTTTCCAACCATTTTTACATACACAAAGAGCAAAAAATCCAATTTTCAAGTAGTAAAATTATACATTTGTAATGATTTATTCCAAGTGATGAAGGTGTCAAAATGTAGATAAATCACCCCTTCTTCTTGTTATGCAGTTGTCATCATGTGACAATGTCTTTGAAACGAATAATTTGTGTCGAAATATAACCAACTGGAGAGTCATACGAATCGAAATGATTCGTAGTTGAGCAACCAAAGTATCGGAAATGGGACACGAATAAAGCTGTACTTACGGTATTTTTGGCCACACAGCAATGAAATATGTTAGATTGAATTTCAATGCTGATTTTTTTTTTTTTTTTTTTTTGTTTTTTCATCTCAGTAACGATATTCATCCCGTCTAAGAACATCCAAACATAGATTTAAGTTTTGTATTTATCCTTAATGGTCTTAACAACATAAATCCAGTCATTTTAACCTAGGAATATTGAGAATCGTCCAAAGCTATCTAAATATTAAATCCAAATTAATAAAAATGAAAACACACACACGTTTAGAAATTAAGGTCATGTTAGATAATAAGCGAACGTTGCAAATCCAAGATATTCGGATGAAACGGCTTTTCGAACACATACTGTTAGGTACAAAAACCCTAACAGAGAGTTTACATTATGGGACATGAAAAACATTATCGGCACTCATCACACAAACATGTGTCATACAGATTGTCATTCCTAACCCAATAATCTATACTACACGGCGAATCTCTTTGATCTGACCATAACCGGATGCGCCAATCAATATTGTCAATGTCATAAAACGGTAGTCGCTTATCCCACACACGTGCACGGGTCATTAAGATCGCCCTTACTTACGCAACGTTTTATACCACATTCCTAATTTTCTTTGATCTGCATCAATCAAGCCATGTCATTTGCCACTGATTGGTTGCTTTCAGTATGACACAACTAGTCTTTGAGCCCAATGTGTGAAAGCTTGGTTTACACATCAAATATTTTGCTTAATCAGACATAGAAATAACATGCTGTCATATAAAAAGTCAAAATACTCCTCAAGCTTCAAAACATTGACACTATAGAATTGCAACATTTGACTGATTACAATCCTCCGAAGGCCATGTCGTTGATATAATAGAACTATTACAGTCACTCAAACACATAGTTTTTGTAATCTTTGTAATAATTAGCAAAAGTGTAGAATTTCAACCAATCAAATTATTGACGGATCCTGAGGGGGATTGCAGTGAGGGGTCGAAGATGTGTCATTAAATTATCATAGAGAAATTCAATTTAAACTGGGCACTTATAGGAAAAGGCACCATCTATATTTTAAGTTCCAAACCTCTATACAGAAATCCTGTATCCACTTCTGCAAATGTTTTCGAAATGATAAAATCAAATTCATTCATTCATTCATTCATTCATTCATTCATTCATTCATTCATTCATTCATTCATTCATTCATTCATTCATTCATTCATTCATTCATTCATTCATTCATTCATTCATTCATTCATTCATTCATTCATTCATTCATTCATTCATTCATTCATTCATTCATTCATTCATTCATTCATTCATTCATTCATTCATTCATCCCTCCGTCCAACCATTCCTCCATCCATCCGTCCATACATCCATCCGTCCGTCCGACCGTCCATCCATACATCCGTCCGTCGCCGCCGTCATAGCGCAGTTGGTAGCGCGTCGGACTGTCAATTTAGAGGTCCCGGGTCCGATCCCCGACGGCGGCACTCATTCTTTCCAACTATTTGTCTCTCACCAATGGGTTGATAAATCGTAGACCTATGCGTGATAGCAGCTGGAGGCTAGGAAAGCATGTGATGGTTGTACTGGTGAGAGAAATACCAGGAATCCATGCTCCAGCCGCCGCGATATAGCATGACTGAAATAATGTTGAAAGCGGCGTTAAACTCCATGCAATCAATCAATCCACCATCCGTCCTTCCATACATCAATCCATCCGTCCTTTTATCCGTCCATCCATCTATCTGTCCGTCCGTCCTTCCGTCCATTCGTTTGTTTGTAATTTCGTTCGTTAGTTTGTTCGTCCGTCTGTCTGTCCGTCCGCCTGTCCTATTAGCCGACTTTGAATTCATACGTCAGTCGGTCATGGAACATTCTTAGTACCATAAAAAATCTTCAGTTTGAACATTTTGTATTTAAACGGGTCAATTAGCCCAAATCGAATACCTTTGCACTGTTTTCAACAAGGTGAAAGGGTTTGTCTAACAAATAATCGATAATGACACCACTTGTCATTCGAGAATCAATATTCCCTAATTAGGGAATGTCATTAGGCATCTAAGGAAAATTGTAACATGCCGAAATATTTTGTTATAGTGTTAGATATATAATGGCTAAATTTTGAGTGATCGGGAAAGACTATCAATGCCGATTTACCGAACGATTTAGTTCGCATAAACAAACAAAACATAAACCTATTTTTTTATAATAATAAATATTAAAGAAAAAAAAATAATCAGGATTTAATACAATGAAGATAAATCGGCGGTAAAAATGATAAAAGTTTGCAAAAAATCAACCAAATCAATGTTATTCCTTTTTGATAGTGGTGTTTTCAAAGCAT
Organism: Fragum whitleyi; assembly: GCA_948146395.1. Lineage (NCBI taxonomy): Eukaryota > Metazoa > Mollusca > Bivalvia > Cardiida > Cardiidae > Fragum > Fragum whitleyi. Next base: position 46,168,972 of record OX411545.1, on the reverse strand, counting down.
GGTTATTAATTCTAAATTCGTGTTATTTTCTTTATAAACATGTTTTCTGAAAAGTTCGAATGATTTACTTTTCAAAAATGTATTGTTTCGATACCTTTTTCTTCAAGTAAAGCGAAAAAAAGTGAATTAGATCGGGCAACATTGACGAGAGCGAGGCGATTCAACGCCAACCATTTTTATTGGCTAGTGGGCTATGACGTCATACCGAAGTTCCCTATAGTAACACTTAATGTGTAAATAGCAATCTATTAAAAAGGACAGTGTACTCTCAAAGTGGTTTTAACATTGAAAGAGTATTATCTCCCTGTATTTATCTTTGTAAACTATTGCAGACTAGTGATACATGTAATGGAAAATCAACACAATAAATGAATTAGGATTTCAACATGGAAAGAGTATAGATTTTTTGAAATTAGCGTACATTAGCACTAAAAGTGAAAACTATCATTTTTTTTAAATTTAACGGAAAAGCGTGCACCAAAATGGTGTGAGGTTTCACCAATCAAAGAGTGAAGTAACACCAATAATGTACATGTATTTATCTATTATTGACTTTTTTGTGTTTTAAAACACAAAAAGTGAAAGTATTATTCTTAGAAAGTGCAAATATACACCCGATCTGGTGAAGAGAAACGCTACTCGTATATCGATGTGTCAATTGTTGTTTTTTTTGTTTTGATTATTTAATTTTCCTTTAAACGAATGACTTGTAGAAAAATATCCATGCAATAGTCAATTTATAAAACGTTTACTTTTTGTCATGTACTTGATAAAATCTGTAGTTACAAGGTTTTGTTCGCCCAACCACAATATGTACCATTTTTCCAGCTATCGACTGTCCCTGGGATAGTGTTCAGTGCAATAACAAGAAGAAATGCGCCAAGAAATGTGATGGTGTCGCTCAGTGTCCGGGCGGAGAGGACGAATCTTCCTGTCGTGAGTAGTTGATTTGTTTGTGTGAGGTAAAACGTAGCGCTTAGCTATATCCTGGCGGATTTTTTTCTTTTTTTCGAATTGCATAATTTGTAATATCTTTACCAGTCGCGCTTAAGCTGTAGACGCAATAGTTTGATAAAATGCAGGCAGTGTGCTCTAAAATCAGACTTGACGTCTAAACAGGCTGATCGTTGGTTAGACCCGTCTGTTAAAGCTTTGTGTACAATAGGATTATTCTGTAAAAGGCATAAAAATGATAAATTGTGTCTCAGTTGTATCGCATCTACTAAAATAATTTTGAAAAGGAAGACTATAAATCAGGAAAAGTATTGTCAAAAATATTCACTGTCACCCGCTCCCCCAAGGCTTCTATCCCACAAAGGTTTAAAAATTATCAACCCATTGGTGACAGAAACATAGTCAGAAAGAGTGAGTACAGCCGTCAGGATCGAACCCTTGACCCTCCATATGATGGCGTATTTTTTATAGATAGAATGTTAATTGGTTGATATATATTTTGGGAAAATAATTATTTCTCCCTATTTCAGCATCTCTGTGTTATCTGAGTGCGTGTATACTCCAGCTCAGTTAGCCTGTATTATGGATGGAAGGTGTATCAATTATTGAAAGGCTTCTAAATCGTCCCTGCGTTCAGAAAAGCAAAGTGCTAGCGAACGTTGGCGAGCGATTTTCTGCTTTCTAACCAGAACGATGTGCTTGCTTGGGCGCTTACGAAATTCGGATAGCAACGTCACGAGGATACTTGGATAGCAAACGAAAATTGCAGACAGCTTGACTATTATCGACTTTATTTATTTATTTATTTATTTTTTTTTTTTGAATGTCGTGATTTGCGTTTTGTTTGGATATCTAATCATCTGGAGGGCGGGATCTATGAATAAATAGAGGATAATCGTTTGTTTCAGTGTAAGATCGGTTTATATTTCATGGAGTGAACTTCTGTTGTTCACGAATGAAATATAAATCGATCTTACACGAAAAACAAACGATTACTCTATTTCTTTAATGCAAAAACGAGACAAAATGTGAAATTTCTAGGACATATTTTCATAAAGCGCGTCATTTTGCGCGTGATTGCTATGCAACGTTCATTGTGACGTCACTTATTTCGCCCCGCATAGATGACGCCAGATAGGATGAATTGCACCAAAGCAGGGTATACGTTTTTGATAATTTCACTGCTTTTGCAGTGAGATTATCAAGTGATAATCTACCATTATTTCTCGATAAACAACCGAAAAGCATTAAAGAACAAATGCTTCTACTACATTTTATAAATCTAAAAATATTTTCAGATGGTTTTACTGGGATTAAGCTTTTGGTGGAGTAAGTGTTGTTGCCTAGCGAGCGGGTTTTTTTTTTCGGAATGCGATTGCGGTAAGTTCAGGATAGATAGCTCGCCATACAACTGCTTGTGGTGGGCGCTCTCGTATCCGGAACGCAGGGCTTGATTGATTGATAAATATGTATCAGAATAAAGTGTTTATTTTCCCTATTTCAGCATCTCAGTGCGTGTGTTCTCCAGCTCAGTATATCTGTATGATGACTGGAACGTGTATAGACAGAATGTTGATCTGTAACGGAGAAAATGATTGCATGGGCGGTGATGACGAACTCGATTGTCCAGATCCTATCTAGTCACCATTTTTGAAAAAAACATTTCTATTAAATTATAAGCCTTGGATTAAAAAAAATGTTGCGTTTGAAATGAAAATGATTCGTCGGAAAGTATGGGAAATGGGGCCTTGTGGATTTAATTCAATATACAATAAAGTCCACAATTATTATTGAATTTTGTTGTTACTGTCCCAGAATGATTGTAGGGTCGTTAGGAGGGTTCTTTCAAAAATGGAGATGGTCCGTTTGAAAGGATTGGTAAAGGGGCCTTAAAGAATGTTTACGACATCTAAATCGCAAATATCATAAGATTCTCTTGAAACTTTCAAATAATTATTGAAGGACCATAAGGAGGAAAAAGATTGATTTAGGGATGAAAATCAACTTTGTACCTTTTACTTTACACATTCTTTTTAAGGCAGTAGACCCGTAATAGTTTTGCGAAGTTTCAGGAGTAATGAACTTTAACAGTATTAACTGAGGTTTCCTAATGATTTTCATTAGGAAACCTCTGTTAACATTGTGAAAAAACAAATGGTCCAAAATGCTGTGGAACTATTACGGTCCCACTACCTTATGAAGTAGCAGATTAGCTTTCGGCAAAATGGTAGTCAGTAGAGTAGAGTGCCCTCGTGGACCTTTTGTTTCGTGTATTTATAAATAGTATAGCTAACAGCCTCCATTTTACAGCATTCATTACAAAGGAAACAATAAAGGCATCAAATTAAGCCGCGAATTGTCTGTTTTTCATCAATGAATTATGAAAAAATTGTGTGTTGTTTTTGTTTGCAATCAAACGCCATCTAGATTTCAAAGATAGTATTATAATAGCCCCGCTATAACATTCGCATTCAGCTAATATAAACTAAGGAGTACTTTATTTCAATTTAAGCAAAATGAATAACGCAGTCTGATGGTGTAGTGATGCCGGTTTAGATAGGCTGTTTCTCGAAGATATCTTCATGAAACTTAGCATGCGCGTTCACTATCCAAACAATACCTCTTGTGACTTAGATTTTTGCATTATCCAGCACCTGAAGCCAAGCACAACCAAGCGTTACACAACCGTAGGCGGTGCTCTTGTTTGAATACTATATTCACTCAAAACTTCATGTTGATGTCTGTATATCTAGAGGGCAAGTGTGCGATAAAAACCAAAGAAGGCAACAAAGAAAGAAATAATAAGAAAGTTCGAAAATAAGGCCACCTTATTTATTTATTAATAATACTTCCAAAGATAACTTATGCGTGATTCATGTGCTTGGTCATATACATGAAGTGCTTTTAAAATTTTGATATTCACTCTTCATGCTATCGCTTTAACTAGCATGAAAAGTAATTAAATGATAGTGAATTATTATTTGAAGCTAATGTTTAAAAAAAAAATCGTACTGATATGAAAATCGCATGCTAATGAGACTGGAACATGTGCACATATATCACTTAAATAATTTCAGAACAGTTTCATTTTTACGAGGGGGGCATTTTAGGTTAACGTGTTGATCCAACGACATCGAAATTGTTATGTATGCTTGGTATACGGTACTCCGCAGACTGTTACTAGATCTAGCAGGAACAGTTTTTACCCAAGTTCTAATAAGTAGCTTGCAGCAAAGAGTGACTTCGTCCTAAACTGTGTCACAGACTCAAAAAGAAAATGGCTCAAAAAGTCTCAAATCGGAGTTTTCGACTCGACACGTGGTAAAAGAATCAGGCTGTCATTTAAAAGCTGTTATTCAAGCTAGTACTAAGACCGCGCCTATTTGAGGTAAAAGGATCTGCTCAAGATGTCCAGGAACAGTTCGGATGGAAAAAATGATATCCTCTTTTTACCACATTGTTTTACTATTTCAATAATAGTCACAGGCTTGAAATGATGTTATTCTGCGTTATATATGAACTGGCAGGGCGGGGCTTAGCCGTGACGTAATTTGGCGAGTTTACTTTAAAATATTTCGGGTTCATTGGAAAGTTAGTCGGCAATAAACGTGAACGCGTGCAAATAACTGTATCCTAAAACCAGAAGGATTCACGTGCTTATAGAAAGTAATCACATTATATCGTTGTGTTACCAAAGCCTCGTAACTTCAGCTTAGACAAGCTGAAGTTACGAGGCTTTGGTTACCAACCTACGATTTGCGGTCTAAAATTAATTATATCGCCTATCGCTAGAAGTAAATAATAGTGAATAAGGCTGATTTACATTAACCTTACGTGCATCGACCCGATAATTATGCTCCGCCCTGCCAGGGGGAAAATCGTGGATTATACTCTAAGTGAAAGACCACTGCAGCATATCACACATATGATTAAATGAACAAAGGTGGGACTTTTTTTTGACAGAGCTTTGACATAAGTCATGACACGCTTTCGAACCAAGAGGATTAAGAGTTTGATTGTGCAGAATGAAGTTTTATGATTTTTGTCTAACCCCGCATGAAACTGCTGAGGACTGTAAAATGTGAAATTTTCACTTTTTGTTTAACTAGGCCAAAACAGACAGGATTGTAACCATAGATGTTTTTGGTGAACGAACGTCGTTCACCAGTGTTATATACCATGTCAGGAAAATCCTGTTGGATGTTAATACATTTGAAATAAAGTAGCGCCTCTTAAAATTCAATTTAGTATCTTTCAACATTTTTCTCCGCAAAATCACTTTTTATTTCTTTAATGGCGTGTTTCTAGTTTTCTTTATCAAGTGAAGATAATGAAAATTCGCCTTGAAAAACACAATATGATCTTGCAATGTTTATCAAGGGAATTTTTGATCGGCGTAAGCTTGTCGAGAGTTTAAAGCAAAAACAAAGTTTGTGTCTAAACACCGAAGAGACAGATACTATGTTTTTGACCCAAGCCTTCGCTGGTGCAACTTGTAGTAATTAGCCGGAAAAACGTGTTTATCTAGGTCGTGTCCTCTTGAACTTACATTCGGCAATACTCGGGCGATCTCCGACGGCTCCGAGTTAAATGTAGGTTACAGGAATCGGCCGAGTTGAGACGAATGACACATCACGACACCTTGTGTCATTAGAACGCGGTTTTACATAACTTTTCAACTAGCGACAGTCAGTCTCGAGACGGGTTTTAAGAATGATTCGACATGTGTTTTACATGTACAACCATTCTTGTATCTTTTATTTGAATAGGGTTGAACGTCGCTATTAAGATTTTTCTGTAAAATTGCGTTGGCTGAAGTGGGGCTTATTCCAAGCGATAACGTTTCGTATTCGTCTATCTCAGAAGCGAATATTGCCGAATACCAAATGCGACAAGCACGGGAGATATTTCATTGAGGCCATTCTACTTTGCATTTTTATGCCCCCGTATCGAGAGATCGGGGGCATATAGTTTTACTCATGTCCCTCTGTCTGTCTGTCTATCCTTCTGTACGTCCGTCTGTCTGTCCGTTCGTCCGTCTGTCCGTCCGTCTGTCCGAAAACTTAACCCGAAAACTTAACCTTTGCCTTTTCTCCAAAAGTATTTGACGTACAAAGCTGTACACTAAAGTCAAGGTCATGTGACAAGGTCAAGGTCATGTGACAAGGTCAAGGTCATCTGTCAAGGTCAAACTTTAAAAAATGCTGTTCCGGGGGCATTCGTGTTTCATTTCAATCTGTAAAATCATATCAACTCAAAATTCTATTTGAAAATTAAATAAATGATAGCTAAATATTCAACCCTAGATACAACTCCAATTGACGAGTATATATTGCCGTGGTCAAGGGGGGACCAGATCCGTCATGCAATTGTTTACAATTTGACAGGCGGGTTTAGTTGTTAAATTATTCGGAAAAGTCATTGCGTTTTTTACAGAAATCATAAAAAATCTTAATCGATGAATAAAAGCTGGTTCCATCCTTTCCAAAATACGTTTAGAATTGGTTAACTACAGTTTAAGAAAAAACTAGCTCCGAGAAGAAAAGTCTAATATCAGCCGCAATACTGTAATAAGATATCTATAGTGAGTGATTTTACAAGCATCCAAACTCTTGAATGTAAACAATAGGTTCTCGTGCAAAAAAATAACCCGACAATTGTAAGGATTCTCAATTCTTATTGAGAGGAAAGTCGGGAGGAAAAAAACAGGGTATTATACTTAAACTATTTGTTCATGCAATTATTACCTCCCTTTAAAAAAATAAACTTATTAAATAAGATTCTTATTCGCTTTTGACGTGGAAATTACGTTACAAAAATAATATTTATAAAGACTGTAAGTATGCAATTTACTATGAAGCAATTATTCAATATAAAAAGTTATACTTTAATTTCTAAACCTTAAACAGAAATTATCTATACTTTGTGCACGGAGGGACCTTATAATACTACAAAATCATCATCATCATCATCTATGAATTATACTAATAAGGCACTAGACCTCCTTTAACCTATACTCGAATCCCAACCCAGGCAGGAATTTTCAACTAGAAGTGAACTGGTAAGAAACCCAGAGGTAGCTTCGCGAGTATCGGTGCTTTACACTGGGCACAATAAAGGACCAAGGAGGTCTTTTCGTAGAAGAGCTAGGGGCTAATGAACCCGGATCTCCTCGTATCCGCTTCTTTCTCTCTCATGGTCCTTACCATATATGCCTAGAGCACGGAGGGACCTAAATCCTACAAACACACACTTTAACCTATACGACCAGCACGATTAGCTCAGTTAGTAGAGCACCGGACTTCAAAACCATTGAAGTTAGACCGCGTGGGTTCGGTTCCCGGGCTGGTACACTAACAAAAACTTCTTGTCTTTCGGATGAGACGTTAAACCGAGGCCCCGTGCGACGGTGCTTTACACCGAGCACGTTAATGAACCATGGCGGATCTCAGCAGTAGATTCGTCATGTATCCTTGCACTATCCCCCGAAACAACTAACCGTCTTCTGGGGGCGTCGCTCATATGGGCATATGCTACGGTAGAGACGATAAATAAACAGAAATACACACTTTAACCTATACCTAAATATTTCTCATCCTGCAGTGTTATAAAATTGAATAACGACATAAGTGTCAACCACGGAAGTGGTTTTGGCTTCAGATATGATCAAAATGAATCTCTCAGGTTATGGTTCAAAATACTATTAATAAGTTATCAAATCATAACTTTAAACAATGAGTACAGTTCAGGACTGACTGATATTCATAGGTGTTTCTTTGGTTGGTACTGAAAGACCTTTTCATCCTCTGAGAAGAAACAAAGATAGATAAAAAAAAAAGTTAAAACAACTACAACAAATTTACTTGAATTAAGCTTAAACATGATAACAATTACTTTTGTAAAAACAAACACCATTGGATATAGGTTGAAGACAGTTTTAGATAGGATTAAATCGTTCTTTCCATTTATGTTTAATTAATAAATGTACCTATTTCATGTGTGTAAAAGAAATTTTCACAGAGTAACAACTCATATTCTAACAAATATTTTTCTAACAGGATTTTCCCCATCTTTCCCTTTCTTTGAATTTGCATTGAAATTTCCGAATAACGGGAATTTTGTCAAGACAATTCCCCCCCCTTTTTTTTAAAATTATTTTTACATTCATAGTTTCCCTTTTCTAATTGAATTCAATATATAATTCTAGAATGCCATCAGGTTCGTTCACCATCAGTACTTTCAGTGCTTTGATTTCCCGTTAGAATCACTCTAATGTAAATCAAAGCACTGAAAGTACTGACGGTGGACGTTTCTGTTGGCATAGTGATTCTTCTATTTGTTGAGAAAATAGAAAATTTTTCATGTAAAATTACGATAAAAGGAAAATGACCGTAAGCGTCCACCAAAAATGAAGATAAACAGGGGAAAGAGAGTAAAAACTGGTTCAAACCGGGTTGAAGTGATCAGTAATTTTTAATAAATTTGCAAAATCAAATTCAAAAGCAATTATACTGAGATTATTTTTCAATGATTATCAATACAAAACATTTTTTGAATTACAGTCGTTTAATCCAAGCTGCAGGTTTTCTCTGTCTTGAATTAAAACCTTTGACAAGTTTTATAATGATGTATCCCTTATTCCCGATAGGCATATTCAAAACGCATTCCAGAGCGACCTACCACATTAAAGCTTAAAAAAAGTTATTACACAAAAAATCAATAAGGTCCCCTGACTCTAAAAAGAGGTTTTTGAACTTGGATTAAAGGGGCTTATGGTGGAACTACAACAAAGATATATCCTAAAAATGCAAACAAAAACGACCAAAACGAGTCCAGCCATTTAGTGTGATAAGGTTTTTAGTTCTATACATGCATTAAAAGAAAAACAAAATATCCTCTTCATCTTTAACAAATATATTAGAAACATACAGCCCATTTTTGAGAGAAGAAAATAATAGGTTTATTTAAGTACGAGATGAAAAGTATTATTTTATGTCATAGGGGTATTAAATTTAAAACCATATCATACTATGAGAATATGCGAAGCGAAATGGAAAAAATATCCTACCACAAAAAATAAAAAAGAATAAAGATAAGATAGGAGATGATAACATAATATCTTCAAGGAAGGTGTGCTCTTCCCCTTGTTATGAATTCGTTTCCTTAAAGCAATTGTTTTTAATTACTTACTTCCCGTCTCAACAAAACTATTTAAGCGGAGAGGATCTTGTCATACTTAATTCCCGTTTTACAAATCTATCTAAAGATGACCATGTATAAATCACATGAAGTATTGCCTCTCGATAGATCTAGTACAATATGCTCCCTGAAAAATATGGCCTGTTGTTAGACCTTTGCAGAAGAAAATAACGGCCTTGGTGACATTTTGCGCATGGGGAAAGTTAGAGACTTTTCAACGAAAAATTCAGTTATGAGTTCTCAGGTATTTTCACAACAGTTATCCTATGAAAAAAAAATAAGTGCAGTGGAGCAACCTTATAATTTCGCCGCGTGATATTATTAAGTTATTAGAAATGAACAGAATATTTTTTTGATTTCATGAAGGCATGAAACTAAAAACCATAATAACATTCATGTATGAATCAGCTTCGAAATATTCGTACACTGTCATGTTCTTTTAAGTTTCATATCGCCATGAAATCAACAACATCTCTTCATCACCTAACATTTCAAAGGGTCTTACACAGGAATGTAGAACGACTATTCTAGATTCAGAAAAATCAGGATAGTGCAAAATTTTCGAACCTAGTCAGTCTGCGCAATCCACGCAGTCTTACTAGAATCGACACTACGCAATACACAGAAGTTCCTTTTCCTGTAACGGGTCACATTTTCATTCTTATCTCAAATAAGATCATTAATTACCTTGTAGAAGATAGATGTAAGATAATAGAGATCAATGGCCACAATTCGAGGTTTATATTGTTTTTTGTTTTTTTTTTTTTTTGTTTTTTTTTTTCAAAAAAAAATGTTCTTGTGACGTACCACCGCCACAAGAAAAAACTTCCGTCACAAGGTCTGGCGACAGTAAGCCATAGGTCCCTTGACTTATGAGTTTTGGGTATTATTTCTGCTGTGCCGTCGAGTATTGTGTAACCCCAAACTGACTTACTTCGTTAACGACTCTAAAGATAGTAGACTCGTGAAAGTTCCGTAAGATTTCGAACTCATGCTCTATCACAATGCTAACCGAGGTTTCCTAATGAAATCATTAGGAAACCTCGGTTAACACTGTAAAAGTATATGACTTCCGAAAGGTTGCATAACAATAACGGGTCTACGACCTTGAATTTTGCAATTTATTATATAAGAAGGCATTCGGCGGTATCTTTTTCAAAAACTGCAATTTTTTTTCTCCTTGGTCAAACTTTTGTCATTTGTAAGTGATAAACTCACACATTATCTCATGATGATTAGTCATTGTAAAATTTTAAATGAATAAAACAATAACCGGTGATAAAGTGTCATCGACATTGTTTAATCATTTACATTACAACCCTTTAACAAGGGCGTAATTCCCATTCGGCAATTTACGCAAGCGCGTTAAAGAAATTTTAATCTGTTGGAAAAAATCTTTGATGAATATTCAGAACACCGAAACTACAGATTATTCAAGATGTAGTTACGATGTTTTGATTATTCTACAACGCTCAAATTATAAAAAAGGGAGCGGACGTAGGGCATTCATCTTTTGTCAAAGTCCACATATTGTCTTTATCCTATATATTCTTTGGCTGTCGCCTTCTGGTGCGTATAGATTTCGAAGTCCTAGATACGCATATGCGTATGTTCGTTCGTTTGTTTGAATGGGGTAAACGCCGCTATTATAAACATTCATCCATTTTTCTGTGGCTGGATCGCCTAAAAAGGATTCCTTGTATTTTTCGCGCTTGTACAACCGTAACCCGTTATATTTTTTCCTTGCATCCAGCCGCTCTCCAATCTACAGGTAGTTACATCATGAAATTGACATTCATTTTAATCAAAACCGTTCTTGATCACTCACTCAGCGCTCACTTCATGAATTCAAAACACTCTCTCAAATCGATCAAAAACGATTCAAAATTACTAAGAAATGATACAATCAACAACTACGTTGAAGCTGAATATAAAACGAAAAGACCCGAGATTTCGCTGACATTATTGAAATTGCAAGCGTCTGATAGGCTCTTTAAGAAATGGGAAGCTATTTATTGAACTTGTGTGCATATTTTATTAAAGGGAGGTAATGAAAATTTTGTTGATCTTGAACAAAATTTGCGATAAAGGATTACCTCCCATTAAATTCACTGAAAACTCGCTCCACTCACTCACTCAATTTCATTCCAAAATCATGCCAAAATCATTCATCTCGCGATGTTCTTAACTGTACCACAAGCACAGCTTGAACTCACAACTACTGGTTATAAGTCAATCGCGATGACAACTATGCTACCTGGCAGTCCACTTTACATCTGCCATTTTTAAATTAATCTGATGGGCATCTGCTTCCGAATTTGCATGAGTCCTTTATGCATAAATAAAAGATGCATAGTGGCATTTGTTCATGTTGTGAATGTATGAAACCAAAAACTAATCACACTTTTTTAATACGCGAAGCGAGTTCACACATTTATGTGAGTAGGTTTTAAATCCATACCTTCGCGAGATCGCAAGTACTCTCTTCATATCTTATCATTTTTAAGCGATGGGGAAAATATCTGTTAAAGTCATTGGGGTATGAAACTAAAAACCTTATCACACCGTATTAATACGCGAGGCAAACTTGCAAACAGTCAGTGGTATGCACGAAGGCAATTTAATAATACGATACTTACCCTATTTAGCATACGTCTAAATATTTTTCCTCGGTCCTGCGCCCAGGATAACAAATCTGGTTTAAAAAAGCGAGTTATAATTCGCAAACACTTCGCAACGTTCTGTCATCCTGATGTTATGGCAAGCCATAAACAGGTCTAACATTAACTGTTATGTGTTTTTTATTTATTCGTTTATTTGTTTAATTATTTGTTTGAACACGGTTTACGCCGAGAGGGATTGATCTAGGTTGAAGAACTTGTTTCCCCATCGATGTAAAATAAATGGGTTTAAGCCAACGCCGTTTTCAGCAATCTTCCAGTTATATGCAGGGACTCGAGCATCTAACAATAGATTCATGGTATTACTCAAACCAGTATCACAATAACATCCTTTCCCAGCCCAAAGCTGGTCATTGTAAAATTTATATAACCTCAAAATGGGACCTGTGATATGCTTTTCGCGACAAGGCGCATTTGCTTACGCATTGCCTAGGGGTTCTTATTTCTTGGGTTGTGTGTTCAATTCTAGCTGGACTAACATCCAATTACTTTTCAACACTTTGTCTCAAATTATTTCAATGGTGTGCAACTTAAACGTCCAAACTACAGATGTTCCAAGAACTACTACTTTTACTTACAACGTTTTGGATGCGCCTAAATGATCTGCTGTTTGTTTCAAGTCTGTGACCATGTTATTAAGCACACATATTCTACGTTATATATGACCTGGTAGGGCGGGGCTTAGCCATGACGTAATTTGGCGAGTTTACTTTTCAATATCATGGTTTGTTTACTAAGTTTGTTGGCAAGTTACCATTATTGTGTAACTGTGTCTTAAAACTAAATGGATAAACGTGCTTAGCGAAATTGAACACATTTTATCGTTTGGTTACCAAAAACTCGTAACTTTAGCTTGTCCAAGCTGAAGTTAAGAGGGTTTCATTACCCGCCTACGAACTAAACTTTTCAGTTAAACATGTCGACTGTCTACAGAAGTGAGTAGATATAGAAAAGCTGGTTCACGCTAACCTTAAATGCATTGACCCTCGCCGCTAGGCTACGCCCTGCCAGAGGAAAAATCATGGATTATACACGTATTTAGTTTTCATATCTGAAGGGTGTGACGCGACACATGTCAAGTGGCTGGGGCAAACGATGGGCAAACTGAACCCCTTTTCGAATGAAAAAATAAATGATATCAGTCCCATTTTCTCATGAATCGACAAGTTACATGGTTACCACATGATAGGAAATTCGGACAACACATTTATATAATACAAGTTCATTGTTATGCTTCTATTTGTGTTATCAACAAGGTTGTACAATGTATAATCTGCGATATGTTGGGTTTACTGTGTTGGTTGTATGCCTTTCACATCTTGTGGCAGGCAAGTTAACTTTTCGACATGAAATTAACATTCCCGGAAATGCCCCAGTGGATCCGGAAATATACATGAATGTGGTAAGTGTAAGATACTTATATTTTTTCAGTTTTCAAAGAAAGAAGTTGACTGATAATTTTCGAATTTGTGACCGGTCCCGCGAAAAAGAACCATCTTGGACTTCGAAATATTATATCTGACCTCCCAGAAGAGGTCAACCAGATGTTTTTATTTGAAAATAATCTTATACGGGAAGTTAGAATTACAGTTCTATGTTCAGAAAGTGACTTAAGTGGGAAATATTTGATTCTAGTCAGCCTACGCCGTGCGTGCAGTCTGATTAGAGTCGGAATTTTACGCACTACCAAATAGTCCCTTTTCGCCTGAAGGATCATGCGAACGACGACGACACCAAGGCTATAGCAATACGTCGGGTTCTCTCCAAAAACAGCCGAGCTAAAATGTATGCAACTTGGAATTCATAACTTGGAAGGACAAATAATGTCTTGAATACCCAGAAACATGTTTGTGATAATACCAGATGAGGGTCATTAAACGGTAGAAATAGTCCCTGCGTTCAGGATGACAAAACGGTGCGAATAGTTTGCCAATTACACCCTGCTTTGCACGCAAAGCAGGATATATTTGGCAAATTGTTCGCACCGTTTTATCACCCTGAACGCAGGGCAGTTTTTCCAATTATATCCCGCTTTGCTTGTGTACTTTTGTGCAAAGTGGGATATAATTGTCAAACTGTTTGCACCGTTTTGTAATTCTGAGCGCAGGGATTATCTAGTGACGATATATCCATCAAATAGGTATTTTGTTAGTTTTTTTTCTCTTCAATTTAAATTTTTGTAATTTACTTGAAACAATCGTGGTGAATTATTGTTTAGCAGAACAGGTGAAAGAAATACCAGGAATCCATTGTTAGTTGCTCCGATTGCAACTGCAAGATTGTTGAAAGCGGCGTTAAACCCAATCAAACAAACAAGGAAACGACGCTTTTACTGCACAATGGCGATTGCACCGCGCTCACGGCGTGTTTACTGCGTTCTCGCCGCCTGTACACTGCGATGCTCGGGCACTTCAGTCTTTTCAAATATAAATCGATTCTACTGGTCAGATCATTCTTAGTTTTTGAAGTATGGATAAGCCTAATAGAAGAAGAAAAGGAATAGGGCCAATAACAAAACCGTAAGAGAAAAGGTCCCATTAAGATTATGCTTTATATCAATATCATTCCGAAGCTGTTGCAATTAGGTTTGACGTGAGCAAAAAAAACCTGCCCTTTCAACGCCCATTCTCTATTTATTTTCAATCGGAATATGTATGCACGTTGTGTTTGAACTGACAATTCTGAACTTCGTAGGGGGAACGCCTTAGTAGCGATGTAGGGACGTAGTGGAATCGTGTAGAATGCAGCATGGTCGATGGTACAAGCGCATCTGCCTTTCTATGTCATTTTCACTGCGCTCATACTCCGATGTCACGGCGCTGCTGTCGCGCTTCTATGGCGTTGTTTTCGATCACATTGCGCTGCTGCGGCTGCCTCACGACGCTCTTACTGCGAACTTACCTCGTCGTGATCTTACGGCGATTGTTTTGTGAATGCTCAAAGGGCACGTCGTTGGATCACGATTTGACGTTCGTTTGACCTGCGACGTTCTAGGCAATTACACGACATTCCCACCTCACTCTAGAATTTTCAGAGCCCGAGGTTATAAAACTTTTCTCATTCTCGATTCAAAATTTTCTCAAATTTAAATTTGTCATTAAAGATGCAAATCTGCTTTGATACCCATTTTGATGTATTAACATAAAAGATGATATTAATAAGTTGTTATAAATAAAAACTTATTAATTATATCTGTTATTTTCATACATTTATTTCAATTTAAAATTTAAGAAAATACTCAGTTGAACCTGAGAAAAGTTTTATAACCTCGGGTCCTGATCGCCTTGAGAGTGCTGTAGCATCGTCGTCCAGGCCTTTTAATTATATTGCTACATCACACCGTACAACCGGCTGCGGCGATGACGGGTGAGAGTCAACTACGACAGCACCGGAACATTATGCCGAGGAGACGGTAGGTCAAATAAATTTATTCGTGTAAATAAACGATTGAAGATCTGGTATTCTAAAGCAGATAAATGATCGTGTAATCAATAAATGCTATTTTAAGTATAATCATCCGCCGACATTTCTTCCACATTTGAAGCCATAATTCAAAAAAATAAACACACAGCGGGTCCCCAAAGACGAGATGTATAAAAAAAATGTTGCCTCTGTAGACAGTCGGAATTTCACGGGGTTGACGTAGACGACAGAACTGAATTATTTGTGATTGCCGATATCGACAGACCCTTATTCAGATTCTCGCAGAAAAATGATCATTTTTGGTGTCGTATTTTTCAATAACACATCAAAACAATTTAGATCGACATACATGCTGATATTCATGTCTACTATTTTTCAAATGGTGTGTTAAATCGAAAAATATTTCAAGGGATTTAATGTAGGATTTCAAATACTCACAAACCAAGAAAAAACAGTTGTGATCAGACTGAATATCTCGTATACGTTTTTTTTACTTGTAATTCCAGTGACTAAGTATACAATCGACGAGTCAAAATAGCAAATTCTATTGGAAAACATATTTGGCCTGTCACTCATTATCTTTCGTAAACTTTCGATAATATTCACTAGTTCACAAGAATGATTTTTATTTTATCTAAAATTAAATTTTGCTAACATAGCCAGGGATCGTAAAAGGAGGATTATGAAAAACAGAAAAATCTATCCGTTACTTTTCTGAAACATAATTTTATTTTATGTAAAGGCCACTGAGCAATAGGAAATTACTTCATGTATATATATAAGACAGGGTGAGAGGGAGATTCGATCTTCGGACCTCTGCACTGCGAGTCTCTGACCTAATGCATATATCTCATTCTATTCTGTTATCACGATTGGGTATATTATTTTACTTGAAAGTAATGTTTGCCTATTGTTTATCCAAATAAGGAAGTGTTTTTCGAATACTAAAGAAAGTTTATTTTTTTTAATTATGGCTTCAAATTTGTAAGAAATGTCGGCGGATGATTAAACTTCGGCTGTGTACAAGTTGAAATAGCATTTATTGAGAGATATGCGAAATATGAGAGCAGAAGGTCTAATTTCGTAACTTTTCATGGGAAACCTCCGAAATAATCAATGATCGTGGCCTTATTTGGGAGGGATATGAGTAAAGATTTATTCTATAGAAGCGCTGAACACTTACACGATCATTTATCTGCTTTAGAATACCAGATCTTCAATCGTTTATTTACACGAATAGATTTATTTGACCTTCCGTCTCCTCGGCATAATGTTCCGGTGCTGTCGTAGTTGACTCTCATCCGTCATCGCCGCAACCGGTTGTACGGTATGTACATACTCAAAAGTATTTCATTGAGAATTAAAACTATTTTTGCTTCCATTCAAAATGCATGAATATTGATGGACACAGCTAAACTTAGATTATGTTAGGATGTGTTTTAGCACCAGCATAAGTCAATCAATACAACTGTCAAACTTTCTCGAAACGTTCAAGAAATGTATTGCTTTGCACGTGAACCTACGTGCACAACGGGGCGCATTCTTAACAATCTCGATGTTTTTGAATCCTAAACCACAAGCTTATTTTCAAAACGTGAAGAAAATGGAGTATTTTGACAAAAAAAGTTGAAAGAGAGCAAATCTTTCGTTACTGGTCGGTCTGCATAGACCATGCAATATGATCATAATCGACACTTTTCAAACTTTAATTGTTCTCATATTTGTTCCAGTCCCAACTGATCACAAGTAAAGGATACCCCTGTGAGAATTATGACGTCCATACCAAGGACGGATTTATACTGAGTATACAACGGATTCCTCATAGTCGCCATGGACGAAGATTTGGTAAGGACCTTTTCTTATGCCACAACGAATTATGTAGAGTTTAATCCAAAAGCACCACTTCTAAGATAACTTTCTCGTCACGCAGAAAAGGGTCCGTTTAGCAGCTCGGTATTTTATTACAAACACCTGCCCTGTGTTCAGTATGTTAAAACGTTTCGCGAGCGCTTTTAGGTGATACCCTGCTTTGCACCTGCGCCTACGTGCAAAGCGAAGTATCATTTCGAAAACGCTTCGCTAACGTTTTTATCCTGAACGAAGGTTTGGTCCGAGATTATAAAACTTTTCTCATTCTTAACTCAAAACTCTCTCAAATTTTAATTTGAGATTACAGCTTTAATTCTGCTGTAATACCAATATAAATGCATGGGTATTTATAGAATAACAAATTCTTGCCGTTGTTTATTGAAAATTTAACCACGCTTCTGAGTTCTAAGGCTCAATGAATAATCCACGAGAGCTTTATTCATTGAGCCTTAGAACTCATAAGAAGCGTGGTTAAATTTTCAATAGATAACGGTTAGAATTTGTTATTATAATTCTATCATGACTAAATTTTCACTATTCCATGGGAAATAATCGCGAAGAAACCAAGTCTACAACAACTGCGGATTAGTTTCATTTGATAATGCAAGCTATTCTTTTTCACCAAAGTAAGCGACGGTAAGCAATATTAAGCACTCGATTCTTTTAAATTTAGCCCTAAATTTGAATAAGAAAAATGAAAAAATACATGAATAATTATTCTTAATTCGTTTTTGTCAATATTAGCATACTAACATATGCACCTATCCCGCTATCTTCAATCCAAAATTTCAAGTGGACCGGGAATTCATTTTTTACAGCATCAAGGGAACTTAAGTTGGTGCGTAGGTAAGGGGTAGGATAAAGGATAAATGCCAACGTCTAAGAACCTCACTGAATGCCTAAATAAGAAAGAGTATTTAACAATCAAATAAACTATCAGTCGAAGTCTTTCGCTTTTCAACCATTTCCTTAATCTAGAGTAACCATTCTACCTTTCCATACATTTGTTTAAATGCGACATATTGTTGAGCTCAGATTTATCAAATCTTTCTTCAAAAAAAATTCTTTACGGAATTCCTAGATGGGCCCTTTACGTGTGACGGATGACAAATACGAAGACCACTAGGCTCGATCTTTTAAATATACATTTAACCATATTTTAATTAATGGACTATCGCACTATCACAAAATTATTCCACATGGGATAGTTTATTTACCATATAAGACACTGTAAATTTCAATATTTCGTAAATAAATTGCCTTTATTAAAAATAACAACCAAACTTATCACAAGAAATGTTATTTTCTTGATAATTTTTACCCAAATATCGAAAGTAAGGGTTTCTTATAAATATTTTTTATGATTTTATGGTCCGTTACATTGAATATGTAGATAACTTTATGTCTGTTTAAATTACATTTCTTTTTTTGTTTTTGGCTTTTAGTTAACCGACCTTTTCATGCTTTTCCTTACAGTGTCATCTACAAGACCGGTTGTTTTAGTACAGCATGGGTTATTGGCCAGTTCCTCTGACTGGGTCGACAATTTAGCCAATCAGAGTCTTGGTTTCTTACTGGCAGATGCAGGTTTTGATGTTTGGCTTGGTAACATGCGGGGAAACACATATGGACTCAGACACGAAAGGCTGAAACCGGACCAGAAAGAATTTTGGGACTTTACGTAAGACAACAATATGCATGTTTATAGCTGATGTTTTTTCTTTATTGATCCAGCAAAGATCAGCGAGAATTTGACTTTGTTTTTTTTTTTGTTTGTTTGTTTTTACAAAAGTAGAATTGTCATTCTAGATTCAGTTAATTAGCTCTAATTGAGTTATATCGACACCGCGCCATTACAAAGGCTATCAAGGCTAGCATGATAAATACATCTAAAATTATTTTCGTGAGAGTTATGCCCCTTTCTACACGCGTCTCTATCAAAAGTAGAGAAGTTCAGTTAGTAACATCGTGAAATTGACATTCCTCTCAATGAAAAATCTAAATCGCTATCTCATCGCTCCATTTATCAATTCAAAACAGTCACTCAAACCACGCCAAAACGCCCCAAAAAAGACTAAAAAGGTAAAATCTACAGCTACATTCAAAATAAGTGTAAGAAAAAAATCGCGATTTTACTGACATAATTGAAATTGAAAGTGGCTGATTGGTTCATGAAGAAAAAGTAAGATATTTTTAGAACTTGTATGCATATTTTATGAAAGGGAAACGAGGTAATAAATTTCGCTAGTTCTGTTGACCCTGAACAAAAAAGCGGTATTGGATTACCTCCAATAAACTAAACTCAAAACTGACTCCTCACACTCATTCAATTTTATTCCAAATTCATTTCAAAATTATTCACATTGTCAATTTTACGACGTTGTTTACTGTATATAAAACGCTTGGTGATGATCATTATACTAGCTCTAAAAAGAGAACTGGCCTATAATGCGCATTTTACTCTTCATTTTTTTCTTCAGATGGGATGAAATGGCCGCCTACGACCTACCAGCCAACATTGACAAAGTGCTGAGTGTAACGGGACAATCCAGTTTGGTGTACATAGGCTATTCGCAGGGGTCCCAGATCGCCTTCGCCGAATTATCCTCCAACAAAAAACTGGCGTCGAAGATAAAACTGTTCGTAGCCTTGGCTCCTGTCGCTTATTTAGGTAACTTGAAAAGTCCGATCAGGTTGCTGGCGCCTCTTGGAAAGGACATCACGGTGCGTATTCCGGATTCGCCACGATTTTCACGTCCCCGTTGCGATTGATCGTTTTTTTTACCTGTATGTTTGTCTGTTTGTCCGTTTGTCACCACAAAAACTTTAACATAGGCAAAAACTTTTGATTTGGTATGGGAGGGAGCCTTCATATTTCACATGAGTATTGCTTGTGACAAGACCTTTCTATTGGTATAATTTTCAAGGTCATCTGTCAAGATCAATGTCATTTTTCAAGGTCAAATATGTGGAAATTTTAGACTTCAGTATTGACTACACGGACTACGGTATTGAATAAAGGATTGCTGTAGATTACGTATTGTATCAAAATACTGAATCTGGAGATTGGTAGTGGCGGGGGACATTGGTGTTTCACAAAAACATCTTGTTTTTATTTAACCTTTACAGTTATTTGAAATTTAAGAAGGACCCCATTTAAAAGAATTGACGATAACAATGAATTGTTCATGCATTTCTCCCCATGCGCTAGAATATTGTAAAAAGGAGAAATTGTATTATTTTTTTCTTTTTCAACCCTTCTTTTCTCATGTGTACAAACTACAAATCCCTGAATTATGCCCGATAGGTTTGAAAAAAATACGAGTAGTTGGATCTATTCTAGATGTTCAGTTATTCCCTATGGCAACGGGGGTGACCATACCCCCACCCTTTTTCAGGAACCACCAAGCTTGCTCCCTGTCGCTTAAGGTAACTGCGGACACGTAACACAGTCGAATTTTCAACTTCTTTAAATCACACTATAATTGTTGTGAATTTTCTTTGAAATTTGGTAGTTTACTCAGACGCAATAAAAAGGGACTCTGCGCACGTTCAGTTGACTTTGTGACGTCATTTAGGGGCCAATCCCCTTTCAACCGCAAAAGAACAGTTCTTCACAAACTTTACGATGACGTTGCCAACATCAAAATCAACGAAAGACTGATTTTGGCATAGTATTATTTGATAACATAGCCAAAAGATCACCATAGTCGACCGAAAAGCATTTTAGAAATTTGTCTTTCTTCTTGAGCGTATCGACTTAAGTCCCACCAGAAGCCGAATTGCTTAAACATGACCCCAAATTGCTACACTTACGTCCGCGGTACACTCCATTTTTCCATACGATCTCTTTTCGCAGTTCTGAACAGAGCTCGGAAACTGGGACTGCCCCGGACGTAAGTGTAGAACTTTTGGGTTATTTTTAGGAAATTCGGCTTCTGGTGCTATTTGGTCAATACGCTGGGAATATGGATATCTTGGAACACAAAAATAACAAGACGCAATCCGTTACCATATTATGATATGCCTAGTTTAAATCAATTTTTCATTGATTTTCTTTACCTCAACGCTAACTCAAGCTGGAACGTTGATGCTTTTGACGTCATAAAACCACTTGCGAAACGACGTACTTGCATATCTTTGCACGAATTATTTCCAATGTCTATTCGATAGAATACATGAGTGTTCCGAGTTCCTCTTTTCTCAGGACTAGTTAAGTTCTTGTGTTCTGGATATATGAAAACATTTAGTGTAAAACTTATAGATTATAACAATTCTCAGAACTACTCTTTTTCAGTTCTTTAGTAACCTTTTCGGAGTTAAAGACTTCTTTCCCAGCAACACACTGACCAAGTGGCTTGCAAGATATGTATGCAAGGATGGATTACCGAATTTGCTGTGTGAAAATATTTTGTTTGTATTTGGGGGATACGATTTCAAGAATTTGAACTCTGTAAGTATTTGATTTGTTGATTTGTTTAGGAATAACACTTATTTCAACATTATTGCAAATATATCAAGGCGGTTGGTGCCTCTACCCATCGTTTCTCAAACCAGTTGGAACAACCACAACATTTCACCCGAGCCAATGGCTTCACATCCCACTTATGTGTTCTGCTTATCGTACCGAATTCTCTGGGCAGACGGGGCACAAACGTAAAATACCTGGACTGTACAATCACATATTTTTGAATCGTTGAAGAGAAGTTTGACCGAAAAATTATGACATCACTACTTTACGTCATATTCAATTTAGTTATTGATGAAATTTGTTTACATGAATGTGTAACTTGTAAATTCTTTTTCCTCTTTAATTGTAGTCACGTATACCAGTTTTTGTAGCCCATTCTCCTGCAGGGACATCCACCAAAAACATCCTACATTATGCCCAGGTAATAAAAGAAGAAAACTGCCTTTTTGTAGTCGTAAAAAAAAATTCGCAAGATATTTCATTGGCATTTTTTTTCTTTGTGAGTGTGGTGTGTCGAAATGATTGTCAGAAGAAGTAAATGATACAAGAAAAAACCGTAAAACGGGTTGTAATAGGTTAGGGTTCGTCGTCGTCGTTGTCGTTGTTGTTGTTTTTCATGAAAAGGAGGAACAGTAACAGTCGGTTTAAGAGTCTCCCTTTTTAAAGGGAGATTCTTAGACTGACTCTTGCTTTTAAGCTTATCTGTTCTCGTGATGTTATAAGGGGAATTTTTAGGCTAATTATCAGAGTTTTGTACTTAATATCCTCGTGGAAGAGTCATTTATACATTTAATAATCTATATCGATGGCTCAGCGTAAAACGGTATTAACTGCCTATAAACATATGGGCAGTTACAGCTGTTTCATGCTGAGCCATAAGTGAAAATGGACTATTAAACCATTACGTGTTGCGAAATCATCCTGCGAGCCTAGTAGAAATAAGTGACAAAAAATTATTTTTGTCTCTGACTAACGGTTAAAAATGTCGGTCATTGAGAGTCCGACCCCCGTCAATTTAAGTGTTTACACTCTAGAGGCCACAAATATGGTCCAATCTTCATTAAATTTGGTCAGAATAATTCTGAGGTCAAGAGGTTGAACCCTATTGAAAATGGGAAGGATCCATGCAAAATCACGGGAAAATGGGTCCTAATGACAATTTCCTTGCTTTACGTAGGAAGGATCCGAGTGATATCACAGGAAAAGGGGCATTAATAACAATTTTCCTGTTTACACGCAAGAGGCCGCAAATATGGTTAAACCCTCATGAAACTTGGTTAGTATATTTGTAATGTTTCAAGAATGAAATCTATTGAAAGTCGAGCGGATTAATGCCAAATCACAGGAAAAGGGCCTTAGTGACAATTTTCTTGTTTTTACTCAAGCAGCAACAAACACGGCCTTATATTTATGAAATGTGATCAGAATATTTGTCAAATCACAAGGACCTACCCCATCTAAAACGGGATAGATCCAGTTTCTTGTTTACACTCTAGCAGGACACATGAAGCCGCATGGGTAACCAGAATATATGTCTTGTCACAAGGTTGAACGCCATTGAAAACAGCATCGTTCCTTGCAGAGATTATTTACAAGACTATCATTTAAGTACAATTAAGAATTTTTCTGAAAAATTTGGCCTTTGATTGTCGTTAATTGAGTTAAGGAGAGGAAGGTGAGCGATAAAGGACCATCATGGGTCTCTAGTTGTACTTTGATAGTCATCAACGACGAGTTCCTGAGCGAGATAACCTATTTCTTAAATAGTATTTCAGTCTCTGGCCTATTTTCATAACATTAATGATTCATCGATGGAAAAAGAACCATCTTGGAGTCCCGTGGAAAGAGTTTGAAAGGGGGGTAAGAATTAGGCATACAGTATAAAACATCGTGAAATTGACATTCATCTCGATCAAAAACAATCTAAATCGCTCACTCAGCGCTCCATTCATTCATTACAAACACTCACTCAAACCATTCAAAAACGCTCCAAAATCACTATACAGATAAGATCAACAACTTCATTCATAAAAGACATATAGCTACAAAAAATGGCGATTTAACTGAAATAATTGAAATTATGAGCGCCTGATAGGTTCTTCAATAAATGTGCAGCTATTACTAGAAAATGTAAGCATATTTTATTAAAGAGGGTATTAAATATCGATAAACTTGTTCTTCTGGAACAAAATTAGCGATATTGGATTACCTCCCTTTAATTTCGTTCAAAACTCGCTCCTCCCGCTCACCGCTCATTCAAATTCATTCCAAATTCATTCCAAATTAATACATCTGGTCAATTTCTCGATGTTGTTAACTATAGGTCAAGCAGAGAATCCTTCCGAATAAGTACCTAATTACATTATTTCTTGTTTTCCGAAAGATTATCGAGAAGATTATCGAAAAATAACGGTAGATTGTCACTTGAAAATGTCATCGCCAAACCAGTGAAATTACCAAAAGGTTATACCCTGCTTTCGTCCTTTTGAACCCATTTGACGCTATCTAAGCTGGACCCATTCCATTTATGACGTCATAACGTTGCCTAGTAATAACGTATCACGTGCAAAATGACGTGGTTTTAGAAACTTATCTTTAATTTTCGTTTTTCTTCTCTTCTTTACATGGAAGAACATGAATTATTCTTTTGAATTTTCGAGTAAGATCGGTAAATCTTTCATTTCGTGAACAACAGAGACTAAAGTTTTTGTTGTTCACCCAATGAAAGAGAAACGATCTTGCACTGAAACAATCGCTTATCCTTAAATTTCATTGTCCCTTTTTCAGTCAGTACAGAGTGACAAGTTTCAGAAATTTGATTATGGTCGTGAAGGAAACTTACAGCATTATAATCAGGTAGGTGTAAATCACCCCTGCGTTCAAGATGAAAACATTCGCGGAACGTTTGAGAAATGGTACCCCGCTTTGCAAAGCGGGATACAATTTCAAAACGAGAGCGGACATTTTGGATCCAAAATTTCGTTGCCGATCTTTCATTCTGTACAGAGTGATAAATTTCGGAAATTTGATTTGCACGTGTTCTCGCCTGCAAACTTTTTGGATCCTGAACGCAGAACTGCCCTGTGTTCAGGATGTAAAAATCGTTTCGAGAGCGCTTTGAGATGATACCCCGTTTGTGCACGTGCGCATACGTGCAAAAAACGAGGTATCATTTCGAAAGCGCTTCGCTAATGATTTCATCCTGAACGCAGGGCTGGTGACCTCTGTTTGTTTGTTTGTTTGTTTGTTTGTTTGAATCGGGTTTTTACGCCGTTTTAACAATCTTTCAGTTATATCGCAGCGGCGGCTGGAGTACCTAACAATGGTTTCCAGCTATTTCTCTCATCAGTACTACCTTCACACCATTTCTTAGCCTCCAGTTGCTATCTGACATAGGTCTACGATTGTTAAATCATAAGTGAGAGAAAAAGCCATCGTGATAAAAACTGCAATCATGCTCAAATTGACCTTAAACCCTATTAAAAAACAATTCGAACTCCTGTAAATTAAAGCGTCGAATCATTGTCTAAGGTCATAGTGTAAGAACCATAGATTGGCAACATCTTGATTCAGAGGTCCCGAGGTCGATTCCTAACTGCGCATATCTCTCAAAGATCTTCACCAATATTTTTTGATTAATTACTAATCATTTTTTTCTCAAAAGTAGAAACAAGAAGGATTTTTGGAATTGTTTCCAATCGATGTGAAATTCAATATAATCAAGAATCGATCTCCCTATTTATCAAATTTTCTTACAGCTTTGGAGTGTGAAAATGTGTATACATTTCTTAGTTAGATTTCATTTCAAGATTTTTTTATGATATGAATAGAACGAATTTCGTTAAGCAACAAGTTAATCAGGATCACATGTACCCGGTCTAAATTTATCATTTCTGAATGTACGTAGTTCACCTCATTGAAGGAAGATTTTGTGTGGACTTCGCTGACAATATTCATTTTTTCTCTATAATGTATTTGTTTATTATTTCACTCAATTCTTTCAACAATGAATTAAAATTACGAATGTTCAACAGCCTAAGTTGTCTGTGAGCGTTGCTCTCATTTTGACGGAGGTCGACACTTTTGCACTACCGAGATAGTTCCTTTTAATCTGTTCGCGTTTTTAAAATAACTTTTTTTTCAGCCTACGCCACCACAGTACGACCTGACAAACATCGACGTTCCAATTGCCTTATACTCCGGGACTGCGGACTGGCTGTCGGTTTCGGAAGACATTGCCCGGTTAAAGCCGCAGCTGCGCACAATAATTCGGCACCAGATTATTCAAGATTGGGAACATTTGGACTTTACATGGGCCATGAACGGACCCCAAGCCTGTTATAATGACATCATTTATTTGATACGGATGCACTATAATTTGACATTTTAGAACTGACATGTGTACAAACATCATATCATTTTATTGCATTAAGGTAGAAAGATCATTCAGGATTCAGAAAGTCACCTAAAAAGAAAGCTTTTCGACCCTGGTCAGTCGGCGCAGATCGCACAGTCTGACCAGGGTCGTTACTTCTCGCACTTCCCGGAAGATGCTCTCATCACGTGACTCATTGGCGTTAAGTATGACGTCGATATAAAAGTACAAATATTTTTGTTTGCTTTTTGTTTATATGAATCTACGAAATTTAATCAAAGGCATCCTTATCCTCTTTTCTGACCAGTATTAATCGTCCTTAGTTGTTGGAATCACGATTTGTCGAACTCTTAAATCGTCTGGTTGTGGATTAAAATTTGAAGCGCGATTAGAAACATTATTTTATTGTACCAATGACTGCGTCTTGAATTCCACTCCCGATTAGTATGAAACTAGGCTATTTGGAGAAAATGAAATCCAAAATCTATCTGAATTTTAGCGTACCTTCAGTCCGTTGATATTTTAATTTTTACTTTCGTTTGTTTTTGCAATGTATGAAGTCCTTATGAGCACAACGTGCTCCATGGGAGCCTTAAGGGTCACCCAAAATCTGCCGAGCATCGTGTGCTCTAGTCATCTACGTCGTGCGTCGTCGTCAATTTCTTTAAACATCTTCATCTCCTTAACTTATTGGCAATATGGGCGAAACAGGGCGGGGTTTATTTTGGCTTTGAAGTCTTTAGATACCGTATTTGTCTTAAAAACAAGTCGGTCAATTTCAACCAAACTTGGCAGAAATATTCCTTGAGTGACCCTTCTCAAAACATGTTCGTAAAACTATGGCCTCGCTCCCCCACCCTCCTCCCCGAAAAAATATCTTCGTGGAAGGCGAAGGCTTATTTTGACTTTGAAATCTTAAACATTTCTCCTCCCGAACCATTGAATCGATTTCTAACAACATTGCCATAGAAATTCATCGAGTGAGCCTCTCCTATTCTTTTCTTATTGCAATTTTTGACTCATTCATCTTCTTTAATTAAGGTCGTTTTTCGTCGTCGTCGTTGTTGTCGCCGTCGAGCGAAAACTTTTGCACTTTAAGATATCTCTGGTGTTACTTAAGTTATTCATTGAAACATGACTGAAATGATGACTATCAAAATAAGAAAATATACAATCAAGGTGTATAATTCAAGGTACATTTTGTGTGACTTATGCCCTCTTTCGACTTAGATTTTAACTTACAATTCAGCACCAAGCGCGTTACTGCAATTACGCACATTATGCAAGTGCGTAATACTAATAAATCCTCTTTCTGAAAATTTCATTGATGAATGATCAAAATATCGTTACTACAGCTTATTCAAGCTGTAGTTACAATGTTTTGATTATTCACCAACGCTTAAACGATTAAAAAATGGGGGAAGAGGGTAGACGGAATTGATCTTTTGTCACTGTCCGCATAGTTCGCCTTTGTCCTATATATTATTCTGTTTGCGTACAGTTAATAACATCGTGAAATCGACAAGATGAGTGATTTTAAATTATTTTTGAATGAAATTGAATGAGTGACATGACTGAGTTTTGAGTGAAATTGAAGGGAGGTGATCCAATATCGCTAATTTTGTTAGGATGAACAAAATTAGCGATACCTTTTACCCCCCTTTCATAAAAATTAATAAAATTTCTATGAATAGCATCCCATTTCTTCAAGAATAAATCAGAACCTCATAATTCTAATTTTGTCAGTGAAATCGCATTTTTTTCTGCTTATATTTACTTTGAATATAGCTTTTGGTTGTATATTTTAAGTCATTTTGGAGCGGTTTGAGTGAGAGTTTGTTATGAATGAATGTGGCGTTGAGTGAGCGATTAGAATTGAATTGAGATGAATATCAATTTCACGATGTAACTAACTGCATAAACTTCAAAATCCTAGTAACGCCTCTATGCATCGAACAGTCGAGCATAGACTCCTGTAAGCGGTTAACTTATTGTTGTTGTTATAAATACGTGTCATCTCTTCACCTTGATAATAGACAACACTAATTTGTCTCCTGCAAAGCAAGAAGATTCCATACAAGAAATATAAAATTGTCATCGAAAGTCGGTGAGCGTAAACTACTTACAGACCGACATTAATCAGTTCGTCTGCACTGACTTTTAAGGTTTTATATCTGCTTATCATTGTGATACTAATTCTCTCACTAAAATGTCGCATTGCTTTTAAACAAGCGCAAACTGAACATTTTCATATTTATGTATTTCTGAATGCATTTTGATCTAGGAATTACACGCATAATAAATTTTTGCATGGCGCTTTATTAGTTCTTGCGTTGTCTGTTTTTTTTTTTTCTTTTTTGGGGGGTGGTGGTGGTGGTTGTTGTTGTTCTTTGTGTGTATGTCTGTGCGTGTCTGTGTGTTTTTATATCCTTATTATACATAACTATTGAAATATTCATGATTTTTTTTCTCTAAGCAGCAATGGATTCAACTTAGCAGCACCAATTATGTCCGAATTTTTCCTTATCCATATTGTTTTTCTAAGAACGATATGAATAGAGGATATTGAATGAGTGGTCATGGATTACTGAATTTATTAAACGAGTCATCTATAAACAGATAAAAAAACGAGGCTATGCCGAGTTTTTTTCTGTTTTAGATGACGAGTTTAATAAATTCTGTATTTTATGAGCACAAATTTTATATTCTATTTATAATATGAACCGAATTTTGCTTAAAAACCGTCAAAATTATTGAAATTCAACCTTTCATTTTTCCGCGAAACTTATAACGCCGCTTGAAATTGACGTCACAATATAAAGATTAGGACGTCATTTTCGCGGTTACAAAATAGCGTTGCTTTTCGCTCTAAGCTCATTTGCATAGTTATTCCACTAATGTAATAACACCTGTGTTATATCAAAAATATTCAACGGGGTTATTTCACTCCCGCGACGTAGGTCATATTATAATGACCAGTTTTAGACAACTCGACCATGAGAACAGGTCACTGGCATTCTACAGAAAGAACCAGTGTGTGAATGCCATGTTGATTAATCAGGACAACAAAGAAAGTGAATGTTAGAACGAATGAATTGTCTTCTTGTGCGTTCAGGGTGACAAAAATGTGCAAAGCGTTTGCAAATTTTACCCCGCTGTGAACGCAAGTGCACGTAGAAAGCGGGTTATGTTTCGAAACATTTTGCACCGTTTTATTATCCTGAACAAAGGGCTTGTAAAGATATCGAAACAGAAGTATCTGAAGGCACAAGAATTGAATATATATATATAAGAAAAGTCTACTGTAACATGCTAAAGTAGTCTTGATATAAGTTTAGAACATAGATAAGTTAGATTATATTACAATGATTTCGAAATGAAATTGAATGAGTGGAATGAATGAGTTTTGTTAGATATCAAAAGTTTGGTAAGAATTTCGCTAATTCCGTTAAGAAAAAATAAAATAAGCGATATCATATTCTCTCCCTTTGATGAAATATTCGCGCATTAACTTTTTTAAGTACAAAAAAGATTCTTCACTGACTTATCTCGCGCTTAAAAAATTGCACGACCCATTGAAAACATGCGACATGATTTGGACCTTCGGATGAAAATTTAGCGTTTTGAACGATTTGAGTGAGCGATAGGCATGCCACTACGGAATAGTCCAACGGGCGATAAAGGATAAACGTTAAAATCGCGGTGCTATAAAGTGTGAGAACTTTTCTTGGGCGTCATTCAAGTCCCCATATGTACAGTTAGGCTCGTTTACACATTCACGATTTTCTCTACGATTCTCCACGATTCACCAAGATCTCTCATGGTAAGAAAAATCGGGATGAATCGCGTCGAAAAGTAGAAATATTCAGTGTCACTATGATTTCAGTAAGAATGTCCTCGATATTAGTACGGTATCTGTAAGGTATCGCTACGAATCAATGACGATTCATGGCGGCAATGCTACGGTCAATGAGGATTGACAACGGTGGCACAACGAATGCTCACGGTGCTTGTACGGTTCGATGCGGTACTAGTACGATTAACGACGGCCTTGGTCGTGGCCATTCGTAGAGCTCCGTAGCGAAACCTTCGATGATACGTAGGACATCCGTACACGATTCGTGGTGAATCGTGAGCATTTGTGATGACAAAGATTCCACGACTGACTACGATCTCTCACGAATAGCCACGAATATAGCAACGGTTTCAGTACGAATAAGCACGGTTCCTCTACGGCTGTGTTACGAATTCGGCCACGCCCAATAACCACCATGATTCGCCACGAATGTTTTACACAGTTTAGAACTTCCGTAGCGCTACCGTGGAGTGTCCCGATTCATCACGATTCACCAAGAGTCACCACGATTCACCATGGTTCAACTACGAATCACTACGGTAAACGACGATTTTACAAATCGTGGCGAATCGTAGCGGCACCGTAGCCAAAAATCGCGAATGTGTAAACAGGGCTTAGTAACATCGTGAATTTGGCATCTACTTTGTTCAAACCATTCTAAATCGCTCCTTCAGCACTCAAATACCATTCCAAACACTTACTAAAATCACTCGAAAACGCTTCGTTATCGTTAAAAACAGTATTAAAACGTTCAACACAATCAACACTTCAATGAAATTAATCAAATTATTCCACGAATTTGTTAACTGTATTTTTTTGTTTGTTTTGTTTTTTGCTTGTGTTATTATCCATGATTAATGCCCTGGCAGGGCGGAGTCTAAGTAACGGGTCGTTGCACTTAAGGTTAAGGGAAATCAGCTTTTATCTAAAATAACCTACTTCCGAAGAGAGTCGACATAAATGACTCGAGACCTTAAATCGTGGATTGGTAACCAAATCCTCGTAACTTAAGCTTAATCAAGCTGAAGTTAAGAGGCATTGGTAACCAAACGATGAAATATGTTCACTCTCTCAAAGCACGTGAATCCTTTAGGTTTTAGGATACAGTTATTTGCACGCGTTAGCGATGATTACCGGCTAAAATTTGAAAGAACCCAAAATATTGAAAAGTAAACTCGCCAAATTACGTCACGTTTAAGCCCCGCCCTGCCAGTTCATTTATTACGCAGAATAATTTTAAAGCATCTGGTTGGTACGTGAAGACACACAATATGGACAGTCTGTTGATTTTTTTTAAAATGGAGGCAATGCAATTTCGTTATTCCTTTCATTTTGGAGGAAATTAGCTTTATTGTATGATATATCCCTTAAATTTCATTCAAAACCTGTTCCATACACTCATTTAATACTATTCCAAAATCACTCAATTTGACAATTACACGATATTGTTAACTGTACAAGAAATCGGTCATTGACCATGTGACGTATAACATTTAATTTGGTGCAGGGCGACAAAATTGGGGGAAAGCGGATTTGACCAAACGTTATCTTTTAAATGCCCCAATGTCCACTTGTCATAGAAATTCTTTTCTTACTAGAAGATAACCTTTTAAAGATTTTACGAAGCCATGATTTCAACAAAGCTAACAGCTGTTTTGTGTATATTGACTGGCTTGGTAAATATTGTCTACACAATCGAATCCGAAGTGTTCATGAACGTGGTAGGTACAATACACATGTACGTTTTTCGGTAGTGTATATTGTAAACCGGTATATTTACTAGAATGGATCAGATTCGTCTAAATGTGACAACTTGGCGAATATTATATGAGCCTGAGCTTGACATTTCCAACAATTTCACATGTGCGCAAAGCAAAGCCTCTGGTCATACTGACCAGAGACTTCTATATGCACCCTGCAGATAAATAAGGTCTTAACCTCTCTTCAGACAGTCGGTGAATATTCTCATGAAGTTCTGTGTTTGACCAGGCTTTCAAATGGTTGCATCCCATCCTCATGAGAAATTGTTGGAAATGTCACGCGCAGGCTACATTCGGAACATCATTCGGCCATTTCCGTAAACTACAACATACCTCGGATGTATGTAAGGCGTATGGGTATGTAACGAAATTGTACATCTTGTTAGGCGGAAATAGTGTAAGAAAAACTATCCAACCGGCGCTATCTTTAGATTGTTATTTTTCCAGTAAATAACGGCTGAAAAATCTTAATTTTTGAGAATGACAATCATTCTCAGAAATTAAGATTTTTAGCCGTTATTTAAGAATCTAAAGTTATTTATATAAGGATACGATGGTTTCACGTCAGTGACTTCAAACGAGTAGCGTTGGCGACGTCGAACGTTTTCACTCAAAGTTTCGAAGACTTACGCCATTTTAACTGACGTCATCAAGTTTTTCCAAGGTTTTTCCCGTAATTTTTTAAAATAGTCCGTCTATGTATGGCTACATCCGAGGTTGATCGTGAGATTGGCCGAGTGGTGTTCCGAATGGCGTAGGCTAATATTCGGAATGTTCTTAGAAAAGCAAGATCTCAACACCGGACCGAATAAGAATTTTAGTTTGACCCAGGAAGGACCCACGTGTCAAGTCCATTCGCCAACGCTCAAATCGTAGCAAAAGGGGAGCGGACGGAAAACATTCGTCTTTTGTCACAGTCCACATATCGGCTTTATCCTTTATATTCTATGCTGGTCGCCTTCTGAGTGCGTATAAATTTCAAACTCCTAGTTACGCCTATGAAGTAAATCTGTCGTTTAATGTCTGAATGATTGAAAAGTATCGCAGATTTGTAGTAGAACAACCCTCAAACGTATTAAATGATTCTAGGGGCAAAAAAAGTGTTTCAGTTTAAATATAGGAATGTCTTTCTTCCCATTTAGAGTCAACTGATCACCAGTAAAGGATACCCATGTGAAAACCATGAAGTGCACACTGAAGATGGTTATATATTAGGAGTGCAGAGAATTCCGCACGGTCGGAATCAAACAAATGGTAAGCAGTTGTAAAGATATAGAGTTCACTTTAGAGTAAGGGTAAAAAAGAACACACCATCTAAATTTTACAGTTATATCCTTAAGGCCCAATCTCAGTGCACTTACGGATGCATTGAGGATGTAAAGCGTATGAAAATCTTTCCATCCGTTGAAGAGACGCACTGTATCTGTTTCTTACCCTACCCATACGCTTTGCATACGCTCTGTCCGTCGCGCGTCCGTCTATTGTGATTTCATCCGCGCAGAAAGTTTCGAACTGCACAAAACTTGGAAAGCGGATAAATTTTCCGTAATGTACTATATGAATTGGAAACAATACGAGGAACAATTGCTTCGTATCCGATACCATCCGTTATACTTCCGCTGTATCCTCAATCAATCCCTCAGGCCATCGATGAAATCGTACAGAGGGCAAAATAATTAGGTATACGAAAAGTATATAAAGGGAAGTAACACGTTTATTTAAGTATGTAGGCGTATGCGTTACGTACAATTGAATGATCCGAGGTATCAGTTTTGTATCCGCTCAGCATACGATGTATATACATGTACGGCCAATGCTTTATGCATCCGCTCTTTCCGCTATTAGTAAACGTCACAATTACAACCTCTAACCTCTACTGAGCTTTCATCCGCAAGGCGTCCGATAATTATCCACTTAACATCCCGTCCCGGCTACATACTTGACGCGTCCGATATTTACGTTCTGCTGTCGAAATTTACGTAACTATTATCAGTTTTTATCAAGCGTATGAGAACGGATGGAAATTTCACTCTGCTGGCGTGTCCGTTTAAAGCATACGTT
Organism: Fragum whitleyi; assembly: GCA_948146395.1. NCBI lineage: Eukaryota > Metazoa > Mollusca > Bivalvia > Cardiida > Cardiidae > Fragum > Fragum whitleyi. The sequence goes on along the minus strand of OX411545.1, from coordinate 46,135,323 downwards.
TTGTGTCCGATTGGCAGTGTAGAGTCGTACCTTTAAGAAAAACACGCAATGTAATGAAGAAGAACAGCTTTCTTTAATCACAGATTTTTTTTCGGATTTCTAATTTTTAGCATATGAAATTTCCTACCAGCAAAGCGTCTCGTGTGTTTGTTATCGGTTTAAGGAAATTATTAATGATAAAATTATTATAACTGTATGAAAACAATAAATCAAATGAAAGCCCTCGAATTTAAATTTAAAATCGTTGCTAAATGTCACAGCAAGATCAATGACATACAGTGCTAATTTGTAGAAACATCATTCTTTTTTGTACTTCTCTTTTTGCCTCTCTCTTCCTTTTTCAGGTGGTGACCGACCCGTTGTGCTACTCCAGCATGGACTTCTATCGTGTTCAGCGTGTTGGGTTGAAAATTTTGAAAAAGACAGTCTCGGATTTATGATGGCAGACGCCGGATATGACGTATGGTTGGGTAACAGTCGCGGAAATCTGTACTCCAAGAATCATGAACGTCTGGATGTAAAATCGAAACAGTTCTGGGATTTCACGTAAATATTTTACTATCTATAACGTGCACATTCAGGGATTTGGTGTCAGGTATTCGGTGGTCGTATTTTGTATACTTTTGTATAGTTTTATATGTGATTTTCATTTTCAAGAAATTGAAATAAGAACAAGTTTAGTTTCGCTTGCCATTATAAAATCTTTAACAATGTCCTTTTAAGTTGATATATATTTAAAATGATACGTGTTTCTTTTCTTTTTTTATTTTTATTTTAATTTGTTTAGGACCCGACAAAAAATTCATTATTTAAATATTTCCTGCGATAATTTTACGAACTACTTTTCGTCTTGCTCGGTGTTGCGCGGACGACACTATTCCTGTTATGGCAACATGTGTACTTAATTTGTGTACTTAACAAATGCTCGAAAATCAATGATAAGTTTGAATAAAAGTGCAGATATTTCAGTTAAATTTGCATGTGCATTAAGATAGAAGATAGTGTACTCTTTGTCTGATTAAAATCCTTGTCTTGCCGTTTCGACAAATTTAACGTGTTCACTTTATAGGAGGACCGCCGTCATAGCGCAGTGGTAGCTTGTCGGACTTTCATTCATTCGGAGTTTCATTCCCGATGGCAGAGCTCACCCTTTCCAACTATTTATCTTCCGATGGACTGATAGACCTATGTGGAATAGCATCTGGAAGTTAGTAAAGGGTGTGATGGTAGTACTGGTGTGAGAAATATCAGGAATCCATTGTTAGGGGCTCCAGACGCCGAGATATAATTAAATGATTGTTAAAAGCGGCGTCCCCCCCCCCCAAAGAAAAACATACAAACATTATGTAGGAACTCAGATCTATGACCTATTTCTCGCTCTATAGGAACTTATTAATAACTTTTTTTTTTTTTGCGACGAGCGTCTGCTGTAGATACATTTAAGGATTAAGTTTAATGTATTCAGGATGCTCCATGTCTTTGCAAACAACCTTACATTTTTGAAAACGTCACACTCAGGCAAAACAATGACGCAACTCACGTTTTCTTTTTATCCGTATATTTCTTGAATTACAGTTGGGACGAGATGGCCAAGTATGATTTACCTGCCACAGTCGATTACGTATTACAACAATCCTCTGCTAGCCAACTAATTTACGTCGGTCACTCACAAGGTTGCGAAATAGCCTTTGCTGCACTATCCGATAACGCCAGTCTGCGAACTAAGATCAAGGCGTTTGTTGCCCTGGCACCGGCTGTCTATTTAGGTCATATGACTAGTCCGCTAAAATACCTCAGTCCTCTTGAGGGTTCTTTAGAGGTACTTTATTCATTGAAATAAATCGTTTGTCTTCAAATAAATAAATAAATAAATAAATAAATAAATAAATAAATAAATAAATAAATAAATAAATAAATAAATAAATAAATTAAAATAAAATAGAAAGTTCACCGTCAATTCCACACATTATATATGAAAGAAAAAATAAACTCGTTTGTAGCTGCTAAAAACGTAACAATGTTTTTTTTTTTTTTTTTTTTTCTTTGCTTTTGTTTTTTCTATATAGCTTAGGCTATAAAGCTTATAGCTTTAGCATTTACTCGTTTGATTTTTACGTCTTATACACGTTTTTACGAGATCGAAAATCTATATCAACAAATCTAGTATACATGAATGTCTAAAAGCGTCTTTATTTAAAAAAATACGGACTAGTAAAAATTTCGCGATTGTTGTTTATTGTCACATCTTGTGCTTTTACAGTTAATTACATCGTGAAATTGACATTCATCTCAATCAAAGCAATTCTAAATTGCTCACTAAGCGCTCCAATCATTCATTCCAAACACTGACCCATCCATTCAAAAACGCTCAAACCCGTTGAAAAGTATAAAATCAACAACGTCGTTCAAAATAAATTTTGATAGAGAAAAATCGCGATTTCACTGACATAATTCAAATTGTTAGCGCCTCATAGGTTCTTGAAAAAATAGGAAGCTCTGTATAGAGCTTGTAAGCATTTTTTATTAAAGGGAAGTAATCAGTATAGCTAATTTTGTTCATCCTGAACAAAATTTGCGATATAGGATTACCTCCCATTAATTTCACTCAAATCTCGCTCCACACATTCATTCAATTTCATTCCTAAATCATTCCAAAATCATTCACCATGTCAATTTCGCACTGTTGTTAACTGTAATGGTCAAAGCTCTTTTTCTACTAATTGTTGTAGTTACTGTCGTCTGTTTTCGGCTCAACAGAATTCCTACCCAACACTGAGGCTTTGAAGGTTCTAGGTGGAGGCTTGTGTGGTCTGGCCGGACCAAGCATTGTGTGTGAAAACTTTCTGTTTTTACTTGGAGGATTCGATGCCAAATATATGAATGAGGTAGAAATAAAAAAAAGTTGAATAGTCTATAATGTTACTCAGACAAAATGTATTGACATGAGAATGACAAGGGAATGGGGTTACAGGTTGTTTTAGCGATTTAAATGTTTTAAGAACCACTATAGCTTTTACCTTATCTAATCATTGAATTTATCAATAATAAAAGCTTCTTTTCATCAGATCCTGAAATTATCTGTATTACTCGTTATGCCGCGTTTTCAAATGAAAAAGGGAAATTCTAGATAAAACTTTATTTATAATTGACAAAGTGTAACCTTTTTTTTCCAGTCACGCATTCCAGTCTACGTCGGGCAACACCCGGCCGGTACTTCCACACTCAATATCATGCACTATGGACAGGTATGGCCAACAATTGATAAATATTATACGTACTTAGTGTATAATATGAAAAAAATAAATAACGAGTTCGGGAGAATTGATCGAATTGTCGAGGCTCTGCCGAGACAATTATCAATTCTAACAACCGAGTTAAATATTTTTTTCTTACAATACACTAAGTACGTATTAAATTTATCTTATAACCTCTATTTGTCTTGTTTTGTCGATGTTTCTTACTGAAATGAAAGTTTCTAAAAATGACCGCATTATATCTATGTTCTAAAAATAACTATGTGATATCACAAAAAATATCATACGGGGTGTTATCACACGTATATTTGTATAGTTATAAGATTAAATGCGCGAACTCCATTTTTCTGTTTCTAAAGTATTTTTTTTCTAATTGCAATCCAATTAATCAATAATTTTGAAGATTTTATGTCTGAAAAAAAATCGTCCTTTGATGTCCCAGTCCAGTGCTGTAGGGGCTCAAACATTCTTGTTAGCCGTCCATGATTTAACATCGCGATTAAAAATAGTTAAAATTGAAATATTTTGAGATGAATTATCGATTGCAAGCATGTAGTTCTGGTTCTGAGCCACCGAGTGTAGCGAGTCGATGGAGAAAAGGCCATCCTACTCGGCCGAAACAACTTCGTTTAAAAGCGGGTTTTATCCTAACACAAATTTCTTTAATTCGTTAATTCCCCGATATTTTGAAAATGTGAATAGAATTTGATTTAATTGAGGCTAGGTTACTTCGATATCGAGACAAAGCAAACACAAAATATGGCGATCTAAAAAAGATTGTATGTTTAACCATACGCGTAAAAGTAGAGTCGAATGTTATATATTTAGCTGGTTTATTCAATGGTTTCATTAATCTTAAAGTGCAATTAAAAGGACTAATTCTCTACTTGATTTCGTTGATTGAAATATTTACTGCACAATGCGTTTTTCGTAATGTGCTAACGAACTTGTAGTATTTATACTCGGTTCCAAAAGTAAGTGCGCACTTTTAAAATTTGAATATCTCAGAAAATACACCTCATGCCACCACAAAATTTTACATATTAAACTTCAAGACTATTGACCTTTGATGCACACGGCATTCAATGATTTTCGACTAGAAAAAGGACCTGTGATTTTTATCGATTTGCTAGCTCATCCTACAGTTGATGAACAATAATTCTGGAATCGCATTCGGTTAAATTCTTGTGCCCTACCTTGCAATAAATTTTACACGTGAATGACAATTTTACACTATGCAGCAACGTATATTGATTTACAAATTTAGTTGTTTGGCAAGACTAAACCCGGTGCAAAGATAATTTTCTACAAAGTTACATAAGCATCCGTGTTCCAATACAAATTTACGTATCCGCTTATGAGCCCTCGTTGAGTAAAAGTACAGAGCGCCATTGTACCGTTTGATTTGACGTTACTGGCCAAGCAACGTATAGATATCTAACGTTGACGTAGATGTTATGTCTGTTTGAAAACTAGTCAAAGTCGGAACTGATATAGATGCAAATATATCTTACTATAGAAAAGAGATTTCAGAAGGCTAATTCGCAACTCCGTTTGTGCTGACCATATGTCCGCAGTATACCCAACTTTGGCGAAATTGGATTTATTCTCTCGTTTCTAAAAGGTCATATTTAAAATATGCAAATAATTGTACGAGCAAGAAAAAATGAGGAAATTGAGAAAGTCAAAGTGCACACTTTCAAATGGAACTAAGTTTACTTCAATAAACGAAATCAAAAAAGACATTTTCCCCTATAGCATTAGACCTATATCTACATGTATATACATTAATTAAATCACTATTATAACCTTCGAACAATAGTGTATTATCCTAATTTAATTTGCAAAATATAATTTTGAAAATATTAGTTTAAAAATAAGATAATTTCCGGTATCTGAAGAGAATGTGCTTCATTATAAGCATAATATTGCCAGAAGGCGACAAAACCATGTGTTTAATCGCCTAAATGTTTTTCATTTTACAGTCCTATAGATCTAATAAATTCAAGAAATACGATTATGGTTTGATTGGGAACTTACGGAAATATAACAAGGTGAATATGTTTGCTTCTTTATCAAGAAAAAACTGCCTAAAATAACATTTACAAAATTCTATTTTTTGTAAAATCCAATATTTCTTGGCCTTAAAAGATAAAAAGTATGTTAGTTCCTCACAGGTATGAACCCTTTGAACTTGTTTGTGTAACTGTTTTCCCATAAAGCTGAACTTTTAGGCTTTGAATATAATTAATTATGAAAACATTGAAGAATTGCATGCATTTTCTCGTCTTTTCTCGCCCTTTTCTACAAAATAATGCCTTATATTCTTTATTTGAACAAAGTTCTGCAAACTCCATGAATTTGGATTAGTCTTTAATCATTCGTTCTGTAGTATCTAGGTAAGAAGCTGAAATTTCAAAACGAATTCATTTTGGTAAGCTTTCCTAGTTACAGATCGTTTAAATCCCTTTACGATAGATTTTGGCGTACACGGTAGTGAATATAATTCGAATACCTATTAAAACATTTATGGATTATTTAGATTAGACAATAGGTTTTCACTTGAAAACTTCACAGATATACAAAATGTTACACCTCGTATTCGTTAATATGTCATCAATAAAGGTCATCCGAATTGGTCCCATTTTCAGAACGATGACACCATAATGTTGCCGCGTCACCACTTGCGCAATAACGCGCTTTCAAAAGAAGATTTATCCTTCTAATTTTGTCTCATTTTTGCACTATAGAAATGGAACATTCATTTCTTTTTGTGTATTTCGTAAATGTAATATAAGCAATTTCCTCCCGTAGTCACTGAAGTTTTTTTTAGCTCACCTGAGCACGAAGTGCTCAAGGGAGCTATTGTGATCGATCGTTGTCCGGCGTCCGTCTGTCCATCTGTCCGTCTGTCCGTCACGGCGTCAACTTTTTTCTTTAAACGACATCTCCTCCTAAACTTATGGGTCAAAATCAACCAAACTTGGCAGAAATATTCCTTTGGTTGTCCTTTATGAAAATTGCTCAAATGGAAAGGATCCGTGCTATATCACGGTAAAAGGGGCCTTAATGACAATTCTCTTGTTTATACTCTAGAAGCCACAAATATGGTCCAATCTTCGTGTAATTTGGTCAGAATGTTTGTTAGGTCATAAGGATGAAGTCTTTCGAAAATGGGAAGGATCTGTGCCATATTACGGAAAAAGGGGCCTTAATGACAATTTTGTCAACAATTTCTTTAAACGACATCTCCTCCTACACTTATGGGTCAAAATCAACCAAACTTGGCAGAAATATTCCTTGGGTGGTCCCTTATGAAAATTGCTCAAATGGAAAGGACCCGTGCCATATCACGGGAAAAGGGGCCTTAATGACAAATTTCTTGTTTACACCCCTGAAGCCACAAATATGGTCCAATTTTCATGAAACTTGGTCAGAATGTTTGTTAGGTCATGAGGATAAAGTCTATTGAAAATGGGCAGGATCCGTGCCATATCACGGGAAAAGGGGTCTTAATGACAATTTTGTTAACATTTTCTTTAAACACCATCTCCTCCTAAACCTATGAGTCAAAATCAACCAAACTTGGCAGAAATATTCCTTTGGTGGTCCCTTGTAAATATTGCTAAAATGGAAAGGATAGGTGCCATATCACGAGAAAAGGGGCCTTAATGACAAATTCCTTGTTTACACTCTAGAAACCACAAATATGGTCCAATCATCATGAAACTTTGTCAGAATGTTTGTTAGGTCATGAGGATAAACTCTTTTGAAAATGGGAAGTATCCATGCCATATCACGGGAAAAGGGGCTTTAATGAAAAATTTCTTGTTTACACTCTAGAAGCCACAAATATGGTCCAATCTTCATGAAACTTGATCAAAATGTTTGCCAGGCCTTAAGAATGAACTCTGTTGAAAATGGGAAGGTTCATGCCATATCATAGGAAATGGAGTCTTAATGATAATTTACTTGAAATATCAGGTGAGCGATTTAGGGCCCTCAGGGTCCTCTTGTTTTTTTTTTGTTTTTTTTTTTTTAATATTTGCTGATTTTTATGTGACTTAAGTCGAATGTCTCTTATATTTTCAGCTTTGGGCTCCTGAATATCCGATGGAAAACGTACAAACACCTGTTCTTTTATACAGCGGGATAAATGATTGGCTTGTGACACCACGTGACGTCGGTCAACTGGTTCCCAAAATTAACAATCTAGTGAAGCACAAAGTAATTAAAGAATGGAACCATTTGGATTTTATATGGGCCACAAATGCACCGTCAGAGTGTTACAACGATATCATACAGGAACTGAAGACCCGATTCTGACCAAACAAATTTATGCATTTACTCGTTTTTATTGTCATAATTACTAAAACTAATAAAAAACAGCTTTACATAATATAGAGTTAATTCACGTTTTTGGGGGCGTTAACATTTGCAGAGACCAGAAAAATGGTTTAACGCTGCGAAGCAAGAGGGCGTAAAACCATTTAAGGGTCTCTGCAAATGTTAACGCCCGAAAAAGCGTAAAATGGCGCTATTATTGTATAAAAAGATAGATAAGAGTAAAATAATTTCATAGAATCGATATAAACCAGTTACAAACCTACTTATATGTCGTCTTGCATTATACCGTCCATCTTGTTTATACCGACGTTGCTTGGTAAATTTATGGTGTCACACAATTTAACGCGGGGTTTACAGCAACGTCTTTATGTATGCTCTATAATAATGTTGGGCAAGGAAACTTATAAAGTGTTTAGGCCTAGACCGTTAATATTCAAATTAAAAAGCCGGGCGTTAACGGCACGTTAATTTACTGATTAATCCACGTTTTCTCACGTTAACGCCCGGGTTTTGTCCGTTAACGTATGTCGTTTACGACCCGAAAACATACATTTTATGCAAAAATGTTTCAAAATGACACACCTTTCGTTCTGTGTCATCCGAATTTACTGTCCCTACTAAGTTTGAACCAATATTCCGCCCACATAGTTATCTAACTCTTTGTTGACTGTAGAAGTACCATATGAGCCTCTGCGTGACATTTCTAACAATTTGACATTTCGTGAGTTACAAATATTGTGTTGTGTAGAAAGCCATATACTTTAAAAAATAAGTTACCTGATGTTCTACAGATACTTTGAGACCTTATCTATTTATTAAACGCATTGTACAGACTCTGGACAGACTGTGCGGATGCACAGGCTGGTCAGAGTCTTTGCTTTGCGCATATTTGAAATCGTTGGAAATCTCACGCACAGGCTCATATATATTACTCAAAATGAAATTCAAAGGAAATGCCCTATGACCACTTGTCCCCACAGCCAGATTAGGATCATCGTCTTTCCAAAAAAACTATTATATAAACGCCAAAGAACCGGATCAGCGGAGCCAATGCGTCCAGTTCGTTGTCAATAAATTTGTTAAGAATTTGTGTCTAAACGCCTTAATCTTTCAGTCATGTGACAGCGAAACTCGCATATTAATGTGATTCCTGGAAATTACCAATACTAGGGCTGGACCCAGAAATTCCTTGCTTATGGAAATTATTACGTAAGCAGTGGCATCCACGAACCACTTTGCCATGCAAGACCTCCATCAATCGTTTCAATCTTGACTTAATAATATTCAATCAAACGAGTAGCCTATTTAGAAAAAGGTAAATTGAATTGATATTGTCATATTAATCTGCTACATTTAACCCGTAAATTGTGTTTAAACACACGCAATGATTAATTCACAGATTTGATATAAATTGTATAACATGTTGTATATGTTGTACCTGTGCCTATTTAATGAATGTACTTTTTAATACATTCAAAATCTAGACATTTTTTTTCGTTTTTTTTCCAACGTTGTTTTGAAGGTTTCAGAACATCCCACTGACAAAGACGTCAATACTACTTTGAACACTAAGTTTTCTCGGACAAATCGTCGACAGAAAGCAAAAGCAAAGTATGTTTATCGACATGCACTATGACTTTCTCTAAGACTTCGACATGTATTCCGTGATTGAAACGTGTACCGGGACATCTTACGATAAATTTTTTGCTTAAGTTGCTTTACAGAAGTAACTAAATATGGAATTCCGACATGCATCATCTCATTGAAATCGTCGTATAAAAACGATTCCAATGAGATGTCGCAAGGAAGAATCTAACAATTAATGAAAACACTAGCTACGATTCGTGATTTTGACTTACGATTAATTTTTCGTAAGAAGTTTAGTAAAACGGGCTTCTGGTGCTCTTCCTTCTTTGACACCGAGACATCAGGTTCAGGAGACCTAAACAGACAAAAAGGCACGGTCGTTCTAGATAAAAGGTTATCTGTATTACCGAATTTCCTCTATTGATAGAGTCTAGAACTAGGACAATTTACATTCCATAGAACCATGGCGTCAAGTGGGTTGTTTGTTTGGTGCCTGTTCACTTCTATGATATTAAACGTCTTCTCTCTTGAGGCAGAGGTCTTTATGAATGTGGTATGTACTCAAGCTTGAATATTTCGTCAAATCGTTACCCGTGATCCATTACTAGTAATTATGAGGAAATGGACACGTAACACTAACAGTTATTTAGTTGAAAGTAAAATTGACGAGTACAAGAATAGAGAATACGTGAAAATAATTTTAAACAATTGTTTCAAAGTACAAATGTACATGTATAAGAATCCATTGATGCAAAATTCTAAGTTCGAAACAAACATTGTCCTTCTATAATTAATGGTACAAGTTGGACACGCATCGTCCACAAACTAACGCTCGCAATCGCATTTTCAACTGAATTTATTCTACTTGCGACATTACCAAATCAGAGTTGCTCTCTTGTTTTCCATAGCAGGAATAACTGTATTCCTAACATCGTTATTTTCTTTTGAATACTTGTCACTCTTGTAGAGTCAACTGATCACAAGTAAAGGATATCCATGTGAAAATCACGAAGTTCATACAGCCGATGGTTATATACTTGGAGTGCAGAGAATTCCACATGGTAGACACCAAAGATCCGGTTCGTTTTAAGATTATTTAGATATGAGCTTGTACGTGACATTTCCAACAATTTGAATTATACATGAGGTACAAACAATGGGTAGCGTAGAAAGCCACATACTGTAAATATAAAGATACCTGATGGTCTTCATATACATGTACTTTGAGACCTTTTCTGTCTACTGAACGCATAGTGAAAACTCTGGGCAGACTGTGCGGATGCACAGGCTGGTCAGAGTCTTTGCTTTGCGCATATTTGTAATTGTTGGAAATATCACGCACGGGCTCATATTTGATTAGTCCCTCTGTCTTGGAATAGGAGTCCTGGCTTCCTTCGAGTTTATGATGAGTTGTGTCCAAACTTTCCTGCCATTCCGACTGTCTTTCTACGCCACGATCTGCCTACTTTTCCAAAATTTAAGACATGTTCAAATTGGAAAAGGTTGTAGATTACGATTAAAGGTGATTGCTATTCGAAAGTAAACTCTGCTGTGTGATAAAAAAATTGTAAAAAGGGAGAATTGCTTCTTATAACAAATGACGTCTTTTCCATAATTTTTTTTGCAGGTAAGTAATCACAGAGACGCTAATTTCAGAGCCATTTCGACAAAAAGTTAAATATTTAAACTCTGGCGAAGAGGGATAATCTTGAAATTATCCTTGTCAATCAGGAGTTATGAGCTCTTCCAAATTTGGATTATCCCCCCCCCCCCCCCGCGTAGAAGCTCCACCCTGGATTTTCTGAGTATTCTTCTTATATTATTCAACCAATCATATATATATGAAAAGCAGACGGATCTCAATTTTCACTAATAGATACAAAAAAAATGTTTAGGCTACACGGGTGGAAGAACTGTGCGCACGTGCTAAGACAATTCTTCCCTGGATTTATGTTTTCCTTTCCAGACAAATTTTGATTTTATAGCACTAGTATACGAACATTTCTTCGGACTTTTTGTTTGCTGTTATGGAGATCCATGGAAGGTTTGTACAAACGCACAATTCTTTTACGCCACGTAAACTTCTTTGCGTATATGTACGCGTAAAATAAGATTTGTGTGTTTCGCGTAAACACTTAGTTGAGAATAACAGTATTTTACGCAGGAATTCCATGGGTGAACCTTTCGCGCTGGGGCGCAGAAAATCCAAATTTGACACAGTTCATTCCTGTAGTCAGCGCCGGTTAAGCAGACTGACAAGTATAGTTTTGTTTGAGCAGAACTTTTATTTTCTCCCTATTATATAATATTCGCACCTGGTGGAGATTTGCCTGTTTTGGTCTCTTTAAAACTGAATGTATTTGTAGTAAAAAAATCTTGGTGTTTCCCTCGCCACATGTATACGTTCTTGTAAACGTTCCAGAAAAAAAACTTGCTGCACAAGGCCATATTAAAGCTAGGATGAGAACTATTGTCTGACAACAAAGTTTCGTGTTTAAATGACACTATTTTTGCCGGAATCTACTGACATGGTCCCTTTGGTCCATTTTGAAAATAGAGGAGAGTGATTTCTAATTTTTTGCGATAAACGGAAATTGTAACACCAAAGATCAAGTACAATGCCCTTTCGAGTGGATCGCATCTTTCAGAACGCCATTATGAATATGCTGCCATGATCGAAATATGTTCAGGACTTTAACCCTTCGCTGTTTAATCCCTGCTTTTTACGTGCCTGTGATTTAATGATTGAGAAAACATTGTGAAAAAAGAAGAAATTGCTCCTGACAAGCAATTTCTTCTTTTTCCACACTATTTTCTACCATACCGAATGGTTATTTTTCAAATTAAATACACTCGTCTGCAAAACCTTTGAATTTTGACAGGTCTAGAATTTTGTAAAACAGGAAAGGGTTAAATCAAATTTATTCCTCTCTCATGCAGATGATAACCGACCCGTTGTGCTACTCCAACATGGACTTCTATCGTGTTCAGCTTGTTGGGTTGAAAATTTTGAAAAAGACAGTCTCGGATTCATGATGGCCGACGCCGGATATGACGTATGGTTGGGGAACAGTCGCGGAAATCTGTACTCCAAGAAACATGAACGTCTGGATGTAAAATCGAAACAGTTCTGGGATTTCACGTAATTATTTTTCATCGACTATACCGGGCTTATTTGGTTTTTAGTAATTCGTTATGATTATTGTTTTGTCACCATATTAAAGCACGATCTAAATTGAAATGTGAAGATTGAGCTTGTGTCATAAATAAATGTGTACGAATAACACCTAGTAGCCTATGTTTAGTTCAAAATAAATTAAAAACTTGAATTTAACTACTACGTGTATTACAGTTGGGACGAGATGGCCAAGTATGATTTACCTGCCACAGTCGACTACGTTTTACAACAATCCTCTGCTAGCCAACTCATTTACGTCGGCCACTCACAAGGTTGTGAAATAGCCTTTGCTGCACTATCGGAGAATGCAGATCTGCGAACCAAGATCAAGGCGTTTGTTGCCCTGGCACCGGCTGTCTATTTAGGTCATATGACTAGTCCGCTAAAATACCTCAGTCCACTTGAAAGTTCTTTGGAGGTAGTGTGTTTTCATAATAATGATCTTTTGAAGTCAACGAAAATAACTATTAAAACATCCGACGCACTAATAATCAGTTGAAGACCTAAACCCAAAAACTGCGACTCGAATAAAGCTGTTGTTATGATGCGTAGGCCGTGCGTCGAAAGAAAACTAATTTTTCAACATGCGCATTGAATAATTGTAGTGTATATTTTGACATATGCGATTACTTTTTATGGTACCAATTTGTTTTGCATGATCAAAAAACATAAAGTAGCTCTATGTTTATAGACATCGCTCCGATGAGCCAAGTGCGAAACATGTCAGCTTTGTTTCCGCTTTTTTATGAATAGTTGAATTAAATAAATAATCTTTCTGGTAATTGGAATCATTTTTTACGTTTATACTTATATTTACGGTCAAAGACATTATAAATGTTTACAAGGAAAATAAACAAGTAGTTTTTTTCTCAGGTCTGATGGTGTATTGATATTCAAAATATGTTCTCTTCGTTTTTAATTTTAAAAAATGTCTAAAACGGCCTTTAATTATTAGCCGGAAAATAGTATTTCTTGTCTTAGATGTACATTGCAATCACCATTTTTTCTATTGTAGTTATTGACACCCCTGTTTGGTTCGATGGAGTTCATGCCAAACTCCGGTGCGTTAAAGGTTATTGGGGGAGGACTGTGTGGTCTAGGCTGGCCTAGCATCGTCTGTGAAAACTTTCTGTTTCTCATCGGTGGATTCGACACTAAATACATGAATGAGGTAAAAAAAAAAAGCACTCTTTATTTAGAAATAGTGTTAGAACTAGGGATAATACGAAGCATGGTGAAGCATAGTGCCTACATCTTTCGGAAAAAAGGTAGACTACGTGTACAGTTATAACAAAATGAAATTGACACTGAAACCATTCAAAGCCATTCTAATTCCTTCACTCAATGCTTCTTCAATTATTCGTTCCAATCACTCTAGCCATCCAGAAACGTCCAAAATCATTTCTAATTTCCACAGAATCATTGGTGCAACTTATTTCTGGCCCGAACGGGTCCCGTTTTTGTTGTGTCCCAGCCGGGCCACAATTTGAAACCAACCCTTTGATCCGAATAACAAGACGTTGCCAACTTGTTTCCAAATTATGCCCACCTCAACACATGCACTTGCGTGCAAAACAGGTATAATTTAATAACGTTTCGTGACATCTTGTCAGACGGAACATAGGGCTGGTTTCTAATTATAGCCCGGCTGAAAACAACCAAATCGGGACCCTTTCGACCAGAAATAAGTTGGCCCATATATCACTACGTTTCACAACTTCTTTCAATTCGAACGTTTTAATTCGCTGCTGTTGCTTTGGAAGTGTCCTCGAAGACACATTTTTAATTGAAAAGAACATGATTTTGTACGAGGGAGAAGAAACCACCGATAATTTCGTTCAATTTTGTCGAAATTTTTATAGCCTCCCTTAATTGTATTCAAAACTCATTTCACGCCAATTAATATCATTCCAAAACCATTCCAAACTAATCCGAACTGTTAATTTCTGACTTAAGTACCTACACCATTTTAAAGTAAGGCAGACAACATTTCTGATTTACTATTGTAATACTTAGCAAAATCACTTTTATAATTACACTGCTCTTCCCAAAAGTCAAACGACAAATTCATTTGTACTCGATATAAACATTTTAAAATTACATATAGCATCTTAAATCCAATTAATTTCTTTGTTCAAATAAGGCATTTCAATTGTTTTCAAGAAAAAAGAACAAGTAAATGTTCTCCGGACTGATGGTGTCCAATTGGAAAGAGAGAGAGGAGGGGCACAAAATAGGTTATATTTCGAAAAATCAAGTTGACTTCCTTACTTACTTACTAATCCTTATTTCAGTCACGAATTCCCGTATATGTGGGCCAACATCCGGCAGGTACTTCGATGTTGAATATTATGCATTACGGACAGGTATTTTTTTTTATTATCATTATTATTACGAGCCCTTCACCCCACCCACCCCTTCCCCTTTACTGATTAGATAGCATAAACAGAATATTGAAGATAATTGTTTATTTCGACCCGTGAGATCGATTTGCTTTCATTAAGTTAATAATTAAAGATACATTTTCTCGAATGGAAAGGAAATACAGCTTTTGTTGTTCAAGAAATGGAAGATTTATCGACTCTTTGAAAACGCATCATTTTTGCACGCGGTTATTAGGCAATGTTATGTCACCATGTCTTAAATGGGCCGTTTAGATGTCAGAAAGTGTGAAATTAACGAAAGCTGGGTATTATCGTTTGGTAACTTCACTGGTTCGAGAAAACTACTAAATTCTAAATTATAATCTACCGATATTTCTCGATAAGCGACCGGGGAGTGTTAAAGAAACTCTCTAATTGCCCATCATATTTTTATCGAAATGCGTTGCTTGAAAACTACTAAATTTAGACACAGGCTATAGTAGTATGCAGTAATGACAAAGAGACGTCGCAGTAACGTCGGGCTATTTTATGAAAATCAGTCATATTTTTGTTTTAATTTTAAATAAAATCGCTGTACATCCTGAAACAGCACATTATTGTACATCATTGTAAAGCTTTTGAACAGCTCTTTCTTATAGACTCTAAATTCTGATACCCATTGCTGTGGAAAAAAAATAATATCGAGTTTTATATAAAAAAATCGCAAAAAAGCGCATGTAACGCGTAACATGCTTCTCTTTTAATACATGTTCAAGATGCCATAAAATCGCGGATACGCTCTTTATCGTCGTAAAATTTTACACACATAAACCTAGAATACTAATCCTTATTCAGTGTGAATTTTGAAAGTTTCTAATATAATTTTGCGAAAATCTCTTCATGTAAATAAAACAGCGGAAAGTGTAACGCTGCTAAAAATGAAGCAAAAATTGTCGACTAAGAAATTTCAACGTAAAAATAAACACACAAAATGAAGGAAATATTTAAATCTAAAAACATTTAAGAAAAATGGTCAGATTTTTATTTCTTCAGTTTGAATTATGTATAGTTGCGTGTCTTAATTGAATACAAAATTTTCGCGTGAAAAAGTCTGAAAAAATGTCACGCTTTTTGAAATAACGTCATTTTTTTCGCACCATTTTCGCGAGAAGTATCTAAACTCTTATTAAATGTCGATTAAATGAAATAAATATTGAACTAGAAAAAATGGTCAGTCCATTATTTTCAAAAATATATAACAATCTATATTTTGTGGATTTAACGCTAAATGCGAGAATGCTGAAAAAGTCTGAAAAAATGTCACGCTTTCTCATTTTAATGACGTTTCACGTCGCGAGTTTCGCGTTAAATAGATTTTTTCGAAATTACTTGTAGAAAAATGATATACTGACCGGTTTAATTTAAATAAAAAAAAAATCCTCGGTTTTGATGAGTTTATAGAATAGCACGACCAACAATATTAGGTATTTTATCTTTTTAATATACTTTTTTTGTTATTCGGAAATTCAATGCTTCTGTTTATTCAAAATTGATTATGTCACGTTAAAACAGAGATTCTACATACTGAAAATAATTGATACAAACCTGAACATGAAAGTAATTCACATATTCAGTCACCCCTTTGATGTAATTCAGAATATGGCATATGACTGTTTCAAATGAAACGCGTTTGTTTTTTCTCCAATTTTACGCTGCAAAAATAACGTCAAATTACGTTACGCTTTGTAGCCTCAGTTCGTTGCGACGTCTCAAACGATACTCCTCTTTCACAGGCCTATAGATCGAACAAATTCCGAAAATATGACTACGGACTGGTTGGAAACTTACGCAAATATAATAAGGTGAGAACTGACCATATATAACGTTTAAGACATTTGAGTGCCGCAAAAGTATATGAGAAATAAAGTAATATGAATACACGTAGTGTCTAATTAAACGAATTAGGGCTTTGACCTGCAAACTTGTATTCCGACAAAAGTTTTAAATAGTACAATCGAACTTTTTGAAGTATAGAATTATGTGAGCTGAAAAAAAATTCAGTTCCATAAAAATTTCTCAGTTACAATCCTCAACATATTCTAACTTAATAAAAAGTGAAATATATTTTTATTTGCGAGTAATTTCTATTCTATTTCAGAGGACATGTCTTTTGATCAGTCCAATATATTTATTTATGCCAAGAAAATATGAATGTCGGAAGATTTTTCAGTGAGCTTTTAATAATAAGATTGGCTATTTGTAGCTTTGGGCACCAGATTATCCACTTGAAAACATTCAAACTCCAGTACTCCTCTACAGCGGATCTAATGATTGGCTCGTTTCTCCACGTGACGTAAATCAGCTGGTTCCCCGGATCAACCGTCTAGTAAAGCACAAAGTAATTGCAGAATGGGACCACCTCGACTTCGTGTGGGCGACCAATGCACCAGCCGTTTGTTACAATGATATCATACATGAATTGAAGACGCGATTCTGATTTTTTAATAATAATATCTTATAAGTGTTTTTTTTCTATTCGAAAAAGTAAAGTGTTGTTATTTTGTTGACCTTATTCCTATATTTCGCTTAGTCCAGGTTTTGCTGTCAATCCTTGGATAATAGGTTCGAACAACCCCGGACAAATTAACTTTCATTTCACATTTGACAAAAGAACTGATTTTAGGAACGCTTCATTTACCTAAATGAATGGGAGCGGGACAAGCGATGTGCCCTGAAGGCGGGCCGAGAAGCTCGTTGATTCTATGAAATAATACATAAACGTCGAAAAAAATGTGGTGTATACATGCATTGTGTAGGGGAGACCGGGGCTAGTCCGGCCACAGGCCATGTGCAGCAGATCGCTTCATCTGTCCACTAGTAAAAGATAGAGGATCGGAACTAAATTTTTATCTAACTAAAGGTAATTAAACCAACTAAAAAAATATCGATCGCCTTTTGGAAGCAAAAGTTCGTTTTCTCTCTCTGAAAGCAATTTTTCATGAACTTAACTTTATTCTATTTTTGCTCATATGCGAAACGGTAAAAATATATTTTTATATCTGTGTAAATTTTTGACAATGTGCTGTCAATTTAGGCATTGAAAATGAATTTACTAGCTACTCGAACGTAGACACAGCGTTGATATTATAGAGGACATGTCTGGGGCTAGTTCGACCCTTTTGGTCCGGGCAGGTCCGGCCTAAAACAATTAATCAATAAAAACATGGCCGGACTATCCCCGGTCTCCCCTAATTATATTTGGTTACCACTGAAGTTGATGACGTCACAAAAACTAAATATCAGTTCGATGGTTTCCAATTATCAAGAATGTTAGGTAATACTGTTTTGGCAATCTATTTATTAATACTTTAGCTCTCAAAATTGAATAATTGTATACAGTTTTCTCCCTATTAACGCGCTGAATTTGTCCGTAAGAATATCATTATATATGATATGAAATGTACGTTTCATGCAATGATATGGAATGAAAAGTATTGTACCCAAGCGTTTGATTGTTTCTCGATTAAGTTATATCCTAACAAAGAACAATATGGCAATCCGAAGACGCCATTATGACGCATTCTAGTCCGTTATTTCAGTCTTGTAATATTGTAAAACAGTCAAGGTCAAATACATGTATGAACATTCAGGAATTTAGCATGACATCAACAAAATGGGGTTCCAATAACTTCAAAGTGAAGCTCATATGAGTCCTTACTTAGGGTTTCGGAGACTCTACTTCGGAGCTAAACTATTTATCTTATAGATATTGATTTTTTCTGTAAATGCTAAAAAGAAATTTATGCATTAAGCTAAACGGGGTATTGGATAGATATATGTGCGTACTTAAGGGAATTAACTTCATGAAAGAATTGAAGACTGTTTAAATCAGGCACTCTATCCGTTCTTTTTGAAAGTCCATTCTTGATCAACATACACGCTGCATCTGAAACTATAGTTTGATGGATTTAAAACATACATTGGCCCAACTTGGGTGCAGCGTGGCTAAGTGTTTGGGAGGCGGACTCGCGATTTAAGAGAAATCAGATGGTAAGTTTCATTTCGGAAAATTGCTCTGACTTTTACCTAAGCTGGAAAGTACCTAGGACTAAAGTTTAGTATTTTTGCGGGGGGGGGGGGGGGTAGTGAATGACTTCTGGTGGTTCTTTGATTAATACGCTTCATGAAGTATATATACTTTTAATGCATTCTAAAAGTCTATAGAGATGTTTTGGACATTAAATATTTTTTTTAATATTTGGATAATTTGATAAAAAACAAAACCCAACAAAAAAAAAAAAAAAAAAAAAAAAAAAAAAAAAGAAAAAACGCTGTACATAAAACATTGCGGTTTACTATCAAATTATAATATCATCCAGTTTTAATCGTCGATGTAAGCTTTGAGCATGTGTGTGACATTTGTAACGATTTTGTATGTATGTTAGGTGCACACATTGAGCAACCTATTGAAAGACACATACTGACATTAGGTTGATTGACTTACTGTCTAAAAGAATATACTTATTTTCAGAACACATAGTGAAGACTCTGGACAGCCTGTGCTGATGCACAGGCACGGCAGACTTTTTGCTCTGTGCACTTTGAAATTGCTAAAAAAATCGAGCGTAGGCTAATTTTGTTTTTACAACATCATTTTTAGCAGAAACGCTGTTGTCTGTGACATCATGCAACCAACGTGAAAAATAGCGCGCTTTCATGGCTATGTCCGTATTATTTCCGATATCTAATGCATAAAATCGACGACGATTCTCACTTTGTGTATTAGTGTTCCTGCGTGGCTCAGTCGATAGGGCGACATACTCGTGATCCTAGATGAATCGGGCTGGTTACAGGGTATGTCCTTGGACAAATGAGTTGGAATAGAGTCACACCCTACTGCTGATAGCCAAGAGGCACATAAACGGTATATCGATGGTTCGGTGCAAGACTGTAGTATGTGTATATACATTGTATATACACTTACTACAGTCTTGCACCGAACCCACGATATGGAATTCCCCCGGACATTTTTTTATATTTAATTTAATTCAGTGAATAAGTTCAATATAAGTGGAATTTAGTGGAATAACAGAGTAAAATTTACACCTAATGGCAAAAAGAAACTTATTTTATTCACTGCTCGTAACTGGGGTGGGGGTCGCTATATTCATTTGTGTATGACATGCACATTTGGCCACGTAGTGACTTACTCTTTGCAGTTTTGGAAAGATTATTCCCTTTTTGACAATAAAAAAAGATTGCTTTATCTTAATTTATTAAATTTTGATAGAGAAACAGGCATTTTTTACGAAAAGTAGGATATGAATGAAAATGTAACGCATGTTACATGTTTTAGCGCAATATTCACTTGGTATTGGTAAAGATTTTTTACTCTGGAATACCTTGGGTGGAAAATAAACTCATTTATATCATTTGACAATGTTTTCTTCAAAATATTATGTTTTTAAGATTTCGATGCCATGCATTTAAATTCGATAGGTGGTGTAGCTAACGTAATGTATCACGATAAAGCTACCTTTCTTAGAGGGTTAACATGTCTTTAAATACTCGCAAGACCTGGCGCTATATGGAAAATATATAGTCCACAAAATTTCCCCTGGTGGCCGAAACCATTCTCAGCCCATGGCCTACTAAATGTGTTACTCTTAAAAATAAATATTAAATACAGATTTTTTCTCTGATAGGAGATGATTAAACATAGTATTTCTTTTTTTTAAAATGAATAATGGCCCTAAATTGATAACTGATTGGCCGGATTTTTTTCATATGTTAGAAAATCTATTGTCAATGTCAGGTGAGCGTGTTACTTCAATGAGAAGCCTCTTATCGGTGTATGTGCGCATGCGTCACATTTGTAAACACCAAGATGGCTTCCGAGGAAGTTTACCTCGGTACTTGGAGGGTAAATTTATCTTATTTGACTGTACTTAGTTTTGATTCTACAAATTTGAACTCTGAGACCAAACAATTTCATATACTTTGTCTATTTCAGATCGTAGAATGCGTGTCGTTAGCAGGAACTGTTGAAACAACCGGCATTGAAGGGTAAGGTTACCGAAAATTTATGAATGACAAAGAGCTGTCAAAATCAGCTGTTCGTCACAAAGAAGCGAACTCTACTTAGTTTGATCAGAGCATTGCATACTTAGTTACTGTTTTTCAATACTTGGTTATAGTTCTCATATCATTCTAATTTAATTTCTTTTCTTTTCTAATTGCGTAAAAAATATTCAGGTTATATTTTGTCCATGCGTCATTGTCATGTTTAAAACGACTTTGTCAAAGAGGATGCTGGTTGAGGGTGCAATTTCACTTGAGTTACATCCATTAAAGCTAATAAGCTATGTTAGATTGATACCTCCAATCAAACAGCCCTCTGTCTTAAATAGTGGTATCAAATGAGAGTACAAATTTACAGGGATCAACACTAAGGTGACTGGTAAACTCGGCCCATCAGCAACTCGGCCAAATGTATAACGCGGCCCCAATTTCATTTTATGCCAAGACCTTCTTCTTTTCGGTTATTTATTCTGTATTTTTATTACAAATGCAAAAGTATATTCAATCTTTATTCAGTTTTCAGGAAATTTATGTATGCATCAGTAAATTAAAAAGTTAAATTGAAATTTTAAGATCATTCTTAAAATTTTACATAATCAAACTATGAATTGATAAAATATTTCTAAAAAGGCAAAAAATATAGATCTTATATAATAAAGAATAAGCACAGTACGGTATAGTGGCACTGTTTGTACAAAACTTGCACATATTTTACGAAAAATAAGGTATGTTACTATAAACTATATATTGGGGCCGAGTTGACCAGGCCAAGTTATTCGATGGACCAAGTTGACTGGTAACCAATATTAACACCAGTCTTCAGGCCTGAGGCCTGTTATGTTTAGGGAGGACTGGTTCTTTATTCTATGATGCAGTTCCTTCTGGCCTATGAATTTTATTAGTCAGTAATATCAGTTTTTAGAAGCCTTCTAAGTTACATCCTACATTGTGAATAAAAACTTATTAAGATAGGGGAAAATCTCTGTGGGAGAAGAAGAAATTGCTTGCGCAAGCAATTTCTTCTTTTTCCACACTGTTTTTCTCATATTTTTCTCATGTCTAAAATTACCTCATGTACAGTTTTATACTTCATTCTTGAGTAAAACATTGAGTTAAAATTGCGCAAAGGCTAAGATCTGGAGGACCTGTACTCAGAAATGAGGACTGACAAGAGTTTGAATTAACTGGTCCATAGGGCCTGTGTCAAACTTAAGTTTGTTTCAAACCATTTGAAAGCCCTAACTATTCAATTGAGGGTGTAAGATCTACCTTTATCTAATTATTTCATTTACTGTCTAGCCAATGATATTAAACTACAGTCAACTCCCGTTTGATCGACATTCGTTACATCAACATTTTCGTACACCGACACTTATTAGTTGGGAATGGATTTGCACAGTTCATTTTTCTTCCCTAACATCGGAATTCTAGGTTTTTCGACATAGACACAAAATATTAGGGAGCGACAGTGCAAAATCCTCATATGTTGTTATTCAATACATCGACACTTACTTTGCCTAGTTCAATTTGACTATCCTTTACTGGGCTTTATCTTGGTATAAATTATTTTACTTTGTTTGATTGTTATGCAAACATCTTGATCGTACAGTTTGCGTTGATCTATTTTGATTTAAAAAATGGCTGAGCCACCAGCAAAGAGATGTTGAACCAAACTCTCTTTTGAGCAAAAACCGACGATCATAGAATAAAAATACCACAATTAAAACCTAGAGAGTGCATGTAAACTTTATCATTCTGTAGAGAACTGTTCACAATCAAAGATTTCTTCAAAAAGTGATAATTAACAAGTTTCAATATTCAGTTGTAAGTCTTTAAGATATTGATAAATATTCAAAGGTAGAATAAAGGTATATCATTAGCTGTAAAGTGTGTGTTGTAAATACAACTTTTGAGTGAAAGGGTTTATTTTCAATACACCGACATTTTTGTTATAAATACATTTTTGTCGGGAACAGACATGGTTGTTATAACGAGAGTTGACTGTATAAACCTGATTAAAATTAAGGGTTATTCGTACTGGATGATTAGGTTTTTAGTGTCATACCTCCATGAAATCAACAATTACTCTCTTCATTTCTTATATTAGTTAATTCTGTCCATAAAGATATGGATAAAAACAACAGTTTTTCATCCAGTCAGAATGTTCATTCTGATTGGATGAAAAATTGTTGTTGTTTTTTCCAAATGAAAACAATTTTGACTACCATGCTATTTAATAATAATAATTTTTAAGCTTGAACACAAAGTAGTCCAATAAAAAATCTGTGTAAGTTAGAGGTGTCTACATCAATTCATGTACTAGGAACAGAATTTGTTATTATTCTACAGCAAGACAGATACAATGTTTTACTTTCTTAAAATTGGAATAGAATTTCAATTTCAGGACAGAGTTCATTCTAGAAGAGGGTGGAGATGTGTCCTGGAAAGTGTCCGATGATGCTGAGTTACTTCCCTTCTTTAATTGTGAAACATATGAAGTGAGTAAAACAATGAATTGATCAGTAGCAAGACATCCTTTTTATGTCCCATTAAATTGTTTTACCATTGTCTGTTTGCAAAACTTAACCAAAAAATTTAACAATGCCAATTATTTCAAGACTTTTCGAGATAAAATGCTCATATTTGGTATTATGATTGAACTTGATGATGAGTGTCATGTAACAAGGTCAAGCTCATAGTTTAAAGAATCTCTGTTTCGTGGGCATTTCTGTTTCACAAACACATCTTGCTTTGTTCTATATATTGTAAGTGTATTTTTTGAAACTGTTTGATATTTTGAAAACATATAACATAATGGTTATACAGGGGACACTTTTTTTCATTACAGTTTTTCATAGTATTTTCAAATTATCCTGAAATGATCAAATGGCAAAAATATATTTTCATGAGTACTGAAAACAATTAGTGCTTTTAACAGGAAGTGAAAATACTTTTCTTTTTCCTTAGCATCTGTACCGTAGATATATACAGCCAATAGTGAAAATGCAGCTTTTATTTCTGCCATTCTCATAAAAGGAGCTTCACCTTATGAAGGGTATATCAATCTTACAAGAAAAAAGTAAAATTGTGACCCATCACGCAAAAAGGGACCATCTGGTTAGTGTGTAAAGTGTTTACCCTTGTCAGACTGGGCAGACAGCACAGACTGACTAGGGTCAAAACTTTTTGCACCGTGCTTATTTTCTGAATATAGAATGATCAATCTACCTTCCAGTGAAAGAATTTTTGAAATGCGACTTATGATTGACCTATGGTCGTTTAAATTCTCTTTTTCAATAATTCATTTTACAGAATTCCCAGATGGTCCTTTTTCACATGACTTCCCACCAAGTAGTGAAAACAATTAAGTGCTTATAACAAGTACTGAAAATACAGCTTATTTTTCCCCTTAGCATCTCTAGATAAACATAGCCATAAGTGAAAATACAGCTTTTATTTCTGCCATTTTTACAAATGTAGCTTTTTTTGTTCCCTCAATGAAGGATATATCAATCTTATTTGAACAAAAGTAAAATGAACAAGTACCAATCCACCAAGAAATCTCAATAATCTACTGGAAGGTATATAAAACAAAATAATTTGAGCCTGTGCGTGACATTTCCAACAATTTCAATTTTGAGCAAAGCAAGTAATATAGATAAGGTCTTAATCCATCTTCATGTGTTCAGCATATATTATTATAGCATTGCGTTGTAAAGGCTTCTCAACTTTAGTACCTCACGCAGGTGTGAAATTGTTGGAAATGCCACACACAGGCTCATTTAGTTTGATGCCAATGTTAAAGCATAAAAAAAAACTTAAACAGTAGCAATAGACAAGTCAAAAATCACCACTCTTTTCTTTTATAATCTAATCTAATGACATTCCGCCGTACCTTATTTAATTAAGAGTGAAATAATAAAACTATATTTACCCCATTCATAGATTTATCTGAATTTTGCAAAATCCCATCATTCTAAGTAGGTCTTTTGATCTTATCAGGGACTTCAAACTATTATATAAAAGATTTTTGTTTGTTTCAATGTGAGATTGATGTATAATCTTAATTCAGTGAACAACAATAGCAAAATTTTTACGAGCTGTGAATATGCCTTCCTTTCTAGGTTGTTCCAGACAAGAATTACTCAATCAGATCCATCAAGTTTATCGGGACTTATGCAGGGTTGGAAGCCAACTTCAAGGTATTTCAAAATTTGTTGGGGTTTCTTAATTGGGATACTTGATTCAAAAGTGAATGGTAAAAAAAAAGAGATAAAATCAAAGATCATAGTTTCGTCAATAAGGTATAAAAATGTCTGAAATAAAGAGATGAATATACCCGAGAAATTATTATCAAAATTTAAGATATGTCCCACTGGAAAAGGTTGCAGTGTGCCAGGCTTTGAGGGCAGGGTAGGGCACCCACCTTAAAGGGTCTAGCTAGAGCATTGGTTTCAAGCCTAAAGTCCCAGAACTATACTGTTTGTTTGTCTTACAATCTTTCTTTTTAATGCCCCTGAAAAAAAAAAATGTCAACAAACACTGGAAAAAGAAGAAATTCTTGTCAAATGCTATTTCTTCATCTTTCACAGTATTCCCTCCCTCCTAAAAATGATTTTTATAATTCCTTCAAAAATCATATGCAATATCTTTGAAGCTGGACCGATCTAAAAATTTTGTTATCTGGTAATGGGTTAACTTATCTTTGTATCTCTTTGTATTGATTTACAGGTAGAGGTATCAGATGATTTGATGTTACTGACATATGAACGGTGTTGTATGTTACAGTGTCAAAAGGTAGGGTCTATATACAGGTAATTGTTTTTCAAAATTTGTAATGAATACAGGCTAATTTTATATTCCTGGCAAAAAAGCCTCTAAATGA
This sequence comes from Fragum whitleyi, assembly GCA_948146395.1. Taxonomy (NCBI): domain Eukaryota; kingdom Metazoa; phylum Mollusca; class Bivalvia; order Cardiida; family Cardiidae; genus Fragum; species Fragum whitleyi. The sequence goes on along the minus strand of OX411545.1, from coordinate 46,109,628 downwards.
TTATCAGTTTGCTATTTTGCTTTTAGGCAAATTGGTTTAAGATAGTATGTAAGATCTTGAAAAAGATGCCTTGAAATAATGAAAAAATTAATTCGTGTAATGCATCTAGGCATTGTAAATCAGACAACTTTTGCATTGGTATATATTCATGTCTTCAAATATGACATGTTTTTGTAGGTTCAAAATTCAATGGAAGAGTCATGTATAACTTTGTTCTTTAGTTCTATATTGTACTAAAATTGACTGATATAAAAATGTTGCATATTCCATCATTGGATAATATAATTGAATATAAACCTCATCTTAAAACCCTATTTACAGACAAGGATCCTAGGGCCAAAACATTTCAACTCTTAATATTGAAGATTAAATTTGGGTTACAAATTAAGATATGGTTTATTCAAAGTTAGACACAGATTGTTTTGCAGGCTCAATGTTACTTTTAAAAGACTGCCTTATAGAAAAGAAAAAAATTGCACTGTTTTAAAGATACATTGATACCAAGAAGAAAAAACATTAAAATATCATTGTGTATTTCATAAAAACCTGTATTTCTGTCCTACTCCAGGTGTCCCCACCAGATCCAAAGGATGATATTCCTTTCTCTTTTATTGGAGCCCTAGAAGAAGGCTATTTTGCTGATATTGTGATTCATTCTGAATCTGGAAAAGAGGTAGAGTTTATTTTCTTTGTATAGATGTTGTTTCTCCTGAACATTTATAGGGGGTCAACGCTGATAATTGTTCATTCGGGTCCCGAATGAATCCCCATTTGCAAAAGTGAGGATCTCTGGTTATCAGGGATTCATTTATTCTGCATTATTATTCAACTGGCAGGGCTTGGTTTAGCCCTGACATAGTTTGGCTAGTTAGTTTTCAATACTTTGTGTCCTTTCAAAAGTTAATTGGTAATTATTGTTAACAAATATTAATGTAGATAACTGTATTCTTAAATGAAAAGGATTTACATGCTAAGAGAAAGTGAACACATTTCATCATTTGGTTACCCGTAACTTCAGCTTGGACAAGGTGAAGTTACAAAGATTTGGTTACCATACTACAATTTGAGGTCACACATTATTTATGTTTACTATCTTAGGAAGTAGGTAATAATAGATCAAAAACTGATTTACCTTAACCATAAGTACAACGACCTGTTACTTAGGCTCCACCCTGCGTGGGCAATAATTATGGATTAGAATGAGGTAGAATTTAAAAAAAAATAGAGTAAGGAAAAGATGTTAGTTATATGTTTTAAATTTTAATATATTTGCAAGCCAAGGATCATAACTATTTTTTGTTCCTTACAAACTTGAGGAACCAAGTTTAAAAAGGAACCTTTATATGAAGAAACTAGATTCCAATTGAAAGAAAATCTTAATTTGATAGATATCAAAGGATCCTGACAGTGAACAGATTGGATCCCTTCCAATATTTTGGGATCCTGTTTGGGACACTGTTATTGTCGAACCCGATATACCATCTCACAATTTAATGGTCAGATATTATGGACAAGAAGTTTAGGCATCTTTATCATAATGTTTTCATCAGAGTTTTGAGTTAGAGGCATAACAAATTTTGACCCTTTATGTTTTCTTTAAATGTGCTTGAAACTTTAATATGTTTTTTTCCACCATATCACGGAGAAAACTTATAAGTTATCAAGGATTATAACTCTAGTCTCATTCTGTGACATTTCCTAATCATAATGCCCAATTCTCTTGAGATTAAAAATGTTTCCAAAGAAAGAAGAACAAATTCACTTTTTTTAGCTCGCCCTGGACGAAAGTCTCGGAAGAGCTATTGTCATACCCTCGGATGTAGGCGTCGGTGTCGGCATCCGCATTAGGTTAAAGTTTTTTTATTTCTATCAATATTTATCCTAGAGGCTTTATTTTTACAGAAACACTCATTAGGGCATAGGCTGTCATTTGAGACCAACATCCATGTCGAAATGACCTTTGGACTGTGACCTTGGCCCTTTCAAAAAAACTTTAACCAAAAACTTTAACCAAAAAAACTTTAACCTTGCTTATATTTTCTGTAAGCTTTAAACTAGAGACATCATTACTTCATATGCACACTCATTAGGTGATAGGCTTTCACCATAGACAAAGATCCTTGACAATTTGACCTTGACCTTGACCCTTTGTGGACTTAGAAAAACTTTAACTGAAAACTTTAACCAAAAACTTTAACCTTGCTTATATTTTCTGAATGCTTTAACCTAGGGACATCATAACTTCATATACATACTCATTAGGTGATAGGCTTTTGTGAGAGATCAAGGTCCTTAATAATTTGACCTTGACCTTTTATGAACTTCGAAAAACTTTAACCGAAATTCTTTTACCAAAAACTTTAACCTTGCTTATATTTTCTGAATGCTTTAACCTAGGGACATCATTACTTCATATACATAGTCACCAGATTAAAGGCTTTCACCAGAAACCAAGGGCCTTGACAATTTGCCCTTGACCTTTTATGGACTTGGAAAAACTTAAACTGAAAAACTTTAACCAAAAATTTAACCTTGCTTATATTTTCTAAATGCTTTACTCAGGGACATTATTACTTCATACACATACTCACTAGGTGATAGGCTACTACAGAGACCAAGGTCCTTCACAATTTGACCTTGATCTTGACCTTTTGTGGACTTAGAAAAACTTTAAAGAAAAACTTAATGTTTGATACAAAGAAATTCCATTGGTAACCTCATCTTCTTGTAGGTTTTCACTTTACCCTAACCTTATACATGCAATTAAAACAAAAAAGTTTTTATATTTCTTAATTACTACTCAAACAGATTTATATTAGATCATGGACTTTAACATTGAAAGAAATCACTTTGAACTTCGGTCTTCATTCAAGCGCTGTTTGTGACAAGCAGCTGTTTGGGCGAGCTATGTTGTCCGCGGACAACTCTTGTTAAACTTTAAGTATAACCTAATTGAATGAAAAAAATTCAGTATTGAGTCTGAGGATTATTTGAGTTAGTTTGATTTGATATGCATGTTATATGTAATGATTCTTATACCTTTTAAGGTCAAATGATTTGTTGCAAGATAAGATTTTCTTAACTTGGTCTCTCATTTCAGTACAAAGTACATTCAACAATTCTTAGTCTGGCCTCCCCAAATATAGACTGGACCAAATCTCCAACACCTTTGAATGGTTTACCAGATGATGTGTTACAGACTACTCTTCACTTCATGTACTCTGAATGTTTACCGAGAGGTCTGTCAGAGGAGACAGCACAGAGTTGTTTGAAGATTATGTCCAAGATGCAAGAACTGCCAACATTTGTGAAACTTTGTGATACCTTCCTGAAAAACACTGCTTTGAGACAACGTAAGTGCAAAAGGATGCTATTAAACTATGGGTTTGCCTGAAATTAGATTTCATTTTCATGCTTTAAGTTAAATGTTATTTGAGTTATTTCCATTGAAACAATTCTAATTTATGAAAGTGAAGAATTAAAGACTTATACTTAAAGAGATTTACAGTTACAACCTGGTCACAGTTAGTGGTACACACCTCATGTTTTTAACTAGATATTTGTTCCTTTTCAAACCTTTCTGTATGAAAAAAATATTTATGCATTTTTCAAGATCACATTAAAAAGGAATTAGCTATAACAAAATCTCTTTATCATACATATTTTGTTAAATAATTTGATTTCTGCAAGCCACAGGTTAAAACTCCATGGAAGTTGGTAAGAAACAATGAGGCATGAGGACCTTTTACATGCTAAGATGAAAATATTTATTTGAAAGTGTTATTAACAATTTAATTGATCCAATTGTTTATTTCAGAAATCACAAGTCTTGTTACAGACATGCATGCATCCACAGACAAAGTAATAGAAATGTTCAGTGGTGTGAGTGCTGGGGAGGACAGTTCTAGTCAAACAGATAGTAGTATAATGACAAACCCAGCTAAACTATGTTATGTGGTCAAACAGTCTTTAAGGGAGGCTGCTGTGGGTAAGAAACATAACTCTTGTTTCATTTGAAAGGCCATAGCAAAACTAGTATTGTGTTTACCCCTTTAATTAGAACAGAGCTACTGGCCCTGTCCAAGTGGGGAGATAATTCTAGTGAAACAAACAGAGATATTATGTCAAACCAAGCTTATTTATTAGAGTGTAGAGTTATAGGACCTGTCTAGGAGTGGAGGAGACTTCTAGTCAAACAGTATTATCATGTAAAAAAATATCTTGTCTGGAGCAAAGCTCATATATTTATTTATGGATTTCACAATGGTGTGGCATAATTGTTTTCTCTGTGATCATTAGATTCTAGACATGAAAAAATCAGATAGCTCCAAGGTGAAGGTCACAGCTAAAAGTCAAATTATTATATTAGACTTATCAATAGCTTTGGTCTTACTTTTGTGGGCTTGACAGCAGTTGTCCAGTGACAACCACCTGGTTGGTTGCTTTGTTCAGTACTTGTTGTCAACTGTTCCCCCTAAAAGTCATGTTCAAAATAGCACATCAAATTGTTTAGAAATCAGTTTCATATCATAATTGATTATTGTTTTTTAGTAGAAAGAGCACAAACAACTCATGGTGGACACAACAATCGGTTTCTTAACAATCAATACAATTCTAAAAGTGATCACCAATGGTTGAGTGTTTGTCTGCTGATTTAAAAAATAAACTGTTTTTCTCAAGTAAAAGGATGTTACCAGACAATAAGAAGTAAAACAGACTAACTAAGTGACATAAATCTTTCAAAACATTAAATTAAACCGATAAAATGATTATGTGATTTCTTAATTGATTATCTGCATCAGAAGCCCAAACCAACTGATTATCAATTATATTGATTAAACAGCATGTCACTAGCACATCTCTTCTTTCAAATTAGATGTTTGACAAGTTGTTCACCTCATCCAACAGTGTTTTCTAGAAACAAAAAAAAAATTATTAAAGATGTGTTATATCTTCTGTTACAGCTTTTTCAAAGTTACTGATATTGTGTGATCTGTATTCAAGAAGAAAATCTGAACTGTCAAGAGAGGAACGGCATGACATCATAAAATATGCTAAATCAAGGTAAGTATTTTACAATTTCAACAATTTCATATTGTGCCAAATATTGAGACTCAGATAAGCCTGTGCTCCCGCACAGTCTGATCAGAGTCTCCACCATGCACTTATTTGGCAGCTTCTAGATTATGGTGACTGCTTTAGGGTCTGCTCTTAGTCAGAAGCGGATTCATAAATGAGTGTATTTAGACTTATAGTTCATATCTCTATGAAATCAGCAAATTTTATCCTCATATCTAATGATTTCGTATCATGAAACAAAATTAAAGTAATTATCCAAATGGGACTACTTTGTGTGGATGCTTTCAAAAAAGGTACATACTCAAAATTATTTTCATAGGGGTATGAAACTATTTTAATTGGAGATGTAATTAACACCTGTAACATAGTGTTGTATTATTTCAGAATACCTGTGTTCACCAAACAATGGGACCATTTCCTAGAGATCTGTAAGGCCCATACCAGTAACCTGAGTGCTGACCAACGGAATGAAATAGCCACATATCTCGTCCCGGAGGTAAGAGCTCAATATGTGTGTTCTGTGTTCACTAAATCAGAGCTGCATTCAGGATGACAAAAATTGTGCAAAATGTTTCGCATGGTTTTGTCCTCCTGATCCAAGATAGGAGTTGTTCTTGATATTCATATTAAGGATTTATTGTTCCTTTTGCCAAGTAAGTACAAAATTATTTTCTAGGGGTAAATTTTATAAAAAAGAGTGATTTAACTTTATTAATCAACATTTTGTTGTCATGGAAATGGTCACTGTCACAAATTTAGTATAAATCTCATATTTTAGAAGCCAATATTGATTAAACTTTCCAATGACCAGATGCATGTTCCTGACAGTTTGATATGTCCAATTGTCAGTTATTTCTTAATTTTCTTAAAAAATTACCTACCTAATGGTACTCAAACCCATTCCTAGTTGAATTTTGCAATATCTTTAAAGGCAGACCAGTCTAAGGTATTGTCCTATGTTAAGGATTGATATGATTTTAAAAAAAATCTTGCAAATATTGGATGGTATAGAGGCGTTTTCCAAAACTGTAAATGTCTCCTTATTTTCAGATTGAGGGTGCTCTAGAGATCATAACCACATTTGTCTCAGACAGTAAAGCTGCTTTAGAACAAATTATCCTCGGCTCAGAGACAGAAAAAGCTGAAAAACAAGAGAAAGGGAAGAAAGGGCATGTTGGAGATGTGCTAGGAAAAGCTTTAAGAAATGTGAGAAAACATTACTTGCAAGCTCACATCAGTGAGCAAAACATAGCTTTCAAAGTGACAGTCAGTACTAGTGTGCTCATTCAGAGGCCTTTCAGTTCATCAAATTTAGTCTGCACTTCATCTCCTGTTAAGCTCTACTATTCCTAGAATAGGGGGGCTATTCCGTTCACCTGTTTGTATGTGCAAGTGTTTAAAATCTTTCTTTCTACTAAAGTTATTGTTTGGAAAGTTTGCAAATGCTTCTGTTACCATGATAGCAGCCTCTAGCTCTAGACAAAGACTCATTCCTCTGATATGGAATTAAATGGAATTTTGACCCTTTTTGGACTTAGAAATTCTTGGTTAAGTTTTTACGTAGAACTATTGTATATCAGTTGAAATTATATTTCTATGTAAGCTATTGCTTGGAAACTATGCTTCTGTGACCATGATGTCAGCCTCTAGACAAATATTCTTTTCTTTTGTTTTTCATTTAATTGAATTCTCCAATGTCGATATTGATTTGTTGTTACTATCCAGCACTAGGAATAGTCGAGCTGCGCTGTCCTACAACAGCTCTTGTTATATATGTAACCTGTAATAGACAAAGGGACCTTCTGCAAACTCTGAAAAAAAAGTGAAAAAAGATTGAATTAAGCAGAGCTCAACAGTAGGTCGCAATTAATTGTATGGGAAGATAGAATGATAACTCTAGATTCAGGAACTTGGCAGAAAATGGAAAATTTTGACCCTTGTCAGCCTAAGCAGTTTGAACCAGGTCATTAGTCTTTGCATTTCCCAAATGGTCCCATTTTGCCTGATAGGTAAAAAAAGATTCCAAATTGCACCCAAATTTGCACATTTTTTCCTTGTCATGAAAAAATTGTATGTGGCTTTAAGGGATCAAGATAAAACTTCAAAGTCCTTTGTCACCCTTTTTACACAGGGTTGTGGAAATACAACTTTTCTCCACTTGTCAATAGACATGTAAAAATCAATTTCCTAATTGTCCAGGATCAGAATCAACTTGCCCACAACAAAATCAATTGATAAATATTGAGAATGCATTGTTTTTAATGAAGAAAATGCTGGGTTTAAGAAAATGCTCTAACCCAGCATTTTCTTCATTAAAAACAATGTTTTCTTTCCTTTGAAACAAACAGAAAGACGACTTTTTTCCTAGATCATTTTGGTTTTGTTTCAAGATTTGCTCTGGTATTTATTTGTCCACAGACAAGGAGCCTAGAAAAACGTACTTGCCCGCAAGTGGAAAAGCCCATGTCCGACAAGTCAGGCATAGGAATATCACATCCCTGCTTTACAGCCATACTGGCTGGCAAGGGTTTATACTGTCAAGTTTTCTGATGTGTTTCCTGTGCAGGAGATAGATGACATTTATTTCATCCTTTCCTGGATAGTTCTGCAGTTTTATCGCAAAGACTTTATTTTTTGGCTTCAGATTTAAATAGTGAAATAAGATAAGCTTGCTTTACCATTCAAAAACGTATGTAAAATATGATTAAATTCCAATTTATAGATGGATATATTTTCCATTTTAAAAGATAAAACTCTTTACAAATTTTAGCAATGCAACTTGTTTTCAGGACTCCACTAAACAATGACTGGAGCTTTTCCTTTATGTCCAAAAGTACTTTTGATTAAACTTGAACCTCTATGTCCCCCCCTTTGGCCTTTAGAGAAGAGGGGGGAATATTGCTTTACAGTTGTCAGTCCGTCTGTAGACCGTTTTTGGTCTGGAGCATATCTCAAAAAGTATGCAAGCTAGAATCTTGGAAACTTCGAATTCACAGGTGGAATAGATCAAGAACCATAACTCTTCTCATCATATTTTGTGAGTTATTGCCCTTTGTTGATTGACAAAGAATAGGCTATTGACTTGCTTTTATGGGGGGCATAAATGTTGTATAAACATTTCTTGTTATTCAGGCATTACATGTGAGAGAGCTAAAGAAATTAAAGAAACTCCATGACAGATCACAAACATCCTTCTTCCATTTTATGCAGAAAAAGTGGGTATTTCTTTGTTGTAATTCATATTTATATATTCATATCTATCAAGTAATTTTGGTAGTGTATTCCTTTCCTATGATCTATATTCTATTATTTATTGTCCTGGCAGGGGGGAGCCAAAATAACGGGTTGTTGCACTCAAGGTTAAGGCAAAACAGCTGTTTCATATCAATATGCACTTTTACAGATAGTCAATATATATAATTTGAAATGTTATATTTTATATTTGTAACCAAACCCTTGTATCTTCAGTTCAAACAAGCTGAAGTTTCGAGGATTTGGTAGCCTAACAATGAAATGTGTTCATTTTTGCTCAGCATATGAATCCTTATGGTTTTAAGATGCAGTCATGTACATAAGTACATGGTAATTGCAGACTAACTTTTAAAAAAATTCAAAGTATTGAAAAGCAAACTCCATCAATCAATCAAAAAATCAAACTGTCAATTAATCAATCAATCTATCATTGACTCTTTGTTTCTATGTTTGACTTAAAGAACTGAGTGCTCTTTAAATATCAATCAATGAATCAATCAATCAATCAATCAATCAATCAATCAATCAACCAACCAATCAATCAAACAGTCAATTAATCAATCATTGACTTTTTGTTTTCATGTTCCAACTAAAGAACTGAGTGCCCTTCAAATATGAAACTGTATGTAATGGATGCCAATGAACTAAAGAAGTGTCTTTTTTTTTAATTACAATTTCTTTGAAAAGCTTATCCAGAGAGCTACTTAATGGCAAATGAATGGTAAACATGTCTTCAAATCTGCGTTTAATGTTGTTTGACTATATCTGCATTTTAGCAGGAAATTACCATATTTGATTTTGTCTATTTCAGGGATAACTTTTCACAGATGTGCCAAATGGCCAAGGTTCGGTCAATTTCACGATTATTAGAGCACCTTGCTGACACTGTAAGTATTCAGGGTCTGAGGTTATAAAATTTTTCTCAGGCTCCAGTAAGAATTCTCTCAAATTTTAAATTTAAATAAATGTATTGAAATAGAAGATACTATTAATAGGTTGTTATTTATAACAACTTATTAATACTATCTTTTATGTTAATACATTAAAATGAGAATTAAAACAGAATTACATATTGAATCTCAAATTGAAATTTAGAATTGAGAATGAGTTAGTTTTATAACCTTGGGCCCTGATTTGAGTTAGGCATTCTCATTCTTAGAAGGTCTGGGCAAATTTAAAGTGTTATACAATGACATCTTTGAATTTAAAATTGAGGGTTCAATAAGGATTATTATTTACAAACATATTTTGAATATTATTTCATGTCATTGTCATTGCACATAGAACAAAAAAGATAAACATGTTTTATAATGCATTTGTAATGAAATTCAAGTATTTATTTAGGTTAATTATTATAACCTTGTCTTTTCACATAAATATGATTTTTAATAAATGAGAAACCTATACTAAATGGAGTAATCAAATATTTCGTCACCTATTAAAAATATGTATTTTGATTATTTCAGGTTCCACTAGCACAGGGTAAGCAGCAGGCGTTGTTAGAAGATTTACCACTTAGTGAATGGAAGTACTTCTTCAAACTTGGTACATCTAAAATTGTAAGTTTGCTGTGTACAAAAGAGTTTGGCTCATTTGTTATCGCCTGAAACAGGCTGTATTGTTGTAATCTTATTTGTCATCATGTGGATTCATCAGCTATGCTAAAGCCCATATTGTTAGATCAAATATTTCTCTTCCCTGTCCTCAAAACTATTTGATAGGCAATGGTGTTCTTCAGTATGAAAGTAGCTTGTGTAATATTGATGGGCCTATGCTAATGTCAAAGGCTACGGGCTTGTTTTACTAAACATCTTACAATCATATTTTGCATAAGTCAAAGTTTAAAGTTGCTTCTACAGTAGTAACTAAATATTGAATTCTGCCGTGCATCATCTCACTAGAATCGTCTTCTTAAGACAATTCAAATGTGATGTTGCCGGACAGAATTTAACAATGTATTAAAATACCTGGTACGATTTGTGGTTTTGACTTATGATTAATTTTTGCGTAAGAAGTTTAGTAAAGCGGGCCAAAGGAAATCTAACAATGTTAGTCATTTACCGGTGTCCCAGGGTAACCTGTCCCCTGGGTAACGTGTCCCCGGGGACAGGTTACCCCGGGGTAACCTGTCCCCTGGGACACGTTACCCTAGAAATCAGCCGGGTAACCTGTCCCCCCCTGGGGTAACCTGTCCCCCCCTACAGATATTGTAAACCAATATTAAGTCACATTTCTTTTACCAAGATATTTTTTTTCTATCCGTTACAAGTCTCTTTCTTTGATCTATATGTAATTTTGATCTGTTTTGCAAACTGTTACAGTTCTGAAGGATTTTTATATTTTCCATGATAAGTATTATAACAATTCAACTTTTTCTTCATTTTTTTTTAGAAAAATAATTGTTAAATGTCATCATGACTATGGACATATCTATGAATGATCTTGTCTTTAGAAAAATTATTCAAAGCATGAATAATTTCTTTGTGTGATTTGGGGGGGGGGGGGGGGGGACATGTTACCCAAGCTGGGGTAACCTGTCCCCAGGGACACGTTACCCAGGCCTGGGTAACCTGTCCCACCCCCAAAAATGCTGACAGCAATGATAAATGCAAAAATAAATCCATATGTTTTCAATTATTTAATAATATTTCAAATTGTTTGGGGGTATGGTTTCCAAACCTGTGGTCACTTGTCTCTGAAACATGTTACCCAGGCCTGTTAACCCAGTGAAAACACACAAAAAAAGGTTGTTAATGAGGATTTTTTTCAAAAAATTTGCAAATACATTTTTATTTATTTTAAGAATGCATGATAGTCTCATTTATATAAAAACTGTTATACAAATTAATTATTCACTTATTAGAAAATTTTTTGAGAGTGTATGTGTACTGGGGGGGGGGGACAGGTTACCCTAGCTGGGGTAACCTGTCCCTGGGGACACGTTACCCAAGCCTGGGTAACATGTCCCACCTCTAAAAAGGTTGTCAACAATGATCTGTGCACAATTTTACCAAAATATTTTCTTTTTCTTATTTATTCTAAATTGTTTTGGGTACATGTAAGATTTTCCAATCTGTGGTGCGCGTCGGACTGTCAATCTAGAGTTCGCGGGTTCGATCCCCGACGGCGGCACTCATTCTTTCCGACTATTTGTCTCTCACCAATGGGTCGATAATCGTAGACCTATGTGAGATAGCGGCTGGAGGCTAGGAAAGAATGTGGTGGTTGTACTGGTGAGAGAAATACCAGGAATCCATTGTTAGGTGCTCCAGCCGCCGCGATATAACTGAAATAATGTTGAAAGTGGCGTTAAACTCCATTCAATCAATCAATCAATCCAATCTGTGGTTACTTGTCTCTTAAAAAAAATGTTACCCCAGACTGGGAAATCATTGCTAACATGTTAACCAGAGATTTTCACAAAAGTTTACAAAAAATAATTTCTTTTCTTTGAAAGTTATTTTATAGTCTTAATTATATCACAACTGTTCTTACTACAAAAATTATTCACTTATTAGAAAATTCATTGAGAGTGTATGTGTATGTATTTTGGGGGTGGGACATGTTACCCAAGCTGGTGTAACCTGTCCCCAGGGACACGTTAACCAGGCCTGGGTAACCTGTCCCACCCCGTAAAATGCTGTCAGCAATGATATATTCAAAAATAAATCCATATGTTTTCAATTATTCAATAATATTTCAAATTGTTTGAGGGTATGGTTTCCAAACCTGTGGTCACTTGTCTCTGAAACATGTTACCCAGGCCTGTTAACCCAATGAAAACACACAAAAAAAGGTTGTTAATGAGGATTTATTCAAATAAACTTACAAATACATTTTTTTCATTTGAAAACTGTTTGATAGTCTCATTTATATCAAAACTGTTATATACAAATTATTTATTCACTTATTAGAAAAATTTATTGTGAGTGTATGTGTATGTGGGAGGGGGGGGGGGACAGGTTACCCTAGCTGGGGTAACCTGTCCCCGGGGACACGTTACCCAAGCCTGGGTAACCTGTCCCACCTCTAAAAAGGTTGTCAACAATGATCTGTGCACAAATTTACCAAAATATTTTCTTTTTCTTATTTATTCTAAATTGTTTTGGGTACATGTAAGATTTTCCAATCTGTGGTTACTTGTCTCTTAAAAAAAATGTTACCCCAGACTGGGAAATCATTGCTAACATGTTAACCAGAGATTTTCACAAAAGTTTACAAAAACAATTTCTTTTCTTTGAAAGTTATTTTATAGTCTTAATTATATCACAACTGTTCTTACTACAAAAATTATTCACTTATTAGAAAATTCATTGAGAGTGTATGTGTATGTATTTTGGGGGTGGGACATGTTACCCAAGCTGGGGTAACCTGTCCCCAGGGACACGTTAACCAGGCCTGGGTAACCTGTCCCACCCCGTAAAATGCTGTCAGCAATGATATATTCAAAAATAAACCCATATGTTTTCAATTATTCAATAATATTTATACCCCCCACCTACGAAGTAGAGGGGGGTATATTGGTTTCACCATGTCTGTCTGTCTGTCCATCAGTCCGTCCGTCCATCCGTCCGTCCGTCCGTCCGTCCGTAGACCTTTTCGTTTCCGGACTCTAACTCAAGAACCAAATGACCTACAATCATGAAACTTTATACAAATGTTCCTTATGATCCAAGGAAGTGCCCTATTGTTTTTGGGTCATGTAGGTCAAAGGTCAAGGTCACAGTCAGCCTTAGTTCAATTTTCGTTTCCAGACTCTAACTCAAGAACCAAATGACCTACAATCATGAAACTTTATACAAATGTTCCTTATGATCCAAGGAAGTGCCCTATTGTTTTTGGGTCATGTAGGTCAAAGGTCAAGGTCACAGAAAATTTTTGTTCAATTTTCGTTTCCGGACTCTAACTCAAGAACCAAATGACCTACAATCATGAAACTTTATACAAATGTTCCTTATGATCCAAGGAAGTGCCCTATTGTTTTTGGGTCATGTAGGTCAAAGGTCAAGGTCACAGTCAGCCTTAGTTCAATTTTCATTTCCGGACCGTAACTCAAGAACCAAGTGGCCTACAATCATGAAACTTTATACAAATGTTCCTTATGACCCAAGGAAGTGCCCTATTGTTTTTGGGTCATATAGGTCAAAGGTCAAGGTCACAGAAAATTTTTGTTCAATTTTCGTTTCAGGACTCTAACTCGAGAACCAAGTGACCTACAAGCATGAAACTTTATGCAAATGTTGCTTATGATCCAAGGAAGTGCCCTATTGTTTTTGAGTCATATAGGTCAAAGGTCAAGGTCACAGTCAATATTTGTTCATATTTCATTTCTGGACTCTTAACTCAAAAACCGAGTGACCTAGAATCATAAAACTTCATGCAAATGCTACATATGACCTGAATATTAGTTTCAAACACATCCTGCACTAATAGCACTTGCATTCCGACAAAGCGCTTGTGGGGGGTATTAGTCCGCTCTGCGACAGTTCTAGTTCAAATTATTTGGGGGTATGGTTTCCAAACCTGTGGTCACTTGTCTCTGAAACATGTTACCCAGGCCTGTTAACCCAATGAAAACACACAAAAAAAGGTTGTTAATGAGGATTTATTCAAATGAACTTACAAATACATTTTTTCATTTGAAAACTGTTTGATAGTCTTATTTATATCAAAACTGTTATATACAAATAATTTATTCACTTATTAGAAAAATTTATTGTGAGTGTATGGGAGGGGGGGACAGGTTACCCAAGCTGGGGTAACCTGTCCCCAGGGACACATTACCCAGGCCTGGGTAACCTGTCCCACCCAAAAACGTTGTCAACAATGATTTGTGTAGGAATAAACCCATACATTTTTAGCTCCTCTGGCTGAAAGCCACTGGGGCTATTGTCATGGCGTTGTGTCCGTCCGTCCGTGCGGTCATACGTCCGTCCGTGCGGTCGTAAACTTTTTTTTAAAAAATCTTCTTCTCAGAAACTACTGGATGGATTTCAACCAAACTTCACAGGAATGATCCTTGGGTGACCCTCTTTCAAAGTTGTTCAAGAAATTTTGATCCAATGAAAAACATGGATTTAATGGGCGTGGCTAATTATCAAATATGGTAAAAAGTGACTTTTCTCAGGTTCTTATTTATGGATACCAATTAAATTTTACATGAATGATCCTTTGTTGACCTTTTATCAGTCTACAAAAAATTATTGAAATCGGCTGAAAATTATGTATTTTATGGGCGGAGGTCATTTCTCTATATGTTATATAGTGGAAACTTTGAAAATCATTTTCTCAGAATCTAATGGATAGATATCAACCAAATTTTACATGAATGATCCTTGGGTGACCCTTTATTAGTCTACAAACAATTATTGAAATCGGATAAAAATTATGTATTTTATGGGCGGAGGTCATTTCTCTATATGTTATAAACTGGAAACTTTGAAAATCATTTTCTCAGAATCTAATGGATAGATATAAACCAAATTTTACATGAATGATCCTTGGGTCACCCTTTATTAGTCTACAAAACATTATTGAAATCGGATAAAAAATATGTATTTTATGGGTGGAGGTCATTTCTCTATATGTTATATAGTGGAAACTTTGAAAATCATTTTCTCAGAATCTAATTGATAGATATCAACCAAATTTTACATGAATGATCCTTGTGTGACCCTTTATCAGTCTACCAAAGATTATTACGATCGGGTGAAAAATATGTATTTTATGGGCGGAGGTCATTTCCACTTTATGTTATATAGTGGAAACTTTGAAAATCATTTTCTCAGAATGTAACTGATGGATATCAATCAAACTTCATTAGTATGATCCTTGGGTGATCCATTATCATGCAGCCAAAAATTATTGTCATTGGATGAAAAATATGCCTTTTATGGGTGGAAGTCATTTCTCTATATTTTATAATGTTGGAGACTTTGAAAATCATTTCAACATCAGTAAAACCCAAAATATCTTAAAATCTAGTCAAAACTTAGATTTGCTATTACAAAAAATTCAAGCCTGTGGAGCGACACAAGCCATTCATGGCTTTCTAGTTAGCTCACCTGAGCACGGTGAGCTTTTGGGGTTACTTGATGTCCGTCATCCGTCGTCCGTCGTCAACATTTACCTTGTGGACACTCTAGAAGCCCATATTTTTAGCTCAATCAACCTGAAAATTGGTCAGAATTATTATCTTGATGAAATCTCTGACAAGTTCAAAACTGGGTCAAGTTGGGTCAAAAACTAGGTCACAGGGTCAAATCTTAGAAAAACCTTGTGGACACTCTAGAGGCCATATTTTAGCCCAATCAACCTGAAAATTGGTCAGAATGATTATCTTGATGAAATCTGGGACAAGATCGAAATTGGGTCAAGTGGGGTCAAAAACTAGGTCACGGGGCCAAATCTTAGAAAAACCTTGTTGACACTCTAGAGGCCATATTTTTAGCCCAATCATCCTGAAAATTTGTCAGAATGATTATCTTAATGAAATCTTGCACAAGTTCGAAATTGGGTCAAGTTGGGTCAAAAACTATGTCACAGGGTCAAATCTTAGAAAAACCTTGTGGACACCCCAGAGGCCATATTTTAAGCCCAATCAACCTGAAAATTGGTCAGAATGATAATCTTGATAAATTTTCTCATAAATTTGAAAATGGGTCTAGTGGGGTCAAAAACTAGGTCACAGGGTCAAATCTAAGAAAAACCTTGTGGACACTCTAGAGGCCATATTTTTAGCCCAATCAACCTAAAAATTGGTCAGAATGATTATCTTGATGAAATCTCGGACAAGTTCGAAATTGGGTCAAGTGGGGTCAAAAACTAGGTCAGGGGGTCAAATCTTAGAAAAACCTTGTGGACACTCTAGAGGCCATATTTTTTAGCCCAATCAACCTGAAAATTGGTCAGAATGATAATCTTGATAAAACCCTGATAAGTTTGAAATTGGGTCCAGTAGGGTCAAAAACTAGGTCACGGGGTCAAATCTTAGAAAAACCTTGTGGACACTCTAGAGGCCATATTTTTAGCCCAATCAATCTAAAAATTGGTCGGTATGATTATCTTGATGAAATCTCGGACAAGTTTGAAATTGGGTCAAGTGGGGTCAAAAACTAGGTCACAGGGTCAAATCTTAGAAAAACCTTGTGGACACCCCAGAGGACATATTTTTAGCTCAATCAACCTGAAAATTGGTCAGAATGATAATCTTGATATAATCCCTGATAAGTTTGAAATTGGGTCAAGTGGGGTCAAAAACTAGGTCAAAAGGCCAAATCTTAGAAAAACCTTGTGGACACCCCAGAGGCCATATTTTTAGCTCAATCAACCTGAAAATTGGTCAGAATGATTATCTTAATGAAATCTTGGACAAGATCGAAATTGGGTCAAGTGGGGGTCAAAAACTAGGTCACAGGGTCAAATCTTAGAAAACCTTGTGGACACCCCAGAGGCCATATTTTTAGCTCAATCAACCTGAAAATTGGTCAGAATGATAATCTTGATAAAATCCCTGATAAGTTTGCAATTGGGTCACGTAGGGTCAAAAACTAGGTCACGGGGTCAAATCTTAAAAAAAACCTTGTGGACACTCTAGAGGCCATATTTTTAGCCCAATCAACCTCAAAATTGGTCAAAATGATTATCTTGATGAAATCTGGGACAAGATCGAAATTGGGTCAAGTGGGGTCAAAAACTAGGTCATGGGGTCAAATCTTAGAAAAACCTTGTGGACACTCTAGAGGCCATATTTTTAGCCCAATCAACCTAAAAATTGGTCAGAATGATTATCTTGATGAAATCTCTGACAAAGTAGAAATTGATTCAAGTGGGGTCAAAAACTAGGTCACAGGGTCAAATCTTAGAAAAACCTTGTGGACACTCTAGAGGCCATATTTTTAGCCCAATCAACCCGAAAATTGGGTCAGAATGATTAAAATGATGATATCTTGGACAAGTTCGAAATTTAGTCAAGTTGTGTCAAAAACTAGGTCACAGGGTCAAATCTTAGAAAAACCTTGTAAACACTCTAGAGGCCATATTTTTAGCCCAATCAACCTGAAAATTGGTCAGAATGATTATCTTGATGAAATCTCGGACAACTTCAAAATTGGGTCAAGTGGGCTCAAAAACTAGGTCACTGGGTCAAATCTTAGAAAAACCTTGTGGACACTCTAGAGGCCATATTTTTAGCCCATTCGACCTGAAAATTGATCAGAATGATTATCTTGATGAAATCTCGGACAAGTTCAAAATAGGGTCAAGTGGGCTCAAAAACTAGGTCACGGGGTCAAATCTTAGAAAAACCTTGTGTTCACTCTAGAGGCCATATTTTTAGCCCAATCAACCCGAAAATTGGTCAGAATGATTATCTTGATGTAATCTCGGACAAGATTGAAATTGGGTCAAGTGGGGTCAAAAACTAGGTCACAGGGTCAAATCTTAGAAAAACCTTGTGGACACTCTAGAGGCCATATTTTTAGCCCAATCAACCTAAAAATTGGTCAGAATGATTATCTTGATGAAATCTCGGACAAGTATGAAATTTGGTCAAGTAGGGTCAAAAACTAGGTCACAGGGTCAAATCTAAGAAAAACCTTGTGGACACCCAAGAGGCCATATTTTTAGCCCAATCAACCTCAGAATTGGTCAGAATGATTATCTTGATAAAATCTCGGACAAGTTCAAAATTTGGTTGTAAAACTAGGTCACAGGGTCAAATCTTAGAAAACCTTTTTCAGATTGTTAATTCAGGTGAGTGATTAAGGGCCACTATGGCCCTCTTGTCAATCATTTATTAATATTTCAAATTGTTAAGGCCTTTAGGGTAAGCTCTATCAAGCTGTGGTCACTTGTCACTGAAACATGTAACCCAGGCCTATAAACCCAGTGAAAACACACACAAAAAAAGATTGTAAATGAGGATTTATTCAACAAAAATTGCAAAAAAAAGAACAAATGGAAGGTGATATCTTTAATGAAAAATAGCATTTGGAATAGGGGGACAGGTTACCCCGGGGTAACATGTCCCCCGGGGACAAGTTACCCAGGCTTGGGTAACATGTCCCCCGGGGACAAGAAACCCAGGCTTGGGTAACCTGTCCCCCTTTCCAAAATACAAGATTTAAACAATTTGTCAATTGACATGTTGTTTTCTTATCAAAACTGCAATACCGACATGATAATTGTGTTTTTAAAAGCTATAATTCAATCTAAAAACGGACTCTGAAAAAATTGAAATGATGCAATGATAAAAAATATTCAAGTGCTAAGATTTTTCTTTAAAAAGGTACAAAAAAAAGAAATGTAAACAAACATTGCCATTGAGGAAATTTTCTAAGAATATCTTTCTTAATGAAAAAGAATGACTGGAAGGTGATATCTTTAATGAAAAAAGTATTCAGAATAGGGGGACAGGTTACCCCGGGATAACCTGTCCCCCAGGGACATGTTACCCTGGCTTGGGTAACCTGTCCCCCTTTCAAAAGAAGAAGTATTAAATGAATTTGTCATGTTGCTTTCTTATGAAAACTGCAATATTAACATGATATGTAAATAAATGCTATTTATCAATCTATATATGGACTTGGAAAAAAATTTAGATATTGCAAAAGTAATATTGCAAAAAATTAAAACGTGCAAGCGCTTAGATTTTTCTTTTAAAAAAGCATCAATTTTTTAAAGAAATGAATGAAATATTTTTCAATGAATATCATATGATAATTTCTTAAGAAAATGAATGACTGGAAGGTGAAATCAAATGAATAAAAGCATTTTGAAAAGGGGGACAGGTTACCCCAGGGTAACATGTCCCCCCCCACACACACACACTCTAAAGTTTTATTTTTTTTATATTTTTTTCATCAAACTTTCAAATTTTTGCACAAAATACCAATATTGATAACTATAGTAATAAAAAAAAAAAGGAAAAAAAAGGAAAATTGATTTGATAAGAAAATCATAGTAAGCAAATCATATTTTGGTTTGAGGAATTGAAAACCACTCAAAAATTACAGATATACTTTTTATATGTCTTTTTTAAATTGATTTAGAGATATACAAGATAGCATGAATGGAATATTAAAATTTTGATAAGAAATAATGTTTTCCATGGGGGGGGGACACGTTACCCCGGGGTAACCTGTCCCCGGGGACACGTTACCCCAGGGGGGGGGGACACGTTACCCCGGGGTAACCTGTCCCCGGGGACACGTTACCCAGGGGAACATGTTACACTGTTACACCGGTACATAATTTTTCAATTAAAACATAATTTTGTGTGAATTTGATTTTGTCATATTTTTGAAATTTCTTTTTTTTACTTTCAAGGACTAATTTAAGTTTGCACTGTCTTAACTATTTTCCAGTCATGGGCTATATGCAAGTTACTTGGTAACAAAGAGATGATACAGCCCCTGGTAAAGCAAGCCTGTGATATGGTTCATAGGGAACAATTTACTGCATCAGTTACCTCCCTTGGTCTTCTAGACATTGAATCTGAAAAACAACTCCCACCAGGAGGAGCTTCCACCTCCACCGGTTTCCAGTCATGTTCTAAAACAGGGTCACAAACACCGCTGAAGAAGACAAAATATGTGCAAGTAAGAGAAATTTGTCTTACTTAAAAAATTATTTCTTTTATTTAAATATTCTTGACATGTTTAAATTTTTTGAGTTTATACCAAATGAATTGAAATCTGGTTATTGGTTGTATGTGTGCCACAATTTCTCCACCAAAAATACAAATAAAAAAGAATTGGATAGAAATTTTGATTAAGCCTCAACTTTGCAAGCCAAGGCTAAATGCCACTTTTTTCTTAACATTAATGACTTGGAAAGGATAAGCTTTGTCATTTTGTGTCACAACTATTTGTTTGAAAATCCTAGACAAATCACCCTGTTGGTGTTGGATGGGTGTGACCTGCAATCTGTGAAATAAAAATTGAGTCTGTGCGTGACATTTCCAACAGATTTGAATTGTTTGTGAGGTAAAAACAATGAGAGGTGTAGCCTGACAAAGTTGGTCTACAGATACTTTGAGACCTTTTCTTTTTACTAAGCGCATATTGAAGACTGGAGTCAGACTGTGAGAATGCACAGGCATGTCAGAGTCTTTGCTTTGGGCATATTTGAAATTGTTGGAATTCTTGCGCACATGCTCAATTATTAGTCCCCTACCGGTGTTCACACGGGAGGGGACTATAGGTTTGCCCTCCGTCTGTCTGTCCGTCCGTCCGTCTGTCCGTCCGTCCGTCCGTCCGTCTGTCCGTCTGTCTGTCCGCTCAAATCTGGATCCCGCGATAACTTAATAACTAAGCAAGCGTTTTTGATGAAAGTTGGTATATGACTAGATGGCAATGTGTAGATTATGCACATCATTTTATTTTTGTTTTTCGACTTAAATTGAGGTTGCTATGGTTACAGAAATAGTGAAAATATGGCCAAAAATGGGATCCTGCGATAAGATAATAACTAAGCAAGCTAGTTTGATGAGACTTGGTATATGACTATATGGCAATGTGTAGATTATGCACATCTTTTTATTTTTGTTTTTAGACTAAAATTGTTGTTGCTATGGTAACGGAAATAGTGAAAATATGGCAAAAAATATTGGATCCTGCGATAAGTTAATAAGTAAGCAAGCTAATTTGATGAGACTTGGTATATGACTAGATGGCAATGTGTAGATTATGCACATCATTTTATCTTTGTTCTTTGACAAAAAGTGCGGTTGCTATGGTAACGGAAATAGTGAAAATATGGCAAAAGATTGGATCCTGCAATAACTTAATAACTAAGCAAGCTAACTTGATGAAACCTGTTTTAAAATGTAAAAAAATTTATAAGCCATGTTAGTCAGGGTGGTGATGCAGCAGTATTAATCACCTCCAGTGAAAGTTCTCATTTCTTACCAACAAGACTGAAGAAAAACATCTTGGATCAGACAAGGTAACTGTTGTTGATACTATTTCTTGCATCTGTCTATTGCTTGCATGAATTGTATAGTGGGCACAGCAGAGACAACAACTCATGTAAGTCTTGTTTAACCCTTTCCAAAACAAGACCTGGTTTTGACGTCCCTGATAGAATTGGCGTGGGAAAACATTGAGACAAACGAAGCCGGTAGGGGACTTTATGTGTTGCATACAACACCAGATACTTGTTAGTCAAGTGGTCAGGGCAAAAGAATTGTAAGTTCCTTTGAAAATATAGGCTTTTACAATCATTTCGCACTGCTTTGTCAAATTTGATTAAAGTCAAATTATAAATCAAGGAGTCAGAACAAACACAGTCTAGTTTTGTGCTGGTCAATTAAAACAGATAAACACCAATAATAATTCAAAAGAGTAAGGCAAAATTTTTTGTATAATATTTATATGCTGTGTACATTTATTATAGCTTTTTACTTACTGCATTGATTGATGTAACATTTTTTTCTTTTCAGTTGAGTTCAGTTGAGTCATTATGTATACCACCCTACGCCAGGGACAGTCATATGGCACAGACTTCCATAAAACTTCTTCATTCACAAAAATACTCGGATTTCATTTTCGAAATCATTCTTACACATGGTAATATCTTATCCATATTTTACAACCTTTGGTTGAATGTGTAAATAAACATTATAGGAATGGAATAATGCTCAATTACAAATATTTTTCTGTTTTCTATAAATTGATAATTTTATTTTATTATTTGAACAAAAATTATTCATTAGAAAGTGTTCTCTAACGGGGTAAAAGGTTTGAATAATCAGATGTATCCTTTTCGTACAAAAATATTTTGAAATGTCTGATATAAATTTTCTAGTTCTTTTTTATGCAAATGTTTTTTTTTTCAATTTGACTTGTAAAAACTGTATGGAAATAATTATTCCACCTTTTGAAAATATTCAAACAACAAATAAGTTCAACATTTGAAGAACTGTGTCTGATGACGGTCAATATTTTATGTACCTATCCCATACACATCATGGGTAACCTATATGTAACTCTTTTTCTCATATGGCTACTCTTGTCTTTGATAGCGAACAGCTGTCAGATTATCCTTGTCTTACACATGTGTAGCTGCTGTCATAGCGATGGGGTAATGCATTGAACTATCATTCAAAAGGTCCCAGGTTTGATTCCCAATGCCAGCACTCGTTCTTTCTGACTATTCATTTTCAACCAATGGGTTGATAATAGTACACTTATGTGGGATAGCAGCTGGAGGCTAGGATAGGATGTAATGGTAGTACTGGTGTGAGAAATACCAGGAATCCATTGTTAGGTGCTCCGGCAGCCACAATGTAACTGAAAGATTGTTGAAAGCGGCGTAACTCCATTCAACCAAACAATTTTACACATGTGTAAGATCACATTTTCAATGAAGTCATATATCCCAAGTTATAGCCATATTTCTGTCAAATGAGAGTTCAAAAATTGGTTCAAATTTATACCAAAGCTATTGTTTTTGTGAGAAAAAGAATTTGTTACTTGATTTTTATGAGAGATGCTGATTTTTACCTCATCTAGAACAGAGAAGATATTAAGGTCTCTAAGGCTCTCTTATTAACATTTCAATTGTAGACTTGGTTAAGATCAGCTTGTCTCAAAAAAAATCTCATCACAAATCTATATATCTCACATTCAGACACGGGTGATACAGTGATAGACCACACAAGTGGTGAACCAGTGGTCAAAACAGAGACCGAAAGAGAAATAGAGGTTCATGAAATACCGGCCCACAGAGTCATTATAGCAACCCGCTGTGATTGGTTCAAAAGAGCTCTGTTGAGTGGTATGAGAGAAGCTATAGATAGGTTTGTTAAAAAATACTGTATTTCTCCTAATGAATGTTCCCGGGAGCTAGATATAGCATGGGGAAGGAGCTTTTATTTTGTATGCATTTTCTGATTTAAAAATCATTAAAATTGTGTCTTTTAGGGCCTTTTCCCTTTTAATTGAGGTGAATTTTAACTAAACAATCATATAAATGATTATTTAGAGGAAATTCATCTCAAATTAGAGAAGAAGTCTCAAAAAGTTCTTGAAATTTAGGCATTTGAAGTGGGTTTTCTAAGTAGAAAATGTAGGGGTGCTTCTTTTAGGGAGGGCGCTATTATAAGAGGATACCTTTGCTAGCAATAAGTTTAAACTTCTCTTTGTTCTGTACAAGCATTTGTAAGGAACAAAGTTGAATAAGAAACCTTGGCTTGTGAAGATGATAGTGTTATCCCTTTGCTGATTTTGTGACAATGTCCTTTTATCTATGTCTTTAAAAATGTTCAATTTGATTGGCTGGGCTTTTAATATAAACTCTCAATGAAATATTATGAGTAGGAATATTTTCTATCTTGAACATCGGTGAAAAATCATGAACAAAAAAAAACTGTTTCTTTGACATCTTTTTATGGTAAATGCTGAAAAAAAATGAATATGTGATGAATGAACACAATATTTATTTTCAATTTGGTATGAAAATTAAAATCTGGTCAACCCATGTGAATCCTACTGCAAAAAATCTCGGTCAAAACATGATAGTTTGAAATAAAAATATCTCGATACTTCAGTGTTTTCATGTACATTACATTTTGATGGGTCAGTGCAACACTATTGTAAGTGCCTATAGATATATAGGCACTAACAATAGTATTGCACTGACCCATTGATTTATTGATCAGAAAATACAGAAAATCAATCACAAAGATCAATTTCAGAAATTGAATAAGCCTTAGTATGACATTTCCAATAAATGCTTAAAAACAGCAAGTAAAAGCATTTAGTACCTTATTACTCAGTGTTGTTTAGGTACTGACAAGACATGTTTCTAGATGAGCAATACAGTCGATGGGTCAGCGCAACACTATTGTAAATACCAATACATAAATAGGCACTTACAATAGTGTTCCTCTGACCCTTAGTATTCTATATAATGATATTATTCTAATTCTATATAAAGTCATCTTTTCTGTTTAATATTTTCAAGATGGTTGAAAATGTCATGAACTGATTTAAATGTAATCAACGCTTGTCTACTTTTCTAGGAAAATAACCATACATGATACCAATCCAGATTTGTTTCGGATGTTTTTAGAGTATCTATACTGTGGGCAATTAGACACAAATGACATGGCAACAGAACAGTTAGCCGATATGATGACACTTGCAGACAGATATGATGTAAACATTTGTATGGTTTTTACTTGAAACTTGAGAATATCTCAGGCCCTCAAAGACCTCTTGTATCTTTATGCCCCTGCATCTAAAGATGGGGGCATATTGTTTTACCTTGGACCATTTGTCTTTTGGTCTGTCTGTCTGCAAAACTTAACAGAAAAACTTATAATTGCCAATTACTTCAATTCAAGATACACTGCTCATATTTGGTATGGTGAATTATCTTGATAGTGCCCATCTACAGATACCAAGGTCAAGGTCATCTGTCAAGGTCATCTGTCAAGAACACAAAAGAAATGGAAACAGAACAAATAGCTGATTTGATTGCATTTGGTAACAGATATGATATAAATGCAACCCGTCACACAAAAAGGGTCCAGTTGGGAACTCCATGACAAAGATATTTGAAAAAGTGATCGCTCATAGTACAGGTCAACTAGAAGTTTTGTTTGATAGATTCTTTCACAGGAAGGTAAATTGATCAGTCTTGATTCAGAAAATTAACAAATTGCTAAAAAGTTTCAACCCTAGTAAGCCTGCGCAGGCTGACAAGGATTGACACACTACCCAGATGGTCCTTTATTGGGTCACAAATTCATCAATGACTTGTAATAAGAAAAGGGACCATTTGGGTTGTGCCTAAAGTCTTATCCCTAGTCTGATTGTGTGGTCTTTGCAGACTGATTACGGTAAAAAAAATATTTGAATTTTAAGTCTATTGTCAAGAATAACACAACACCAAAATTTGTAAGGTACTTGTTTTCTTTCATGATTTCAATATATCAATTACTTCTTTGAGTCAAACAAACATTTGTCAAAGCTTGGCAATTTCCATATCATATTTACCAGAAAAATTGTGTGATTACATATTGCAGATACTACTGGATAATTTGAGCTCAAGTATGTGTAATATTAATGAATATGTTTGATTTTTTCGCCAGTTTAGTAGATATTTACTACATGTGTTGTAAGAAATCTATTTCAGGATAAAAAAGTTTGAATTTAGGCAAAAAGATTGATTTTCAACATTGTAATTAAAATGACTGATGAAAAATCAATATGTACTCTGAGAGCTACAAGTAATTCTAAAAATGGTATTTTAGGTTTTTAGGAAGCATTGAGTGACTGCTAAAGAAAAATCCTTTGTATATTTTATATATGTTTCAGACTGTGAGTTTACGATCTCGCTGTGAACATGCTTTAAAACACCACATAGATGATGATACTGTATTTTATTTATTAAGTCTTGGAGATCAATTAAGTACCAAAACCTTAAAGGTAGGGAGTTATTCTTTTAATTCACTGAAGTACAACATGTTACCGAGCTTTTTTATCCTTCAATGATTATTGTATGCAATATGTCTGAAGCCATCTTTGATCAACTAAAGTGTTATCAAGGCTTTGACATGTTATTATCTGTGTAGCTTAAACTTTGTAGAATAGGGCGATATTCTTTGGTTAAGTTTTTACCTGCATCTGTGTCAAACCTCTGTTTCTATCTACTAAAACTATTGCTTGTAAACTTTCCCTATGCTTCTGTGACCAAAATATCAGCCTCAACATAAAGACTCATTACTCTGATATATAATTTAGTGGAATATTAACCCTTTTGGGACTTAAAAATCTTAGTCAAGTAACGTGCAACTGATATTTATCAGTTATATTCCTGTAAGTGTTCGCTTGGAAACTTTTTTCATGTTCAAACATGATCATCATTTAATCCTCTAGACAAAGATTCATTACTCTGATTTTCATGAAATGAAATTTTCCAATGTCAACATTGAATTGCTATTACTATCCAGCATTAGGAATAGTTGAGCTTTGCTGTCCTCCAACAGCTCTTGTTTTCACGAAAAGTTGATAAATAGGGTATATCATTAAGCTTTTATGAATATTTTACAATGAATTGAGGAAATTTGTCCATTCAATTAATTTTGCTAAACATGTTTTGAGGTTTGAAAAAAAATCATTATATATCCATTAAGACATTATTGTCACTTCAACAAAAATTTGTTGCTACATGTTTTACTTATATATCACACTAATTTGATAACGCCTATGTTATATGAAAAAAGAAATAAACAATTCAACTGTCTTGCATTTGGAAAAACATAAGGGTGCAAACTGTTGCAAATAATATCCTGCTTTGAACCACATGCATTTGCTTGCAAAGCGGGTTATAAATTGCAAACAGTTTGTCATGTGTAATTATCCTGAATGCAGGGCAGGATATTTATTCCACTCCTGCACTATATGGTAATTATCATTGGTTTATTTATCACTTTGTGATAAATTGTTAAAAGAGGATATTGAATGAGTGGTCATTGAATACAAAATTTATTAAACAAGTAAGAGCACAAATTTTATATTCTATGTATAATATGACCCTAATTTTTGCACCAAAATCATCGAAGTTCTTTGAATTAAACATTTCAATTACCCACGAAACTTATTACGCCCTTTAATACTGATGTCACAATATGTACATTATGGCGTCATTTTCGCTGTTATAAAATAGCCTTGCTATTCCCTCTAGGCTCATTTGCATAGTTATTCCACTAGTGTAATAACACCTGTTTAATATCAAAAATATTCAACAGGATAATTTCCCTCCCACACTGTAGTTCATATAATAAAGACTAATTATTGATCTTACCTATTTTTTTCAGGATGCTTGTTTATCGTATATATCAGAGCACCCCCACTTGGCTACAAACGAAGTTTACCAGGAAATACCAGAACATCTGCAAAATGAAATAGAATCCTACTACATGACGTAAGTTATTCTTTATTTTTTTATGGCTTCTGGTTGTTTATTGCCAAAGAATGGTAGATTATCATTTTTTTGATGAACTCACAGCCTAATCAGTGAATTTATGAAAAAATTATACCTTGCTTTCGTTACTTTCTTACACTGAAACAAATGTTTTTCCTCTAAATCTTTTTCTATCTTCTTGTTAGTTGCAGATTATGATTATTAGTCCCCCACCGGTTACCGGTTGGGGAACTATAGGTTTGCTCGATTCCGTCTGTCTGTCCGTCCGTCCGTCCGTCCGTCCGTCCGTCCGTCCGTCTGTCCGTCCGTCCGTCTGTCCGTCTGTCCGTCACGCTTTTGTCCGGGCTATATCTTCTAAACCATATGTGCTAGCAACTTCAAACTTGGTACACTTATAGATCTCATTGAGGAGCAGTGTCATGTTCAAGAACCGTTACTCTGCCACACCCACTTTTTGAGTTATTGCCCTTTGTTGTTTTTACCCTTACATTCTTGTCCGCATCATATCTCCTAAAGTATAAGTGCTAGCAACTTCAAACTTTGTACACTTATAGATCTCATTGAGGAGAAGTGTCATGTTCAAGAACCGTTACTCTGCCACGCCCACTTTTTGAGTTATTGCCCTTTGTTGTTTTTACCCTTACATTCTTGTCCGGATCATATCTCCTAAAGTATAAGTGCTAGCAACTTCAAACTTTGTACACTTATAGATCTCATTGAGGAGAAGTGTCATGTTCAAGATCCATAACTCTGCCACGCCCACTTTTTGAGTTATTGCCCTTTGTTGTTTTTACCCTTACATTCTTGTCCGGAACATATCTCCTAAACTATAAGTGCTAGCAACTTCAAACTTTGTACACTTATAGATCTCATTGAGGAGAAGTGTCATGTTTAAGAACCGTTACTCTGCCACGCCCACTTTTTGAGTAATTGCCCTTTGTTGTTTTTACCCTTACATTCTTGTCCAGAACATATCTCCTAAACTATAAGTGCTAGCAACTTCAAACTTTGTACACTTATAGATCTCATTGAGGAGAAGTGTCATGTTAAAGAACTGTTACTCTGCCACGCCCACTTTTTGAGTTATTGCCCTTTGTTGTTTTTACCCTTACATTCTTGTCAGGATCATATCTCCTAAACTATAAGTGCTAGCAACTTCAAACTTTGTACGCTTATAGATGTCATTGAGGCAAAGTGTCATGTTCAAGATCTGTAACTCAGCCACACCCACTTTTTGAGTTATTGCCCTTTGTTGTCTTTACCCTTACATTCTTGTCAGGATCATATCTCCTAAACTATAAGTGCTAGCAACTTCAAACTTTTTACAGTGATAGATCTTGTTGAGGACAATGGTCATGTTCAAGAACTGTTATTCTGCCACGCCCAAATTTTGAGTTATTGCCCTTTGTTGTCTTTACCCTTACATTTTTGTCCGGATCATATCTTCTAAACCATAAGTGCTAGCAACTTCAAACTTAGTACACTGATAGATCTTATCAAGGACAAGTGTCATGTAGAAGAACTGTTTCTCTGCCATGTCACTTTTTAGAGTTATTGCCCTTTGTTGTTTTTTAGTCTTACATTCTTGTCCCGATCATATCTCCTAAACTATAAGTGCTTGCAACTTTAAACTTTTACAGTTATAGATCTATTAAGTAGGAGGTATATTATAAGAGAGGATTTTTTGTTATCCGGTGGGGGACTCCTGTATTGCATCGCAATACGACATGCACTTGTTTCTTTGTATATATTTTCTGTTGTAAATCAAATTCAGGTTAGGGTCAGGGGCCATTTTCTAAGGGAGATCAATCTAATTGCATTTTCAGCTCTACTGTTTTGGTAAAAATTCAAGGTATTGCCATCACCTTGATGCATTTTCATGAGTAACTTTAACCTTGGTTATATCTCTGTAAGTATTGAAGTTATCTCTTGAAACTTGGCGTGTGTGTTAACCATAACAATAGCTACTTGAAATACCAAGATAACCTTAGAAGAATTCTAGTGAGAGTTATGGCCCTTTATGCCCTTGCCTTGATAGATTTGGGGTAGATTGTTTTTGTTCTGTCTATTTGTCTGTTTGTCTTCCCAAAAACATTTAAATTATGCTATAAATTTTAGATGGATAGAGTTATTGTCTTCATATTTCACATGTATGTTGCTTTTGACAAGACCTTTGTTTTGGTACCAACTTCAAGGTCATTTTTCAAGGTCAAATATGTGAATAATTCAAACTTTACATTGAATTTTGTTGTGCAGCTGTATATCAAATTGAAACTGTTTTGCTGTTTTTAATTGTACTGTTTCTGAAAAATGGCAGAGTGGGACAAAGGGGGGAGGATGTAATAAACACATCTTGTTGAAAAATTTGTCAGAGCTACAGAAAGAGGGGGATATTGTGGATTTCAAATTGAACTATTTCAATGATACTTGCATAAATTGTTATCAGTACTCCCTGAGACAATTCAAATGAGTATCCATTACATAGGGTTTTATCTAGAAATAAAGATTTTAGATTGGCATTACCCCCTCTTATCAGTACCTCTGTAAGCCAAATATGTTTTTCACAATACAATGTTGTATTAACAAACTTTCTTTGTTCCTTTTCTTGAAATAATATAGATTAGACTTTCAACCTCGAAATTCCAGTCATTCATGGGAGACGCCAAGTTCTATATCAAGTACATCTGAGATTGATGAAATGGTGAACAATATGGAAATAGCTGATAGAATGAATGTAAGTAATGTGTATAGGTGTATTTTTAAAACTGAGCTCTGACGTAGGCGCCATGTCCATTATCATAGGTATATCAGGCATTTTCAAAAAGCATATGATAGCAACTGAACCTGATCCCTTCATTTGAATTATGAAAATACTTGTATGAGTAAACCTTAAGAAATAAGACAAGCAAAATCCACTTTTTGAACATGTAGTTTTAACCTGTTTTATCTATTTCGAAAAAATTACAAGGGAATATAGCGGTTAAAAGTAGGTTTTCTGCTCACTGCGCAATCTACTCATACATATCAGAGTCTGCATGATAATGCTGGAGGTGTTGGCGTAGGTGTTGGCATGACAAACTTAAACCTTGGTCATTTTTCTATTGTTACTGATGATGTCTTCATGAAACTTGACATGCGTGTTCACCATCACAAGAGCAGTCCATTAAGATGTTTTGCACTATCCAGCACCAGTGTCTAAGCATTAATAATCCACTTTTGTTTGAAAAGTTCCAACAATTGTTTGAATTTTTAAACAAATTTCAAATTCAGCAGGATAAAGGTTTATCTTGTGAATTTTTAAGAAATTTCAAATTCGTTGATTTCATTCATATTCACAGAGTGTGAATACGCAAAGCAGATTCATACAAACAGTGCTCTCAATAAGGGCCAAAATCAGGAATTTTTGTAATTCCATGTTGGGATATCAGGAATTTTTTTTAAGAAGTAAGGAATTTTTAACCCTTCCCCCTGCTACATCCCCCCCACACCTTTCTTTTTCTGTACACTTTGTAAATGCTCATTTCCTTGGTAAATGTAAGTTAAATTTGTGCTCCCAAAGTCTATGATTCTGGTTGGTTCTCCAAGAATAAGCAACTTTCAAGCCTTAAAACTTGTAGCTTTGACTTTAAGCTGTAGGGACGAGCTTTGGTTTCACAATCCCCTTTTATTACTTTCATTGAATAAATTATGGAAACTAATATGAGAAAATGTGGAGTTTCTATTTGGAATCAGTCCTTAGCTGTATCTTGCGCGGTGGGCCTTGGAAATGCGCCTTACTCAAATTTTAGTTACGCTGTTTTGGTATCCGGCTTTATTACGGAAATTAATGCAGCTTTAATTTCCCTCGGCCTGTCGTTCGAAAGGTGGCGAAAGTTCTAGGCAGTGTGCCAATAAAACTTAAAGTTCTAAGCCTATTTAAACTTACGCAGAATTATCCAAATAGCAGAAGTCAAGAAAAATTCGCTATTTCAAATCTCTGGTTATACATGTTGCAGACAACTTAAATGACGTCATTGGGATTTCCCCACGTACTACGAACATGACGATTCTACACGTATTTAAACGAGGACAGTCGAATGACCTGTCGTAAATGTTTTCCGGTAGCGTCTTTTTCACTTCAGATAAATTACCCGTAGATCTATTCTAAGAGTTTTAGGAAGCATTATTTCGAAATTTTATCGGTCCGAGCTGCATGAACTACGTTTGATATAACGAATTTTCCCCTGATTTGAATTTTGTTTGTTTCAATAATCCTATCAAAGGACCCTCGCGATCTGTATCCGACTAACAAAGATAATGACAGAAGTGGTTATGATGCGTCGCTAATTCGACAAGATTGCGTTATCAGAGACTGGTTGTTATAGCAACAGTTTAATACCTCGCGCGTTACACATGGCTTGTTTTGGTCAGCTATAATGTGTATGCTCCCGTTGATTATCGATTTTTTGCATGTGTAGACTTACGTTAAATCCTTTATTAGGTAAATTAGTAAAACGTCCGGGGTCAAATTACAGGACGTTTTCCTCGAATCTTGGACGTTTTTTTACGTCCGGGTTTTATTTTCCGGACGTAATTTCTGAAATTCTAGACGTATATTATGTCGACGTCCGCTTATTGAGAGCACTGTACAAAAGTGTGATTAGTTTTTTTTGATACCTCAATGAAATGAACAAATATTCACTTCATATCTTATAATTTGATTTCATAAAGAAAAATGTCAAGATTTATCAATAATATGATAATTTTTTTTTATTGGGACTTCTAGTCGCAGAAGCTTTTAAATAGCTATGTTCTCAAATTTGCTTTCTTTGAGAACTAAAATCAAATTTTTAGCCAATCAGAATGCACTTATCTTTATGACAACAACAAAAATTAAATTATTTCAGATTGAATCCGGTGGTACATCAAGTTCTTCAGAAGATATGGCTTCTTTAGCTGATTCTAGTCAACTTGAAACCTGTGTTGAAACTATACAAGGAATTGTTGGGGACACAATACCCCACGATGAGCTTGTGCGGGCTGCGCTGGCTGCAGACTGTGATGCTAACAGGGCTTTAAACTTTCTCTTTTCTTAAAATTCTTTAGAAATCATTTGAGCCTGTGTATGACATTTCCAACAATTCCATTAGTGGTTGATGGAAATTCATTGTGCCGTATAGACAAACACACAATGCAATTAGTAAATTAACTGACTGCCTGAAGAGTGATGAAGACATCTATCCGCAGAGTGCATAGTGAAGACTGTGGGGCTGCAATGGCTGGCTAGAGGATTTGCTTTGTGCTCATTTGAATTTGTTGGAATTGTCAAATACAGGCTCTTTGACATAAAAGATGTTTCTACTCATTTGGCTCAATGGGAAATAAGTGTAACTACCATATGTATAGTCGTTTGACTTCTATATAGACCAACATTTCGCCGAAAATCTCAGAATTGGATTAATGAAACGTATCTTTTTCTTGTCATATCATATTTTTCATCTAATACCATGACGAATCTTGTTTTTCAGAATTTTTGAATGTAAAATAATGATTTTGTCCGTCCGTCTTCATGTTAACTTCCAGCCTTTAACCCCTTCTTGTGACTGTATTAAACGGAACAGCGACTTGCCCAACCAAAAATAGTTCTGATTTGCATTGGGGCAGAGTCAAAAATGTATGATTTTAAAATAGTCGTTTTGGTATATAATCGAGTATTTTTATAAAATTAATTTTGTCGAAGATTTTTTCATTCCTTGGGACATCAAATCTGAGTGTATTCTCTCTCTTTGTTTGAAAACCGTTTGGCCAGATATATGATAATTGTTGATGTCTATTCTGAGACGAACCCCATTTTCACATATTTAGACCAATCAAAAAGCATTTTTTAACAAGTTCTTTGTGAATTTCACAAGAAAAACTAGATAACTAGGCACGTATTAACGGTAATAATCATGTGATATTAAAGTTTGAGATGACATGACCGTCGATATGCTAATTAGCATGTTCAAATAAGGAATAATGGCCATTTCTTCTGTCAAATGTTTAGTATAAAACCACATGTTTTTACGGTATATTTACATCTTGTTACTTATAAACAGCCTTCTTCACCCCTCGTGTTTAAGAGCGGAAAATGTGAAAATATTAACATTAACTTGATAGACAAAATTATTATATTGTAATCATTTTATTTTCAAAAAATATTTTTTGGAGTGGTATTAAGCTGAAATTAAGATTTTACCACATACAAATTCTACTTTCAAACCAGATTTTATGCAATTGATGAAAAGGTCGGTCCATATAGAAGCCAAACGGACTATATATAGTTACGTTTTTTCTCACTGAGCCATCACTTTACAGTCTATACCCGAGGTGAAGAAAAAGCACCATAATGGTGCTCTGCCTTATCAGTCCCAAATCTGAATTAGCTTATCATAAAACGTGATAAAAATTCCATTGACCATTTGATATATAGCATCAGGGTGACCATTTGCTCGCATTATGGGATACTTTGGGATTATTCCAAGGAGTTTGTTTACACAAGGTCAGTTTGTTCTGTCTTCATCAAGTACACTTAAAGCTGATACTTCTAATTGGTGCATGGTCAGTCCTTATTTACACCTAAAATAAATAATCAAAAAAACATATAAATGTCCAGCCAATTTTGGGGCTTATCGGCTAACCAGACCCCTAGGTTATAGACTGTTTAAGAAAGCCACAAAAATATAGACAGATATGTTAGTGATTCTGATACAAGTGTTAACTCCCTAGATACCCTATTACTTATAACATACCTAGAGGACTAATATGAGCTACTTGTTATTTTTTACTTTAGCTCAGAAAAGGAGAATTTATCACTTATTCAAGATCATAGACTTAAACAAAAACAGATTTCCATACCATGCAGCGGAAGGGTTAAATTTTTACTCTTAACACAGGGTTTTGACACTTTAGATTGGAATAAATATTTTAATTCTAAAAAATAATTTCTGCAAGGGAGATCATTTTGATCCCCTTGAAATTCTATTAAAGCATTGCTTGACCCTTTCAAAACCACTAGTACTTCATGGTCATAGAGTGACTCCTCATTTTGAAAAAAAACTAGTATAGGTTCAGTTTGAATCCATAGATATGCATACTACTGAACTATTATCAGTTGTTGTTTTTTTTTTAAATTTTAGACTAGTCCAAATCAAAAGAGATTGCAGATACATCAAAGAAAATTGGGTGCAGTTTGAAAAGAAACAATCCAAAGCAATAGAAACTATTGTGGGAAAAGGGTGAATTGCTAGGTACAACCAATTTTTCCTTTCCTGTAATATTTTATCAATGCTAAAATTACAGGAACCCAAAAACCTATATATATATCGGTTAAGGGAAGGGTTAACTATGGTTGAATTGCAAGTCATTGGATAATGTGTTCTTAGATTATTGGAGTGATATTTCTCCTCGTTGTTGTGTTGACTATCTTGTTGAATTATAATGATTGAAAGACAATATGATTTGTTTGTGTCATCTTGAAAATCCATTTTTAGCTTGACTGTTATGGAACAAAAGGATCCCTGTCTGCAAATGTCCTTTCTTACATTTAAAATAGGAATTCATTTATGAGATGAAGAGATTATTTCTTGGAGTGGATTCATACACAAGTATTTTTATGTTTTAAGTTTCATACCAGCAGGAAATCAACAAATACTCTCTTCATATCAATGGTTCAGTGCGAAACAGTTGTAACTCCCTCTATCTTTATAGGGAGTTACAACTGTTATGTGCTGAGCCATCGATATATTACCATTATAAATCATAAAGCAAAAAAATATAAAGATTTGACAATAATCATCAGATTTTTATGGGACTACTTTTATGCGGAAGTTTTTGAAACAAAGAACCATGTGCTCAAAATTGTTACCATTGAGATATTAAACTAATTTATCAGCCAATCGGAACGCATGAAAAATGATTCAATCGTCTTAAATGAAATTCTTGTTAGGTTCTTCAGCTACTCCCATATGATTAACACTTTCCTGTATAATTCCTCTTTTTACGTGCCTGCGATTTTATGATTGAGAAAACATTGTGGAAAAAGATATAATTGCTTGTGACAAGCAATTTTTCCTTTTTGCACACTATTTTCTAACCTACTGAATGGTTATTTTTAGCTCACCTGAGCACGTAGTGCTCATGTGAGCTATTGTGATCACCTTTCGTCCGGCGTCCGTCCGTCGGTCGTCGTCCGGCGTCCGTCAACAATTTCTTTAAACGACATCTCCTCCTAAACTACTGGGCCAATTAACTCCAAATTTTACAGAAATGTTGCTTAGGTGGTCCCCTTCAAAAATAGCTAAAAGAATTGAAATCCATGAAAAACTCTGGTTGCTATGGCAACAAAGGTGAAATTTTAAGAAAATCTTAAAAATTCTTCTTCTTCTCAACCAGTAGTCCTACAGACTTAAAACTTGGCATGGATGATCAGTTCATAGACCTGAATAAAAATAGCTAAAATTATAACTTTTGGGCCACCAGGTGCGGAGCACCAGGGGGGAGGGGGTAGTACTTTGGGTAAATTTTGTTATCTTTAAGTTTCTTCTTCTTCGGAACCAGGAGCCCTACAGACTTGAAACTTGGCATGGAGGATCAGCATATGGACCTTTATATAAATAGCTAAAATCATGACTGTAGATTCACCAGGTGCGGAGCATCAGGGGGGAGAGGGTAGTACTTTTGTGAAAATTTTGTAATCTTTAACCTTCTTCTTCTGATGAACCACAAGCCCTACAGACTTAAAACTTGGCATGGATGATCAGTTCATAGGCCTGAATAAAAATAGCTAAAATTATAACTTTTGGGCCACCAGGTGCGGAGCACCTGGGGGGAGGGGGTAGTACTTTGGGTAAATTTTGTTATCTTTAAGTTTCTTCTTCTTCGGAACCAGGAGTCCTACAGACTTGAAACTTGGCATGGAGGATCAGCATATGGACCTTTATATAAATTGCTAAAATCATGACTGTAGATTCACCAGGTGCGGAGCATCAGGGGGGAGAGGGTAGTACTTTCGTGAAAAGTTTGTAATCTTTAACCTTCCTTTTCTTCTGAACCACAAGCCCTACAGACTTGAAACTTGGCATGGAGGATCAGCTCATAGATCTTAATAAAAATAGCTAAAATAATATCTGTTGGGCTGCCAGGTGCGGAGCATCAGGGGGGAGGGGGGGAGTACTTTTGTGAAAATTTTGTAATCTTTTACCTTCATCTTCTTCTGAACCAGGAGCCTGACAGATTTGAATATTGGCATGGATGATCAGCATATGAACCTTTATATAAATAGCTAAAATCATGACTGTAGATTCACCAGGTGCAGAGCATCAGGGGGGAGAGGGTAGTACTTTTGTGAAAATTTTGTAATCTTTAACCTTCTTCTTCTTCTGAACCACAAGCCCTACAGACTTGAAACTTGGCATGGAGGATCAGCTCATAGATCTTAATTAAAATAGTTAAAATAATTTCTGTTGGGCTGCCAGGTGCGGAGCATCAGGGGGGAGGGGGGAGTACTTTGGGTAAATTTTGTTATCTTTAAGTTTCTTCTTCTTCGGAACCAGGAGCCCTACAGACTTGAAACTTGGCATGGAGGATCAGCATATGGACCTTTATATAAATAGCTAAAATCATGACTGTAGATTCACCAGGTGCGGAGCATCAGGGGGGAGAGGGTAGTACTTTTGTGAAAATTTTGTAATCTTTAACCTTCTTCTTCTGATGAACCACAAGCCCTACAGACTTAAAACTTGGCATGGATGATCAGTTCATAGGCCTGAATAAAAATAGCTAAAATTATAACTTTTGGGCCACCAGGTGCGGAGCACCTGGGGGGAGGGGGTAGTACTTTGGGTAAATTTTGTTATCTTTAAGTTTCTTCTTCTTCGGAACCAGGAGTCCTACAGACTTGAAACTTGGCATGGAGGATCAGCATATGGACCTTTATATAAATTGCTAAAATCATGACTGTAGATTCACCAGGTGCGGAGCATCAGGGGGGAGAGGGTAGTACTTTCGTGAAAAGTTTGTAATCTTTAACCTTCCTTTTCTTCTGAACCACAAGCCCTACAGACTTGAAACTTGGCATGGAGGATCAGCTCATAGTTCTTAATAAAAATAGCTAAAATAATATCTGTTGGGCTGCCAGGTGCGGAGCATCAGGGGGGAGGGGGGGAGTACTTTTGTGAAAATTTTGTAATCTTTTACCTTCATCTTCTTCTGAACCAGGAGCCTGACAGATTTGAATATTGGCATGGATGATCAGCATATGAACCTTTATATAAATAGCTAAAATCATGACTGTAGATTCACCAGGTGCAGAGCATCAGGGGGGAGAGGGTAGTACTTTTGTGAAAATTTTGTAATCTTTAACCTTCTTCTTCTTCTGAACCACAAGCCCTACAGACTTGAAACTTGGCATGGAGGATCAGCTCATAGATCTTAATTAAAATAGTTAAAATAATTTCTGTTGGGCTGCCAGGTGCGGAGCATCAGGGGGGAGGGGGGAGTACTTTTGTGAAAATTTTGTAATCTTTTACCTTCATCTTCTGATGAACCAGGAGCCTGACAGATTTGAATATTGGCATGGATGATCAGCATATGGACCTTTATATAAATAGCTAAAATCATGACTGTAGATTCACCAGGTGCGGAGCATCAGGGGGGGAGAGGGTAGTACTTTTGTGAAAATTTTGTAATCTTTAACCTTCTTCTTCTTCTGAACCACAAGCCCTACAGACTTGAAACTTGGCATGGAGGATCAGCTCATAGATCTTAATAAAAATAGCTAAAATAATATCTGTTGGGCTGCCAGGTGCGGAGCACCAGGGGTGGAGGGAGAGTACTTTTGTTTAAATTTTGTAATCTTTTACCTTCATCTTCTTCTGAACCAGGAGCCTGACAGATTTGAATATTGGCATGGATGATCAGCATATGGACCTTTATATAAATAGCTAAAATCATGACTGTAGATTTACCAGGTGCGGAGCATCAGGGGGGAGAGGGTAGTACTTTTGTGAAAATTTTGTGATCTTTAACCTTCTTCTTTTTCTGAACCACAAGCCCTACAGACTTGAAAAATGGCATGGAGGATTAGCTCATAGACATAAATAAAAATAGCTAAAATCATGATTGTAATGCCACCAGGTGCTGGGCACATGGGGGGAGGGGGTAGTACTTTTGTATAAATTTTGTAACATTAACCTTCATCTTCTAATGAACCAGGAGCCCTATAGACTTCAATATTGGCATGGATGATAAGCATATGGATCTAAAATAAAATAGCTAAAATCATGAATGTAGGGTCGCCAGATGTGGAGCATTAGGGGGGAGGGGGTAGTACTTTGGATCAATTTTGAAATCTTTAACCTTATTCTTCTTCTGGATCAGAAACCCTACAGACTTGAAAATTGTTATGGGTGATCAATATATGGACATTAATGAAAATAGCTAAAATCAGAACTGTTGGGTCACCAGGTGCTGAGTGTCTTGGGGAGGGGGTAGTACTTTGGATCATTTTTGAAATCTTTAAACTTCTTCTAATGAACCAAGAGTCCTACAGACTTGAAAATTGGTATGGATGATCAGCATATGGACATTAATTGAATTAGCTAAAATCATGACTGTAGATTCACCAAGTGCAGAGCATCTTGGGGGAGGGGGAGTGCTTTGTTGAGAATTTTGAATCCCTACAGCCTTTATATTTGACATGGATTATTCAACTCATTAAAGAAAACTTTAAAAGTCTCAGACTCAGCCTGTATATCTGGCATAGATTTGCTGATCACAGACCTTCTATGAAAAAAGCTTAAATAAATAATGACCAGGGGAGGAGCAGGGGGGGGGGATTATTTCAAATGTTATCTGATTGAATAAGTGAAAATCTCTTTTTTCTGTGGTTGCATGGACATACCTAGGTAATGAAGCTTTTTTCTCAGGTGAGCGACCCAGGGCCAACGGCCCTCTTGTTCAAATTAAATTCACTTTAAATTCTGATCTACAAAACCATTGAATTTGGACAAGTCTTAAATTTTGAAAAACAGGAAAGGGTTAAATAATTCCTATAAGCAGCGTTTAACCCACTATAAAATCTTTTGGATAAAAAAAAATGTTGAACTACACGGTCGTCACTCGGGAGTTGTTGACATTCTAGTTATCATTATCATTTGAATTGCTCTATGTTTTTCGACAAGCTTGGTCATATCTCATTACAAAAGATATTTTCAGAACTACAGAAGTAGTTTTAAAGAAGTATGCCCCTTTAAATTAATTTAGACATGTTGCATTGTTAACTACCTGTAGAAAAAGCAAAGACGTATCCAGGATTCATACAAAGAGGGCTCAAAATTAAACGTTTTTAGCTCTACTGACCGAAGGTCAGAAGAGCTTTTGCGATTCCAGTTTTCCCTCCAGCATCTGGCCGTTAGTCCGTGTGTCCGTTAACTTTTGCTTGTTATCTCTCTAGAGTCCACAGTTTTAATCCGATTGTCTTCAAACTTTGTCAGAATGATTGGTCCATCACAAGGATGGTTATTTCAAAAAATTGGTCAGATCCGTCAAGCGTCATGGGAGAAGGAACCTAATTAAAATTTAATAAGAAAATCCTCATTAACGCTCTAAAGTCTTCAGTTTTCATCTGATTGATTGTACAATCACAACGATGGTTCCTTTTGAAATTGGGTCAAATCCGTCAAGCGTCACTGGAAAAAGGGCCAAATGAAAAAAAATGCAAAATTTAAGTAGAAAATCCTCCTTAACACACTAAAGCTCACATTTTTCATCCGATTGACTTCAAACTTGCTAAGAATGACTGTACTATCACAATGGTGATGACTTTCGAAAAGGGGGTCCCATCCATCAATCGTCACGAGAAAAGGGGCCAAATGAAAATAATTGAAAAATTTAATTGGAAAATCATCATTATGCTCTGTCCACAGTGTTTTGTCTAAAATATAAAACGCTCCGAGAAACATACATATCAAAATACTATTACACATGGCCTACAAAACAAAAGTTTCATGCTCTGTTATCTTAAAAAAAAAATAACATCGGTAAACTAGCAAATTTTGTACATCGAGCTTTACAACTAGAAAAGAAACCAACTATTATAAAATCTGTAAGTCATGATAAGCGCCTTCGACAAACAAAGCCGCAAACTGTTTACATCGAAAACACGTAACTAAAGAGCTAGAAATTCTAACCCAAAAACGCGAATATTTGAGTACCATTAGCACAATAAAATAATAAATTTAAAAAGCCAGACATTTTTGTATAACTTTCGACCAATCGTCAATATCAGTATATATTAGGTTCAAAAGGTGACTACGCGTTCACTAAAAGCGCGATCACGTGGTGTGTGGAGCAAACCACCGCCGCCACACTGTTCTATGTCTATGTCATTACTTATATAATCTTCATATATGAGGGAAATAAAGAATATATGTATTTTTTTGCATGGATTGTCATGAAACTTAAACAAAAAAATTATATTAATCTTTTCTATCAAAATGTATGACATTATGTGTTTTGATAAAAGAGATTGATATAATAATTTTTGTGGTTAATTTTTGGTAACATTACACCATCCCCATCCGTGTTGGCTACCTGTGGTTTAGTGACTGGAACCAAATTGAGTATTTGAATAATCAAACACGGAATCACGAGAGAAAATACTATAAAACCAAGTATAAAAAGGTTCTTCCCTGTAAACAAAGGGCCCAAGTGCAAAATTAGCTGTGTTACATTTCAGGCAATCATAAAATATTACCAAATTCAGACAATCTGACAGACCATTTTTACCAAACGGAAATCGAAAATGTGCATTTATCTGAGAATGAGTGATAAGAAAGGCACATTTCCAATAGTAATAATAATCATGTATCACTTATCATTTCAAACTGAAAGTCAATTTTAAATCTTTGATTAAAAACACAAAATTGACATTGAAAAGTGAAATTGACTTAGACTGGTGCCCTTGAAATTGATACTTACAGAAGGGTGCTGACCAAAGCAATCATCATGTGAAATATGAAGGCAGTAACACTTGCCATTCAAAAGGTATAGGGTCGCCGCCATAGCTTAGTTGGAAGCAAATCAGACTCCCAATCTTTATTTAATTATGGAGTATCATAGGTTCGTACCCTGGCGGCTGCACATATCCTTTCCGATATTTGTCCCCCATCAATGGTCATAATCGTAAACGTTAGTGTGACAGAAGCTGAAAGCTAAGAAAGCATGTTAAGGCAGTACTGGTGGGAGAAATACCAGAAATTCATTACATGTATTTAGTGCTCAAGCCGCCGTGAAATGACTGAAAAGGGCTGGGTACGTTTTGGGCCGATTTTGGCCCATATTTTCGGGAAAATTTTTTTGAAGAATAGATTGTTCATTTCAGTAAGTCCGATGTATAGCACGGTGATCTATAATTCGAAAAACGGAACTTTCATACGTCGAAAATCGGCCCAAAACGTACCCAGCCATTTGTCAAGCGGTGGCCAATGTTTTGTTTTTCTTTCTTTTTTTTTTTTCCGGGGTGGGGCGGACGAACAGAGCTATGTTCTGACAAACACGGGTAAACAGATAGGAAAAAAATTGCCCTCGATCTGTGCAGATACATGATAATTATATTAAATACTGAGCTTTTGAAAGTCATTTGAAACCAACTTGACTTATTCCAGAGTTTACAACAACGCTTAATGTGAACTACTATTTTTTTCGGGCTAGGCCTTAATTCTGGCTACGCGTGTTCAATATTTCCTTTAATACCATGCCTCGTTTCTCGGGCTGGCACACTAACAAACTAATTAATTAGTGTGCCAGTCCGAGAATCGAACTCGTGAAATCGAACTTCGTGATTTCTTCCGAAGTCTACCCACGGAGCTATTTAGGTTGAGAAAACCCGGATGTAATTCTGAACTAGTAGCTTGATATTTTACACTGGTATTAGCACTAATATAGAATGGCAAGCCACTTGAAAAATTGCTTACATAAATATGAAAGAATAATATCAATTTGTACCGAAATACTTTTTGCGTGAATAATCTCATTTTGAAAATGTCAGCGTTGTCTCAAAACTTTCCGAAAAATCCTCGCACAAGCCTATTATAAACCAACGCGAACAGTTTTTTTCTTTTTGTCAAATAAGAGTTTCCACGCATATATACATATTATTCACACGTATTTTCTGTGTATTTTTCAACAACGATCTGCTTTTTGCAGCATGGCTATCTTCGTTGTGTGACCACAAGCATCGTTAAAGCTGCAGTTAAGATGTTTTTATCATCATTCAATTTTGCTGATTGTGTAAGTGTGTGTCACTTTTGAAGTTTTACTCTTCTGAACCAACCAATTACGGCCGGAGTTGAAACATTTCTGTGGTACCGACGAAGATTAGTGGATAAGTTTTAGTCTTGCATGTCATATGGTTACGTTGAAAACTAGTTAGTGGCATACCAAAATATTGTAACCACAGTTAGAATAAACCTAAAATTACGATTTTTGTCGCCCACAGACGATCCCACGGACGATATGTATGTACGCCGGTACATCATTTCCATCGAAACTGTTTTATGATCCGAATCCCTTTTCCATCTTGAAATGGAGGATTATGTTAATTTCAAACAAATGGAGATATTTATATCGACCAAATATCATAGATTAATATTTGTAAAATAAGAATTTATTTTCTTTGGTAGACTAGTCCTTGACTGCAGACGAATGCTATAGACTAATTTATGAATATTATTATTATTATATAGTGTTATAATTCAAAGGTCTGTCTATTAGCCGGACTGATCTTAAATGTAAAAATATCTCGATATAGAACAGTCGCATGTGCCCTTGGCAGATTGATTGTCCC
Source organism: Fragum whitleyi (assembly GCA_948146395.1). Lineage (NCBI taxonomy): Eukaryota > Metazoa > Mollusca > Bivalvia > Cardiida > Cardiidae > Fragum > Fragum whitleyi. The sequence continues at coordinate 46,066,496 of OX411545.1, read as the reverse complement.
CATCATTAGTCTATGGCAAATCCGTGAAGACTTTTAGCAATATTTTGAGATTTTTTATTTTAATTATTAAATTAAAAATTGTCTATTAAAGTAGAAAAGTTCTACCGTGAATGTAGCCTGAAAAATCATTACAATGGGAAGCACAGTGATTTACTTAAAAGGCATATAGTGATCTCCGCAGAATAACAAGTATGTAAAATAAGTCTGTAGGCCTAATGCTGGTTGTATCCGATATTTTTATACACACGTTTTGTCGGGAACTAGAAATGGTCCGAAGTTCAAGAACATAACGGGGAGGGGGGTTGAGTTCTATGTTATTAATGCCATCCGTCAATCGCATGTGTTGAAATTTTGACAAAAATACATGTATTATGAATCTATTTTTCTGTACGATCAGTTGATGACACTAAGCTTTGGACGGCTGATAAGCCATTGCCTTAATTGGTCTCAAGTTTGGGTTGTACATAACGCAGCGCTTTTTCAAATGATCAAGCTGTCAGTCATCGTATCCGGTTAACCCTTGTCACACTGAACTCGGAATAGTCCTGCTTTGCCAGGTTGTAAAGAGAAATATCAGCCTGCAAATATGTGGAATCTGATTTTAGTCTTTACTAAACGATCTCCCTTTTTTAAACCAGAAAAGGTTAAGTCTAGATATTTTCAACGGAAAGAATGACTTTCAATTAAGTGCATACAGTGTTGGAGACCGGGCAATTTAATTACTACGGTGTCGGGCCCAGTGACAAAGAGGCCCGGGTCAGAAAGGCCCGGGCCATAAAGGCCCACTATCAGAGTTGACCAAAAAGGCCCAATCCAACAAAGGTCTTTTCTTAAACATGTCACTTGAAGAAAAGCGGATTTAAATTGACCTACCAGTAGCTATTAGATATACCTATTGCTATTAACTGATTACTTTGAATCATATAATCGGGCTAAACATTCATTTGATTTATCTTTTTGTTTTCACCTTGAAATCTAATAATACAAAATAATTGTCAAACAGGAAATCCGAATTGAATGTTCAGTTTATGTTTAACTCTATGTCAGCCGTGTATTACTGATAAGGGCAAATATTTTAGATTATGAATGAAGTTTGCACGCATCACACGATTAAACTGTTGATTAAATTGTATGATTGTACGATACAGTGGACAAATTGCCTCAACCAGAGCCTATTCATTGTCATTTCATAATAGCTAAGACTTGTTATTTGAGCAAAACCAAATTGACTCTCTATGACATCACATCACTACACTGTACTTCATTTATTTTCAATTTTGACAGTTTTTCCTTTTTTTGTCATTTTTCATAGTGGGCCTCTTTGGACTGGGCCTTTTTGACTCGGGCCTTTTCCGTAACTTGGCCTTTTTGTACATTGGGCCTTTTTGGCCCTAAACCATTACTACATCCCGCTTTGCACGTGAACTTGTAGTACAAAGCGGGATATAATTGGCAAACCTTTTGCACTCCTTTGTCTTCCTGATTGCAGGGCAATAAATCGGTTTTGAAACGTAAAGGTACCAAGCTATGATAAGTTTGTTGACTGACAGGCCTGTCCAAGTCAATCTATCGATATATCAGTATCGGGGGGAAGCGTGGATGGGACAGGCCTACCACTCCATGAAAAGTTAGATCTATTATTCCAGTCTATTATTTTTTTACTTTATCGGAGCACAACTTTTTGAAGATTAAAAATCCACTTTTTAGAACGAGTTTCATAACTATTTTAGTATAGATATGTTAACGGTTTGCTTCTCCTTAAATTGTCACAGAAATTCAAATAGATGAAGGAAAAGCCAGGGTAAAATCCTCTATCCGGTATTAGGATCACCCGGATTCTACTCATCTGTGTATTCATCCCCATTATTTTACGTACGAGGCCTTCCGCCTACCCGTAGAGATACATTTCGAACACAGCCAACATGGACAGTAATAGTCGAGTTCAGGCGGCAAATAAGCAGTGGTTGTATCTGGGCTGTGAATACGACCGATGGAAAACTCTTAAAATGAAATGCGGTGTTTCAACAGATGTTGAATTGTTGACAATGCTTTTGGACTGGTAAGTTAATTGTTTTCTTTACCCATTACTACACAATTACATTTTTCACTACTCAAATTCAAAGAATCTGCAGATGACAATATTTAATTGATTGAATTTTAACAATAGCAGGGTTTAAAGGGACACAGGTTTTGCGTATCTGAGATGCAAAAATAAGAAGCCAGGACCCTAAAAACTGTGATGTGAGGGGTTGGCCTAAAATACGAAATGGACTGCCCAGCACGAAATGGGGCGAAATGGACCTTTGAGTGGCGAAATGGACTTTTATATACGACATTACATACTATTTTTGATTAAAATACCAGTTCAATGTATTATACGAGGGTGGATCAAAAATTACGTTGCAGAAATTTTGGTTTCACAGACTTTGGAGAGAAAACTACATTGTTATTAAATTGGGGCATTATTCTTTTTGTCGTGTAAATTTGGATAAAATCCAAATAGTTGGTCACCTGAAGCAGCCATTCTAAAACATGTAGTCATTTGGTACCGGCGCACTGTAACGCCGTCAATTGATGGGACATTTACAGGTTGTAACACTATGAAGTAAGGTTACAAAATGAGTTGCGCCGGTAGCACCTACCCAGGTATATCAAAAGTTGGATTTTTTACGTCAGAGTCATAGCAGACTCTTGTAAATTTGATATTTTGTCAACATTAATTGATTTGCGACGTGTACAAAATTTCATTGATTTCCGTCGGGAAATACCAAAGTTATAGTAAAAGTCCACATATTTTTTGATCCACCCTCGTATAGATCATTTTACCAAATTTTACAATTAGAAATGGAGAGATTTGTTCATTTTGTTATCTTTTGAAGGCTTATATTGAATGACGACCCCTTGACAGCGAAACGGGCTTCTTTAAACGCAATTCACTATACAGTTTTCTTCATATAGTCTTATATCTATGTAATATAGCTTGTTTTAAATCATTATGCATATTTCAATAAATTGATAAGATTATTTTCTGGCATTATGTAAATTGTTTACATTGTAAATTGTAAATTAGTTTTGAAAAGCTGCTGATGTCCGAGTTTCTTGCGTAAAGAATCGGAACAGCGAAATGGATATGAAAACTGAGAACTCTTGAAAGAAAACAATCAAAATGCGACTTTTAAGTAATAAATCAATAAATAAAACATCCTACTTGATAATTTAAGGCAACAAATCTGCAAATTGTTGTCTATTTTCCAAGTTTATCACATATTTAAAAGTCCATTTCGCCGTGAGGTGGTCCATTTCGCTCCATTTCGTGGTGAATGGTCCATTTCGTATTTTAGGCCAACCGTGATGTGAGTCCCAAAGACTCTCTGGAGCTCAACTTCAGGAAAGAATTGAAAACTGCTTTAAACAGTCTTCAATTCTTTCCTCAAGTTGATATCCAAATATTGAAATACTTCTATACCTTTACCTTTAACCAGGGAAAAGCTCAAAATCTACAAAATACAAGATATTAGCTCAAAAGAAATAGTCTATACCTAAAGCAGGGACTCCCCAAACTTAAGAATGGACCCATAAGATCCAAACGTCTGAGTCCTTTGGACCCTATTTAGTTGATGACACACTAAAACCCTGCAATGTGCCAGTATTCATTGCAACAAAACACTGCAGAACATTGCCAAACCCTGCAAGATCAGATAACTGGGTACATTATTGGAAAATGCCATATATAAGTCTGCCCATAAAGTAGGAGGCAAAGCATTCATAAGATATTGAGGCAGGACAGACAGATAGAAGGAGAAGATGATAAAATATATGGTTACTAGTAAATTTGGCCCAACAATTACTGAGTTTCCATTTACGACGTAAAAGTATCTGTATACGCATGAAAATAAGCTCGGACTTAAAATTTGAAAACTCGTCGCGTCCATGGGATGCAAAATAAAACGAGTGGCAAAAACAAAATCTTACGCAGAAACGTCAGATAACTAGCGAAAACAATCCAAAATGTTTCAAAGTACGACAGATTTGAAGCAAGGGCACCAGTTTTCCAAAGTTACTATAAATAGACTTGCCAAAATCTAACCGAAAAGTTGTGATTGTTGGGATTCCCGCTTTTTCATCTTATACCCGAACTGTCACAAATATTGTTTTTTAGGAAATTTGATGGCGGGTAACCAACTGTTATTTTCATTTTGTAAATAATAGAGTCGGTCCGCAGGGGTTGACACTAACTTCTGAGATTAAGGAGTCAGTTGGACTCCTAACACATGAAATCAAGGAGTCCAAGCTCAAAGTAAGGAGTCCAAATTTTCATAATGGGAGAACATTGTGGAAAAGAAGAAATAGCTTGTTATCAGCAATTTCCTCTTTTCACTATTTTCTACCAAAGAAGAGTTTTTTTTTTTTCTCAAAACAAAAAAGGATGCAAGAAAATGTTTTCTTCAACAAGTTTTGTGCATTTGTTTTTCAAAATATTTCCTTTCAACACTTGGAGTCCAGGGGACTCCTTACTTGCAAATCACAGGAATCAAATTGGTAAACAAGGAGTCTCGGACTCCTGGACCCCCCTTAGTGTCGAACCCTGGTCCGGGTAATTCCGTACGTATTTGGATAGTTTCGATTATTTTGAGAACGTCTCTTTTAGGACAATCATAATAACATAATTTCTTAATGCTATTATATTTCTTCTAGCAAAAACTCCTTATTTATTTCTAAAAACTATGCCATATGTTTAGAAAAATTACAATAAAGGCCCGTAGCTGATACCGGCCAATTCCGTACATAAGCGGGTTAATTCGTACGCTTCGTCGGGAAAATCAGTTATGAATAACAGGGCGGTAAAAGTAATAGCTTAGTTTGGTGGATGGGGCATATTCATAATTTAGACAGTTTAATGTTCATTAAAGGCAAACATGGGCTTCTAAGTATTAAGTGTGGCGAGCCTATGAGGCAATAATGGGACCTCCTCATGCTTGGTAGACGGTTTTGCGCATCCACTGAGAAAACTTTTAACGTTAGTTAGAAAACACTGTAACTACTGTTTCATTAGGCTAAACTGTTTCTCGAAGAAAAACTAATTACTCTGGGGCTGCTGGGCAAATGCAAGTCAGTCAAGCCTTTTCAACCTGTAGTTACAAGGTTTTGATTATTCTAAACAAATATATAATGTCAATTATCATTTGTTATGATCTTGATGGGTAAAATAATATTGGCGTGTACGAAATTAGCCGCTCGACCTACAATTGGATTTTTACTCAATGTGGGCTAATTCCGTACAGTATGAAAAATCTCATTTTATCTACAAAGAACTAGGTTTCACTAAAAAATATTACCAGGAAAGTGAAAAGTATTTCTTATTCTTCAATAAGTTAAACTACGATTCACAATTCACGTAAGCATTGGGTATATATACAGACATTTGGACAGATGGTACCGAGTGACCTTTTCGTACTTACCTGACTGGGTATTTGAGAATTAGGGAGTGACTCAGGTAGTGCCGCCTTAAATCGGCGATGAGCAAAACATAAGGTTACGATTGCGTGGTAATTATCCGATAAATGGTTTGAGATATATTGGCTTGTTAAAAACCAGGTTTATTTCTAAAATAATTTGAAATGCATTTTATAAGAAATACGTAATTAATTCAAGTGTACGGAATTTCCCGCATGTACGGAATGACCCGGACCTACTCTAATGGCTTCTCCAGCCAAGAAAAAGAAACACTCGCAGTCTTTTCGAGACGTGGCTTGCCGATCCGGCGTTCAAAGGCTGGCTGAAAAAAGACAAGTCAGATTTGTCTATTTGTTAGTATAGCGTCGAAAGGTTTTCCTTTGCTTGTAAGAGCTGCTGTAAATATTTTTACTTTTTAAAATAATATTAGGAAGCATTTCTTTTTGTCATATTGACTTCAAATTAGATATTTGTTGTTTGTTTGTTTGTTTACCCATTACCAGAAGGCTACATTTTAGACTTGTCATAAATCGAAGTTCATGAAGACCACAATTTCAATTGCCTGAGAATTTCACATTTTTTTTTGCCTTCTGGAGTAGAAAAATTGAGGGAAAAAAAGAAATCGCTTGTTACTGGCTTTCATGGCCTACTCATACCCGTTCTCACACCTCTCTTGAAGCAGATTTGAGAGGGATGAATTGTGTGCTTAATTAATCCTATCCCAAATCAGACCTGATTTTGATGCCCCCATCATAGAAAAGGCTTGGGAAACATTTAGGCAAAAGAAGAAAATGATGATAATCAGTATTTTCTCCTATTGACTCAATATTTTCTGGTCTATATTTTGCTATATTTGAAGCCCGTTCAAGTACAACAATTAAATTGAAGAGGATTTGTGGAAGTCAAAATTGGACTCAACTGAAAGTGGTTGGGACTCAACCTTTTCTACGGCACTGGGTCCCAGGGACTCAATATTTTTTTAATTAAATGGAAACACTGAATTAATTCAGCCAGTGAAGCCAATATAGATGTAGTCTATAGGAACATTGATAAAATTGCATGAAATCTGTGTTAGATTTACAAATGATGCAGATATCATATGGTGTCCAAGTTAAAGAGATAGAGCTTAAGCCTCATGGCGAAAAGGTTCTGAGTTTGATTCCCAGGAGTAACTATCAATCCTGGTTCCTTCATTTGCATACACCTTTTGCGCTAGTACTGGTTTATTCTCCAGGAAGCAGAATCGAGAGGGACAAATTGAAGTTCAAAGACTTTGATTGCCAATTGATGTATAATAAATATGTTTAATCAAGATACATTTATATCTTACAATGTTTATCGTTTTAAAAAAAGATATATTATTTTCAGCTCATATATTTCAGCTCAGCTATTTTTAAAGAAAACCAAAGGTATTATGATCACCTTGGCTTTGTTCAATGAGCCATTTCTTTCTTCTCCACAATGTTTTCCAAAATATTATTTATACAGAGTCTGAAGAAACAGGTTTTGAGAGTGTGGGTTAATTTGAAACTAGACAACATGTTGGTGAGGTCTCTTGACAAAGCTTGGGCAATCCATGTATCAGCAGTATGAAAAATCAATGATTGATCAGGCAAATTGAAGTTAAATGACTTGTACTAAGCTTTTGAAAAATGGCTGATTAATGGTGCTTTCGAGTATAATAACTAAAAGTTTTCGACATCAATCCCATGCATAACTAAAATTGGTTTCTCCATAGGGGCCCAGACTTTGAAAAGTTTGCATTGAAGTTAAGTGGCTGCAATAATGTACCCTACTGTAAGTGATATGCCAAGGCTATGTTTTTACACCATTTTCCCCTAAAAAAAATAGATGTCCCGAGTTATTTTGGACTATGGGGACACTTTCCCCCTCTGTTCCATAACCCTGGAAGCTTGATTGTAAATGTGACCCATGAAATTTGTAAAATGCTCCCTCTGTTTTTGGGGAAAGTTTCCCCTTTTTAGCTCCACTGGCTGAAAGCCACTGGGGCTATTGTCATGGCGTTGTGTCCGTCACGCATCTGTCCGTGCGTCTGTGCGTCCGGTCGTAAACTTTTTCTTTAAAAATCTTCTCCTCAAAAACTACTGGATGGATTTCAACCAAACTTCACAGGAATGATCCTTGGGTGACCCTCTTTCAAAGTTGTTCAAGAAATTTTGATACAATGAAAAACATGGATTTTATGGGCGTGGCTAATTTCCAAATATGGTAAAAAGTGACTTTTCTCAGGTTCTAATTGATGGATATCAATTAAATTTTAAATGAATGATCCTTGGGTGACCCTTTATCAGTCTACCAAAAATTATTGGAATCAGATGAAAAATATGTATGTTATGGGCAGAGGTCATTTCTCTTTATGTTATATAGTGGAAACTTTGAAAATCATTTTCTTAGAATCTATCAGATAGATATCAACCAAATTTTACATGAATGATCCTTGGGTGACCCTTTATCAGTCTACCAAAAATTATTGTGATCAGATGAAAAATATGTATTTTATGGGCGGAGGTCATTTCGCTTTATGTTATATAGTGGAAACTTTGAAAATCATTTTCTCAGAATGTAACCAATAGATATTAGCCAAATTTTACATGAATGATCCTTGGGTGACCCTTTATCAGTCTATCAAAAATTATTGTGATCAGATGAAAAATATGTATTTTATAGGCGGAGGTCATTTCTCTATATGATATATAGTGGAAACTTTGAAAATCATTTTCTCAGAATGTAACCAATAGATATTAGCCAAATTTTACATGAATGATCCTTGGGTGACCCTTTATCATTCTACCAAAAATTACTGTGATCGGATGAAAAGTATGTATTTTATGGGTGGAGGTCATTTTTCTATATATGATAAATATTGGAAACTTTGAAAATCATTTTCTTAGAATCTATCAGATAGGTATCAACCAAATTTTACATGAATGATCCTTGGGTGACCCTTTATCAGTCTACCAAAAATTATTGTGATCAGATGAAAAATATGTATTTTATGGGCGGAGGTCATTTCGCTTTATGTTATATAGTGGAAACTTTGAAAATCATTTTCTCAGAATGTAACCAATAGATATTAGCCAAATTTTACATGAATGATCCTTGGGTGACCCTTTATCAGTCTATCAAAAATTATTGTGATCAGATGAAAAATATGTATTTTATAGGCGGAGGTCATTTCTCTATATGATATATAGTGGAAACTTTGAAAATCATTTTCTCAGAATGTAACCAATAGATATTAGCCAAATTTTACATGAATGATCCTTGGGTGACCCTTTATCATTCTACCAAAAATTACTGTGATCGGATGAAAAGTATGTATTTTATGGGTGGAGGTCATTTTTCTATATATGATAAATATTGGAAACTTTGAAAATAATTTTCTTAGAATCTATCAGATAGATATCAACCAAATTTTACATGAATTATCCTTGGGTGACCCTTTATCAGTCTACCAAAAATTATTGTGATCAGATGAAAAATATGTATTTTATGGGCGGAGGTCATTTCGCTTTATGTTATATAGTGGAAACTTTGAAAATCATTTTCTCAGAATGTAACCAATAGATATTAGCCAAATTTTACATGAATGATCCTTGGGTGACCCTTTATCAGTCTATCAAAAATTATTGTGATCGGATGAAAAATATGTATTTTATAGGTGGAGGTCATTTCTCTATATGATATATAGTGGAAACTTTGAAAATCATTTTCTCAGAATGTAACCAATAGATATTAGCCAAATTTTACATGAATGATCCAAGGGTGACCCTTTATCATTCTACCAAAAATTACTGTGATCGGATGAAAAGTATGTATTTTATGGGTGGAGGTCATTTCTCTAAATGTTATATATTGGAAACTTTGAAAATCATTTTCTCAGAATGTAACTGATGGATATCAATCAAACTTCATTAGTATGATCCCTGTTTGATCCTTTATCATTCAGCCAAAAATTATTGTGATTTGAAGAAGAGTATGTCTTTTATGGGCGGAGGTCATTTCTCTATATGTTAAAATAGTGGAAACTTTGAAAATCATTTCATTATCAGTAGAAGCCAAAATATCTAAAAATACTAAGTCATTGGGGCAAATCTTAGAAAAACCTTGTATGCACTTTAGAGGCCATATTTTTTGCTCGATCTATCTGAAATTTGGTTAGAATTTTTGTCCTGATGAAATGATAGACAAGTTTGAAATTGGGTTAACTAGGGTCAAAAACTAGATCAAGGGGTCAAATCTTATAAAAACCTTGTATGTACTCTAGATGCCACATTTTTTTGCCCAACCAATAGGGAATTTTGTCAGAATTATTGAATTGAAGCAATTTTGTATGAGTTTGAAATTTAGGGCTAAAAACTTGGTCAGGGGTTCAAATCTTAAAAAAAAACAGGTGAGAGATTTAGGGCCAGAATCACCCTCATGTTTTTTTATGAAGATGAAATGTTGAAATATTTTTAAAGTGTGTGTCACTAAGTTACCTATTTTGGGGAATAAAAAGTTTTAAGCTAAGGCTCAGATATGTCATCTATCCCTCTGAAGGGGCCAAATGAATTTTTATGCCCCCGATAGGGAGGCATCATAAATTTGACTTGTCCGTCCGTCCGTCTGTCCGTCCGTCCGTCTGTCCGTCCGTCTGTCCGTCCGTCCGTCATTCCGTCCAAAAACTTTAACATTGGCCATAACTTCTAAATCAAAGCGGTGTCGGGGGCATTGTCATCTTACAGTGACAGCTCTTGTTTGTTCATGTATCTCTGCTTTCAGCTATATTCAACTGCATATGAAAGATTTTGAAGTACTGCCTGTTGCCAGTGACCTGTTTGGTCCTTTAGAAGATTTCCATGAGAGTGAGACTGGGTAAGTATAGCAGGGTTCAACACTAAGGGGAGTCTGGGAGTCTGAGACTCTTTATTTACCAGTTGGGATTAGGACTCCTTCCATTTGCAAGTAAGGAGTCCAATAGACTCCAAGGGTATTGTGAGAATATTTTGAAAAACATATGCACAGAGTAGTATTGTTTGATGTTTGAGTGAAGGTCCAGTCCAGAGAGGCTAAAAGGATACAACACAACCAATTGTATTATTATCTTCAGCAAAAATAGAAGATGTTTCAAAACATACCATATTATGCCATAGTGCGTAATTGTAGGGTTTGACACTAAACATGTTTTATCACTAGCCTGAAGGACCTGTTAGCTTTAAATATTACAGGTCCTCCCTGATTAAAAAAGGTCCTCCAGGAAAAGAATGATTATTTTCTAGCAGTTAAGGAATGAATTGTTTGCAAAACATTGTGAGAACAGAAGAAATTGCTTGTCATTAGCAATTTCTTCTTTTTCCACAATGTTTCTTATAGGGCAATGGAAATCTTAGTAATGGAACGGCAATTTTTTTTTTAAAAAAAAAGTGGACAAACTGGAAATAGCAAGATAATTATTTACAGGCCTGAAGGACGTTCATCATGGTAACTTCTACCAGTCTTCCATAAAATTCACAGGTCTCAGACCTGAGGACTGGTGTTCGATCCCTGAATTTTAGTACTAGTGAGTGAAATACAAATGTACTAGGAATCCAATGTGAGGTTCTCAATTTATGCATAAGGGTAGCGGTCTTGAGTCCTTTATTTGGGGGAAAATGTGTCGTCTGAGCTGTTACAGGAAAAATACTTCAGTTGTGTATTTTGTTTGACTACTCAAAATGTTCAAAAATATTACAATAAACTCAAGGAAATAATTTGGAAAGCACTTTGTAAGCTAATAATCAAAGCCCTTTGATTGTTAACATCCATGCATTGTTAAACCCCATTAAAAAAACAACAACCAAATTTACTTTAAATTGTTAGAACATGTATTTAACATAATTGTCCAAGCTCAAGATAGTGGTTTTGATTTTGATTTGAAAATAAAATCCATTATCAATCAATCAAACCCTATCTTATTCAAGACAATTCCAATGAGTACCCACAATATACAATTTTCAAGAAAAATAACACTTTGAATTATTATCGTTTCCTCTTATTGGGAGCCCAAATATTTATGAAATAATTTCATTTTGGAGTTGATATGTTCACAAAAAAAGTCTGATGGAGGAGGAGGAGTTATATGCAAAAGGTAAAAGCGGAGCCCGAGGATTTTGCTTTGCATTTACTCCCCCCCCCCCCCCATTAGACTTAATTCACAGACATATCAATATGTAAATGAAATATATCTATTATAACATTATCAAAATTCTTAAATTAGTTTTATTACTCTTTTCTGCGTGCAAAATAGTAAAAGTACATTATTCTGGGTGAAAAATTATTAAATAAGTAATTGTATTGACATTGAGAGAATTTTGCAGAAGCAAAGCCCGCCGTTTAGCTTGTGGGTTATATGACGTCAAAAGCAGCAACGTTCCCGCTAAAGATGACATATGACATCATAAATGGGCAGAGATATCTATGTACACAGTAAAACACATTAGATGTATGAGTTTTATTGCAAATAAAGTTCCATGTAATTTTTCTTATTCCATATTTGCGTTTTATCTGTTGTGTTATAATTATGAATAAGACAACTTTTCTGTGATAAAACTCATCATTCATAACTCTATGTCCTTGGAAAATTCAATTTCTATCAAGTAATCTATCAATTTTATTTATATTTTTCAGGTCCGAGAAGGTCATAAAAACAGGACAAGAAGCAGACACAGCTACTACAAATGTTAAAAGTCTGGAAAATAGCAGAGATATTAGTATTGAAATAAAAGTTGATCAAGAGACTAATGCCGCAGACAATGAACAGATTGAAAACAGTATTGAAGATTCTTGCACTAGTAGCGTAGATATTGAAGCAAGGAAACTTGTCGCTGGTATTGTAGCAAATGAAACAAACAGCGAGATAACTGTGTGTGAGGACATTGTAATAAAACAGGAACCTTTATCCCCATCATCTAGCCAGTGAGTATATGAACATACTACTTTATTTATGATCATTTGTGCCTCATGTGTGACTTCACATGCCTGGATAATTATGTAAATTTAGAAGCATAAAGGAAAAATGATAAAATTTCTGACTGTATACTTTGGCTACTATAAAATAACTTATTTCAAACCATTATGCCTAAGGCTTTCATATATCCTGGCATGTAACACTTCCAGATAAATAAAGGTTTTGATTGAAAATTACATGTGACAGATTGAGAATCAGATTGTCATCTACCACCAATGGGTTGACAATTGTAGACCTATGTGGGAGGCTAGGAAAAGATGTGATGGTAGTACTGGTGTGAGAAATACCAGGAATACATTGTTAGATGCTCCAGCCTCCGCGATATGACTGATATAATGTTGAAGGCGGCGTAAAAGCCGATTCAAACAAATCAATTAGATTGTAATCAATCCCAATTTTCTTGTGTTCTAAAGGTGGTTGGCTGCTCATTCACTATTTATTCATTGGATTTTTATACATGGTAAGCTTGGCTGTTTTAGGAGAAAACCTGAGGTATTATGATCACCTTGGAGTCCTTTGCATTGAAGTTGGCGTTACAAACTTTAACTTTAGTCATATCTCTGTTGTCATTTATAAGACATAAGACATAATCACGTATTCACCATCACAAGAGCTTTCCAGACTATCAAGGGGGATAAATCTGGAAGCAATTTTGTAAGAGTTACGCCCATTTTTTACTGAGATTTTTTGCATTATCCAGCGTCTGCAGTCATGTTTTGTACTGTAGACAGTGCTGTTGTTATCTTTTTTGCTTTTTAATGTTTCTTCAAGATGTCTAATCATGTCTTAGTAGATAATCATTTGGTAATTTCAATGCCAAAGCATAGAAATTACCAAAAGATTTAATCTAGCTTTATGATAATTTCATGCTATCTGATGGCATCTAGGCTTGCACTGTTTTACGCATGATAACAAGACATTTCCATCTTATCACATTTTAAAGGAAATACTTTAAGAAAGTTAATCCTAAATTTTACACATATTGCTTCATTTTTTGAATTTAAGAAATAGAAAAATATTTTAGTTTAGTATGAGATCAATACAAATTTCATTTAGTGCACAACTATAGCTATATTTTCAAGGGTTCTCCACCACTCCTGAGAATATAGCATTTGTTGTGCCCCAATTTGAAATAGCAATGTGCATATAATATATAGTTACCTCTGTCTGTGTGTGCATTTTTGTGTGTGGTGTGTGTGTGTCAAATTCCTGTCCGGGGTATAACTTCTACTTTAATGGATGAATTTAAAAATAATTTTGCATAGTTGTTCCCTGCGTGAGTCAATCAATAAATCAATCTTGCTCTGAACCAAACAAAATTATCTTTTATTTCTTTTAACAGAGACACAGAGCATCGTGAAGAGGAAGGCAGTGTAACACAGCAGCAAGATGACAACAATAGAAGAAATTCGGTATTTATATATAATAATTTCCTTACATATTAACCAAATACTTTACTGGACAAAATTGAATGAGGCTGTTGTTGGAGAACTACCTAGTTATTGCTATAACATTGGAGTCCTTTTCCATTTTAGTTAAAAAAATTCAATATTTTTGCACACCGTAAGCCATGACATTCTTTATCCAGAATATTCCTGCTGTGGCAGGAAGAACAAACAAAAATCAACCTACACCCATTTACAGCCTGATCTTATACCACCTGGTTTTTCTTTTGTCAAACAAGAAAAGATTAAATATAATATTTCAAAAGTAAATACAGGCTCAGTTATTTTGGCTCTTTGCGAAGGATTTTAGCTTCATTGGCCAAACGCCACTGGGGCTATTGTCATGGTGCTGTGTCTGTCATGCGTCCATCCATCTGGTCTTTAACGTTTTCTTTGAAAATCTTCTCCTCAGAAACTACGTGAAGAACTTTAACCAAACTTCACAGGATTGATCCTTGGGTGACCTTCTTTCAAAGTTGTTCAAGAAATTTTATTCCCATGAAAAACATGGCTTTAATGGACATGGCTTATTTCCATATACAGTAAAATGTGACTTTTCTAGAAATCATTATGATTGATCATTGGTTGTCCCTTTATCAGGCTACAAAAAAAGTACAGTCAAAACTGTGCGAGCGGTCACCTGAGAATAGCGGTCAAACTGCCATATGCAGCCAGCTCAGGTCCGCCCACGCAAATTTACTCTTCAAAGTTACTGTGAATAGCCGCAATCTGTCGTATGTGGCCAGCGGTCACCTTTAATTGTCTGGATTGCACTCATTGTATATCCCCTTGAGCGGTCACGCGAGTCATCAAATTATGATAGGTGACTCGCTGATTAACGAAAAATCGTTAACGCGTTTGAATTATCGTATGCATTTACCGTGACGCTTACCTAATCAATAAGTCTACTAAATTGTGTTGTCTGAGCGACCCGCATATTAATTGATTTATAACGGTAGCAGATTATTAATATTCCGATTAGTAAGCCTATTAAACATTGCTGTTTGTCCGAACTATCGAAAGGCTTTTTTGACGGATTGATCTCGGAGGGGATTTCCCTTCGTCAGCTCCGGAAGTATTTATTTCTTTTTGTCAGAAAAACCGTTTTGTTTTTCCTCTTCTTTGCACCAAAAATCGTGTCCTCTTGGAAAATTTAATGATACACAGATGAAAAAATAAATAACAGATTGATAAAATTGCCATATTTATGTTTAGTTTCGGTTGATTCCATGGAATAATCGCCGCTTGTCGAAAATGTCTGGGGATTTTTCAAATGACGTCAACTAACGGAAAAACCCGACTTTGTTTACACCCCGCGCACGTGAAACAAATTGCCGCCAAATCCACAGGAACCCGCTTCTCGCATCTATGAAAACTATAAACACTAAAAACGTCGTATCTCCAGCGCATTTATACTTTCATGGAATGAACTCGAAATTGTCACTTTTTCTAATGAATAATAATATATCTTAGGTAATCAGGAATATTTTCAGTGTCAAAATCTTAAACAAAAATCTTTCTCACACAAAGTTTATTAAATTCTTATCTGGTTCCTGTGACAATACGTAGGCTGTTTACATTCCCCAGGTGAGAACATATTGATTGTGAATGACCAAAACATCGTAAATACCGCCATTCAAGTAATATTTTAATTATTTTGGATCGCTGATTTTGAATGGAATCTTTTTGATACGAATACTAAATTTTCGGTGTGCCATCGGATGGAGTTATATGGAGTTATGATATTAACTAAATGTTGTTCGTCTCGGCGGCCGGGGGGGGGGGGGGGGGGGGGGGGGGGGGGGGGGGGGGGAGAGCGTATTTTCCGTTCAGCGGCCAACTCCCGTATGCGGTCGATTTTGTCATGTCCCGTGGGTGGCCGCTATTGACAGTTTTGACTGTATTGTGATCAGACGAAAGAATATGTCTTTTATGGACAGAGGTCATTTCTCTATAAATTACAATAGTGGAAATTTTGAAACTCATTTTCTCAATGCCTGTGTAGTATAGTGGAATCTTTGAAAACTATTTCACAAACCTAATTGATGGATATCAATTACATTTCAACTGAATGATCTTTTGGTGACCTTTTATCAGTGTATAAAATACTATTGTGATCAGATGAAAAGTATGTCTTTATTGGCAGAGGTAATTTCTCTTTATGGTTTATAGTAGATACTTTGAAAATCATTTTCTAAGATCCTAATTGACAGATACAAACCAAATTTTACTGTAATGATCCTTTAGTCACCTTTTGTTGGTTAACAAAAATTATTGTGATCAGATGCAAAATATCACTTTTATGGTCAGAGGTCTCTTCTCTATATGTTATTTAGTGGAAGCTTTAGAAATCATTTTCTTAAACCCTAACTGATGGATATCAATTAAATGTCACTGGAATGATCCCTGGGTGACCCATTATCAGTCTATAAAACTATTGGGATCGGATGAAAAAATTGTCTAATGGACCAAGGTCATTTCTCTCATTGTTGTTTAACTACATGCTCAATGTATACATGTGAGTAAGTTACCAGTAAAAAGAATTACCTTAAATTTTCAGGACCTTTTTAAGACACTAATCATGTTGAAGGTTCATATCAAAACATTCATTAGGTTATTTTCAGAATAAGTTATATTCAACAATATTTTACACAAAGTATAAAGTTCTTATCCTAGGCCAAAAACAAAATTTCAAAGCCCCTGCACTTAATCAGTGAAAACAATGATAAACCCCAGTCACAGCAGATAAAGGGACCCATTTTAGTAGCAGATAGTAAAGGGATAACTCTTTTAGCCATTAAAATGCTAACTAATGGCAATTAGTTCAAAATTTGACCATTAAAAAAACCATGAAATGCAGATTAATATAATGGGCCCGCATAATAGTATTGGCATTTAAAAAGTAATGGGCCATTACTATATGCTTTAGCTTTATTCATGCCCATCAGGTACCATGAATATTTTTTCATGCCCTTCAATCACCCATGAATGATGGCCATTAAGTAAAAAAAGGACAAATAATGGCCATAACAAAGATTGCTTAAAGTCAATGGCATTTAAATAAACCATGACAATTAATCGTGGCCATTGATATATCATTGAATTCTGAATCTGACCATTTATTGGCATTAACTTTGATTGTGAACTGTGAATGCAGTCTATGGAAATCCAACATGGCTGCTGTTTTCAATTGAAATTTCCATTTGAAATGGTTTTTTTTGCCTTATTCTCATGTACATTGGGAAGAATAGCATGCAGAAGGTATGTAAAAAGCTGTAATTTTATTATTTTAAATAGAACCTTGTACTGTTGGACTGAAAACAATTTATTAAAAAATATAAGACAAATTTTAACTGAAGCCTTCAAATTTGCAAAAATTGAAAAACAGAAATTCTAGTTTTTATGGGTTTTGCCAAAAATCATTTATGCAAATATAATCAAACCCCAATTAAACATTGTTGCCTCAATTTTTATGCGCCCGTCGAAGACGGGACGTATTATGGGATCACCCGTGACGTCCGGTGTCCGGGCGTCCGGCGGCGTCCACTTCTTTGTCCGGAGCATAACTCTGTCACTTGAAGTCCGATCGACTTCAAACTTGGCATGTGTGTCCTTCTCATCATTACGGAGTGCAGTGCACAAGAACCATAACTCTACCTGGCCTATTTTTTGAGTTATTGCCCTTTGTTGTTTTTCATACTAGAATCTTGTCCGGAGTATATCTCTAAAAGTATAATAGCTGGGATCATGAAACCTTATGGGTGTATAGATCTCACCAAGGGGGAGTGCAGTGCACAAGAACCACAACTCTACCTAGCCTATTTTTTGAGTTATTGCCCTTTGTTGTTTTTCAGACTTGAATCTTGTCTGGAGTATATCTCTAAAAGTATAATAGCTAGGATCATGAAACTTCATGGGTGTATAGATCACACCAAGGGGGAGTGCAGTGCACAAGAACCATAACTCTACCTGGCCTATTTTTTGAGTAATTGCCCTTTGTTGTTTTTCAGACTTGAATCTTGTCCGGAGTATATCTCTAAAAGTATAATAGCTAGGATCATGAAACTTCATGGGATTATAGATCTCACCAAGGGGGAGTGCAGTGCACAAGAACCACAACTCTACCTAGCCTATTTTTTGAGTTATTGCCCTTTGTTGTTTTTCAGACTTGAATCTTGTCTGGAGTATATCTCTAAAAGTATAATAGGTAGGATCATGAAACTTCATGGGTGTATAGATCTCACCAAGGGGGAGTGCAGTGCACAAGAACCACAACTCTACCTGGCCTATTTTTTGAGTTATTGCCCTTTGTTGTTTTTCAGACTTGAATCTTGTCCGGAGTATATCTCTAAAAGTATAATAGCTGGGATCATGAAACCTTATGGGTGTATAGATCTCACCAAGGGGGAGTGCAGTGCACAAGAACCACAACTCTACCTAGCCTATTTTTTGAGTTATTGCCCTTTGTTGTTTTTCAGACTTGAATCTTGTCTGGAGTATATCTCTAAAAGTATAATAGCTAGGATCATGAAACTTCATGGGTGTATAGATCTCACCAAGGGGGAGTGCAGTGCACAAGAACCATAACTCTACCTGGCCTATTTTTTGAGTAATTGCCCTTTGTTGTTTTTCAGACTTGAATCTTGTCCGGAGTATATCTCTAAAAGTATAATAGCTAGGATCATGAAACTTCATGGGTGTATAGATCACACCAAGGGGGAGTGCAGTGCACAAGAACCACAACTCTACCTAGCCTATTTTTTGAGTTATTGCCCTTTGTTGTTTTTCAGACTTGAATCTTGTCTTGAGTATAAATCTAAAAGTATAATAGCTAGGATCATGAAACTTAATGGGTGCAAAAAACATTCATTCAAAATAACCTCAGTTCTATTCAAACCCCCAGTTTATACTCAGCAGTGTGACGGGTGTATCTTGTGACAATTTGGCACCTTGTATAGTATAATTATATGTAAAAGATCTGTCAAGTTGCATAGGGTTTGTAGATTTGTACCTATGAATTTTCAGCCCTATATGAAACTTAAGATGACCTAAATTTAAGGGGTAACCATAATGGGCATGATTTGGATTAAGAGGCATAAGAATAATGGGCATTGAAATTTTCAATACTCATCATTTTTGGCCCAGTACTAGGATTTTTTCCCCTTATTTGGTCACTAGAAAAATAAAGCCCATTGAACAACTTTAAGGGTAACAATAATTGGGATGATTTGTACAAATGGGCATTAGAATATAGGCATTAAAATTTTCCATGGCCAACATTTTTGGCCCATGACTGGTATTTTCCCCCCATTGTTTGGCCATTAGAAAATCAATGCCCATTAACAACATTTAAGGGATAAACTTTAATAGGCATAATTTGTCTATTAAAAAAAATTAAGTACTTTATCATAGCGATTACTTGGCAGATATTTTGACCATTAATTTGTCATTTTATTTTTAATGCCCATTACATTTATTTCAGGGTTTATAGATAATGGGCATGGTATAACAGTGAAAAAATTCTTTCCCATTAATCAAAATTCATGCCCAGCACAATGTTGCTTTAAATGGCCTGCCCATTAAAATGTGCCATGAAATATATTAATGGGTCATGAATTTAGCAATTATACAATTTCATGGCTTCCATACATATTGAAAATGGCTACCATTAAAAATCAATTCCCAACAATATTTTTGTAATGTTCATTATTTCCCCAGTTATTACTCCTGAAAATCTAATGGTGTCCTTTCTCCATTTATGGCCGTGGATGACTTCTTTAATGCCCAGCACCATGTTGCTTTTAATTGGTGATGTTAATGGCTCAAGCCATGAATTTTTCATGGCTGATTCATGGTTGATTTTGCAGTAGTGATAGGCTAAGATCAGTCTGCATGCCTTTGCAGGATGGTCTTAAGTTTACTATTTTTGAAGGGTTTGTGTACAGCAAGAAAATGCCATAAACAGCATGTTAACAGTTAGACTTTGGCCAGTAGAGCCATACAATGCCATTTTAGCTCACCTGAGCCAGAAGTGCTCAAGGTGAGCTATGTGATGGTACAATGTCTGGCGTCAGTCGTCCATCATCTGTTGTCCACGCTTTCTTTAAACATCTTCTCCTCCTAAACCAGATGGCAGACAGCTTTCATATTTGGTATGTCTCATATCAAGACCCTGGGGTCACATTTAGGCTCCATCCGGGTACATCCCATTTTACATAGAATCAAAGAGTGAAAAGGCATATCTGTCTTGCTCTTGGCTGAAAACATTCCATGATATTGATCTTATGAATGTTGAAATTATGTGTCATGAGCTCTTTTTATTGTTCTGAACTCCATGCTATTGCTATAGCCTTGGAGACATGGGCCCTGTCTTGGTAATCAGCATTGTGTAAATATTTTCAAATTTTGAGATATCATAGGCGTTTTTAAATCTTGGCACACATAATTATTCATTATCAAAAGAGCATTACACAGGGGAATAAATCCAGATGGATTTTGCTATTTTGTCCCCTTTTTGGCATTTTATACACTATCCAGCACCTAAGAGACAAGCATAGGCACCCATAGGTGGTGCTCTTATTCTCTCTAAGGATAAACGATACAAGATCATATCAAGCCATCTATAGAGAGAGAAGCAATGGGTTTAAACCACTGCTACCAGATTTTACAGTTGGAATTATTGGGGCACTGCCTGTTAAAGTGTTCTTTTCACAACACAAGCCATATGTGTTTGAACCTAAATCTACAATCAGTAAAGCGCCAATAAGATAATTAATTGTTTTTGTGATGGTGAATGCCAAGTTTCATGTAGATATCTTTAATAATAGCTGGGAATGGGAAGGAATACAGTGCCACCAATTATGAAACAATCACAAAATGTTCCTAGTCAGCTTACCTAGCACATATTGACGTGGTTTGGTGAATTTCAGCTGCGTCAGAAAAAAAGGAGCCTTCTTGTAAACATATATGTGAATGCAACTCCTCCTTCAACTATTGACCAATTTTAAAGAAACTTTCACAAAATGTTCATTGTTACCTGAATTGGTCATGTTGTTGCTGTTTGGTGAATTTCAGCCATGTCATGGAAATAGGTATCCTCATGTCCAGTTTCTTGTGAATGCAATTCCTCCTTCATGGAAAAGGTGGCCTCATTGAAAATTTTCTTGATATATTGTGAATAAATTGTACATTTGAGATGAAAGTAAAAAACTCTCCATTTAAGGATTGATTCGGTTGATTCTTTCAAAGGTTACTCTACATCTTGTGAACTGGAGCATAATTCCACCTTTCAATCTTATGATGTACCATCACAGTAAAGGGGGCTTTCATTTTAATGATAATCATTTTGGTGGCATATCTTGTGTCAATGGCACTCTTGTTTACAACAGTAACAAGGTCTCTGATCAAATTGAGATGGCATACATATAAATATCATGGCAACTTTAACTTTCTTATATGACTGCCTAGGGCTATGAAGGCATAAGTTGATGATATAATAAGATATACCCACGTGATCAGTGAAGTTTTTTGGGAGTCAAACTTGCAACTTGCAACCCTGTACACCATAACGCGTTAATTTTTGTAATGTTTGCCATTTGCCGACATGAAATCACTGAGCTCAAAAGCAGTTGACGTAGGTTGAATGAAACATTCAACAAGCAGCAATGCATTCACTGTTAAATACCTGTTCCTTGAACTACAAAAATAGAGAATTACAAGTACTTAAACTTGGATAACTAGTATATAATGTAGGTCAATGATTTAGACAAGGAATAGTGGCCATAGTTTAATTTTTTTTTTATTTATACTTTTAGGTAATAAACAACGCCGAAATATCAGGCCAAACAAGGCGTAAGGGAATCAAATCAGAAAAGTGTGGTTCATGGAAACTCTACTATTGTGACTTATGTGATCATACTTCCTTTTCAAGGGGAAACCTTTATAGACATAGAAAGGCGATTCATTATAAGACCAAAATAAGCTGTCCAGAGTGTGGTAAACTATTCACCCAAAATTACTATTTGGCTCAACATCGTCGAAGTATTCATGAAAATAATAAATTAAAGTGCAATTGGTGCCCAGAAACTTTTAACGCTACCTCAACATTAAGAAGACATCGTATGCTAAAACATTCAACAGAGGGTAGATATACATGTGAACTTTGTGATGCTAAATTTTACGATAAGAACATGTATGAAGGGCATTGCAACACACATACAAACGCTAAACCGTATACCTGCCGTCTTTGTATGAAAACGTTTAAATACAAGAGCTCATTGTACAGACATGAAATAACATGTCATAATCCCGACTCGGCGAGGTTTGAGTGTGACCAATGTGATAAAACAATGAAGACAAAAGGCGGTCTGACAGCCCATAAAAGAATAGTACATGGTGATAAGGACCAGATTTGTATTTGTGAAAAATCCTTCACTACAATCACTGCCTTAAAACGTCATCAAAGGGCGTGTTCTGAAGCCAACTTTGGCATCATCAGAAAAGGAGATGGTGATACAATCTCTATATTTCTTTGATATTTAACAGACATACAAGATTTGCTTTATATATGCCCCCACATTGTGACCTATTGTTTAATCAGTGTCTGTCCATCTGTTAATTCCACATGAACACTTTTTGGTAACTGCAAAGTTATTTCAAGCATAATTTTCATAGTTCAGACTGTAGCATATGGGCTCAAGATTTGACAAGTTTCTCATGCTCAACCAATATTAAAATTCTAATAGCCATTGCTATGTTAAAGGCCTTTCAATCTTGTAATTTTAAGCCAGATATCTTCATCAGCTTTGAATTGTTGGTGTTGGTGTGAGTTAACCTTGTTCATATTTATGTAGCGCAGCTGGTAGTGCGTCGGACTGTCAATCTAGAGGTCCTGGATTCGATCCCCAACGGCGGTACTCATCCTTTCTGACTATTTGTCTACCACCAATGGGTTGATAATTGTAGACCTATGTGGAATAGCAGCTGGAGGCTAGGAAAGGATGTGATGGTAGTACTGGTGTGAGAAGTGCCAGGAATCGGTTGTTAGATGCTCCAGCCGCTGCGATATGACTGAAATAATGTTTAAAGCGGCGTAAAACCGAAATCAAACAAATAAATCAAATCATATTTATGTCACAAATTAGGGCTCATGTTAGTTTTTGATATGGGGGAGTCCTTGACTCCTCATTAAAGAAATTTTGAGGGTCAAATCTGGATTTAAAGGGGTCAAAATGATAGAAAAAGCAAATCATGAGTAAAATTTGGCATATTTAAGAGTCACTTTAACTGTTTCTTGTAATGATATGAAACAAGGTATTAATTTGTAGAACTTTTAGATAGTAATTTGTGAAAATCTTAGGTATAAAACCATGTTTTGAACCTTAGTAATTCCTCTCAAGGGGTCAAGATGACCCCATTGGGAGAAATTTCTAGGAGTCAAGTTAAGATGTTTTCAGATTTTTGGGGAACAAAACCCTGGTTTAAGGGTCAAACACTAGTCCTGAGAAATTCAGGCATTTACTTGAAATGTTGCATTGCATGGTGTCTACTACTTCAATGACAATTTATGTTGAAGAATATCCCAGAACATTTTTAGATAATCTTTATTGTGCATTTGGTGACCTTGATGATACTTGCAGATTGTAATTTGTGTGTCTACTATAAGTCTGTTTTAATTACCACCTTTGCCCTTTTTATACGCCCGAAGGGTCGTATTATGGTCCCGGTCATCCGTCCGTCCGCCTGTCTGTCAGTCCGTCTGTTAGCAATTTTTTTGTGTGCGCAACTCCTCCTAAACTATCAATGGGAATGAGCTGAAACTTGGCACAAATACTCTCTATCATGTGTAGTTGTGCATAAGAACTTTGAAATTCAAATCGCTCAAGTCATTCCAGAAATCTTGAATTATCTTCCCTTGAATTTAAGGAAAATCACTGTTTTTTGTGTGCGCAACTCCTCCTAAACTATCAATTGAAATGAGCTTAAACTAGACACAATTACATCCTTTGATGTCTTGTTGTGCATAAGTCCTTTGAAATTCAAATCACCTGAGTCATTCCTGAGAAATCTTGAGTTATCTGCCCTTGAATTTAACAAAAATCACTATTTTTTGTGCGCAGAACTCCAAAAAAGCCAATTGCACTGAGCAGAAACTAGACACAATTACTCTCTATGATGTCTAGTTGTGCATAAGTCTTTTCAATTCAAAATGCTCCAGTCATTCTTGGTATAATTGTGAATTATCTGCCCTTGAGTTGAATGAAAAACAAAATTTCTTGTCAGCTCACTTTCTCCTACATTTTGGATGGGAATAAAAGGAAACTTGCCACAATGTCTCTGTAGGTTGTCTATTTGTGCTTCGGACTAAATATTTTTCACACGTAAAGTAGTTTCTGATTTATCTGCCCTTTACTTCACAAAATAGTTTAAAATTACAGATTTTTTTTGTGTGTGTGTGCACAACACCTACAAATTTGACTGGATTGAAATGAATCTTGCCACAATGTAACCCTGATATTTGGTTGAACTTAGGACTTCAGAAATTCAAAATGCTTGGGTCTTTCTTGTATTATCTGCGCTTGAATTGTTTGAAATTCACTATATTTCTTTTGTGAGCAACTCGTCACACTTTCAATTGGAATGAACTGAAACTTGCTGCTGCAAAATGACTATTTGGCGTATAGTTGTGCTTAAAACCATTTTTACACTCAAAGGGTCATACTATGTTATGGCCCCAGTCGTCTGTCTGTCTGCAATTTTTCTAGCTATCATTCAAGCTCACATTACTGACAAGCCAAGGTTTCTGACAAGTCCCATCGGGTGTATATGCGCCGCTCTGCGAAGCTCTTGTTCAATTTTATTGAGAATATTTGTATTATGATGAGGAAGATCTCACTGAATACGATGACATTTGAACCAATGTCATGGAAAAGGGGACTCTCATGACAATTTCTATGTTACCACTTAGATCACAATTTTTGCCCTTTCTTGCTTAAACTTGCTGAAATGTATGGGAATAAAAAAAAACATTTTACTTTTTTAAATGATTACATGGTGTCTAACCACTCCCTATTGAATATGGTCACTAAATACTATAAAAACTCTAACAGAACCCCTTTCATATTTCCATTGGCAATAGATGGGCTTTTATTAGAGGCTACACTACATAATTTTTTGTTTACTGAGTGAAAAAATGGCCAAATATTAACATTTGATTGGGGAAAAGGTGCATAAAACCTCTGTATGGGCCTTTTTAAGAGGCTTCAATAGTTTGTAAAATTGCATTAAAAATTGTCAATTTGGACCTCTGAAAAGGGAGATGGGGTTTTAAAAGAGCATGTAGCCCTATTTCAATTTTTGTGGTATTGTTTTCATAGGAAATCATGATGAATGAATACTAGGGTGAGCAATTTTTTACCTTTTTTGCGAAGTTGTTTCCCTTTTTCGACTTACATTTTTTTTCACACCACACAACACAAGCAGTCAAGCGTTTGCATCTGAACCCAAGATCCAGTCCAGGACCTTTGACTTACTTTCTTAAATTAAGAATAATAGGGTCTAGGACTATATTGAATCAATAGTAAGATTTTTATTTTCACAGACTTTGACCTGCTTTCTGCCTCCGTCATAGCGCAGTTGGTAACGCGTAGGACTGTCAATCTAGAGGTCCCGGGTTCGATCCCCGACGGCGGCACTCATTCTTTCCGACTATTTGTCTCTCACCAATGGGTTGATAATCGTAGACCTATGTGAGATAGTAGCTGGAGGCTAGGAAAGAATGTGGTGGTTGTACTGGTGAGAGAAATACCAGGAATCCATTGTTAGGTGCTCCAGCCGCCGCGATATAACTGAAATAATGTTGAAAGCGGCGTTAAACTCCATTCAATCAATCAATTGACCTGCTTTCTAAAATCTTTCTTACTTCAATTTCGCTTTTAAAAAAGCAATCAATATTTCTTCTGGTTTTATTTGGGCTATTTCCAGTGGAGCTATACTGGGCTCTCCTGGGCCTCAAGTATTTCTTGTTCTTGATTGATTCTGGTAGCCAAGACATTGCATAGAGAGAATCTGAATAATGACATAATGTCATTATTGAGAATTTTAAAAAGAAATTAAATGGCAGCCAAGACTGTTGTAAAATTTACAAACTAGTCACTATCTTGTTTCATATCTATATTTCTAAACATATTTTTCCACTTATTCTTGTCACTAAGATGCTTTTTAGAACTCACTAACCAAATAAATGGCTGAATCAAAATTTGAATTGTAACCAAGATGGCAGCCAAGTGGCATTCTGGGTAAGTTAACAGTGTAAAAAGACATGTTTTGAACATTTCAATCAAAGACTGACCACACCGTACAACCCGCAACAGAGAATCCTGCAAAATCGATTGCTACAGAGAACGCTGCTAATGTCAATTTTCCACGCGCATTAAAAGGTGAGTATAAACACTCAATTTTCTCATACGTGGAACAATTTCCAAAGGTACACTGAATGCGTAAGTATTAATGATATCACGACGAGTCAGCAGATGAAGAACTCTTTTGGTGCTGTAACAATCGTGAAAATCCGGTTTAAGTGCGGTTTTGAACGAACATGTCATTTATGTGTAAAAAAATACATCTTTGCACTCAAAAAATGGCCAAATATGTTACATACTCGTATCCTTCAATGTCTTCTTAGCACACCTGCCAAATTCTTTCTGAAATATTGAGTATTCGCAGAGAAAAAGACCATTAAACTCGGACGGTGTTAAAAATGGCTTACAGAGAACCCAGTTTCGATTTGAAAAAAAGGTGCACAGGGAACCCTGATCTTTAACGGCAAATGCGGCAGAGAACCCTGCCTTAGTAGGTTCAGAAATCATTGATCCAGATGTTTATATGCATTCACATTTGCTTTTCTCGGATAAAATGATAATAAATGATACCTAATGTTATAGTTGGCTTACTGACTGCAAATATTTCAATGATAAACAGCTTCTATTCTGTAAAATTGGTACTCTGTTTAGGTCTCCAAACAACATGCCGTGGTTAAAAGGCTGTGTAAGTCTCGTCATATTACCATGCGAGATTTTACGAGAATAAGCCATTTTGGAACCAAAAATGGCTGACTTTTGTAAAACCTCGCATTCTCATTGCTATCGCTTGTAAAATAACACCTTCTGCTTCTAGATGAAGTGCTCTCTCTCCTGAAATCTGGATACTTGTACCTAAACTGAGTGCATTTTGGGACTAGACGTACACACCCTATTTTGATTTGAGATTTGGATTTATATTTGTTTAATGTCGCTTCAACCATATTTTCATACATGTATGTGCGTAGATTACACAATTATCCGTATCATTTTATGGCAAAATATGGGTATCTCATATCATTTACCAACAATAATTATGTATGGCGCGATTTTCATGCTTTTAGAGTTGGTTAAGCATTCCAATAAAAATAGCAATAGTATCGAACTGAATTTCTCAGTAAATACCCTTATATTGTTTTTTAAAATAAAATTACACATTTTATGTGTTTAAATCTGAATAGAACCTTTACATCGAACATGCTTGGTGCATTAAGCTGTGCTAGTGGTCTTTTTTACAATTTCGAGTTGAGACACGACGACAACATTACGGATTTCGATGACGTCATGTTGCAAATGAAAACGAATCACATGTCTATCAAGTACATGTATCAATACAGAACAACTAATCATCTTAAGGCATGTAAAAACTACATTATTCACATTTTTGAGTGTACGACGAATTTCTAACTTGTCTGTTTAAATGAAAAAAAATGTTTGGTTTCTGTTTTTCTAGGCAATGGCTGAAGATGACGACGGTGTGCCAGTTGATCCAATGGATGGATCGGTTTTTGAAGTCTCCTTCAAGCAAGAGATCGAAACAACAGCCGCCCAACTTATGTTCGAATGTGCTGTATGTGACAAGAAGTACAAGACCAAATACTCCCTGAAGCGCCATCTCAAAGTACATGATGAAGGGTACCAGTTTTCTTGTAAATCTTGCGCAAAATATTTTGATACACATGAGCTGTTTCAAAGGCATGTGGAACAAGCCCATTCAAAAACACATCTTTGTAACCAATGTGGAAAATGCTGTAAAACAAAAGGTTCCTTACAGGAACATATGAAACGTTTTCACTCTGAAAACACAGTGCAGGGAAATGCTAAGATACATGTATGTCCCTTAGAACAATGTGCAAAAAAGTTCACGAAAAAGCAAAAGTACCAGGATCATCTGAACATGCATTCGGGTATGAAACCACATTGTTGCCAGAAATGCAAAAGGGAGTTTTATAACAGGTACAAGAAAACAGAACATGAAAAGTTGTGCACCGGTGAGATTACCATTACATGTTCTGAGTGTAATTCTACCTTTAGTGACAAGATAGCGTTAAAAAGGCATAAGGACGCACAGCACAAGAAGCTTGTGAACGTATGTACGATATGTGGAAGAAGATTCAAATATAAGTCATCTTTGTTAAAGCACGACGCGTTGAAGCATCGTGCAGTTTAGGAACTTACATTATGCCGAGTTTTCAAAAACGTTTAAGTGTGTATGTTAAGTTTTGTTTTGAGCGTTGATGAAGGTTTGTGAAATCAGTTTTGATTATCAAAATAAATAATGTGATGTGATTTAAATCAAAATTTAGTCTTAGCCAAATAGCTTGGTCAGATGAGGTGGCATGAGTTCGATTTAAGATCTACAAATCTTAAAGACATGTAAGGTCATGAAACTGTAAACAGCCGTCGTCGGCGATGATATTCACACAGTGTATGTAAAATTTGATTAAGTTCTACTATATAAAGTGTTATCAACATTCAATAAGGGCTTTAATCAAATGAAAATTCATTATGGTGTTAAGTAATGGTTTTGTTTTTATTTGATTGTTGGATAAAAATCATAAATTACAAATTTGTCATTTTTAGCTCCACTGGCCGATGGCCAGCGAGCTATTGTCATGGCAGTGTGTCCGTCGTGCGTCCGTTCGTCCGTCCATCTGTGTGTCCGTGCGTGGGTAAACTTTTTCTTTAAACATCTTCTCCTCCAAAACCAATGGGCGGATTTTGATGAAACTTGGTAGAAATGTTCCTTGGGTGACCCTCTTCTAAAATTGTTAAAGAAATTATGATTGACCCCCCAGTATGGGCGTGGCAGGGCATGGCATTTTTTCACTTTGAAATCTTTAAAAATCTTCTCCTCCCAAACCATAGGGCCAATTTCAATGAAACTTAGCATGAATATTCCTTGGGTGACCCTTTACCTAAATTGTTCAAGAAATTTTGATTGACCCTCAAATATGGGTGTGGCAGGGTGGGGTTTATTTTGAGCCCAAAATCTTTGAATGACATCTCCTCCTGAACCACTGGGCAGATTTCAACCAAACTTTACCAAAATGTTCCTTGGGTAACCCTATTCAAAAATTGTTCCCCAAATTTTGATTGGCCCCCAAATATGGGCTTGGTAGGGCGGGGCTTATCTGAGCCCGAAATCTTTGAACGACATTTCCTCCTGAACCATTGGGCCGATTTCAATGAAACTTTACCAGAATGGTCCTTGGGAGACCCTTTCCAAAAGTTACTCTCAAAATTTTGATTGGCCCATAAATATGGGTGTGGCAGGGTGGGGCTTATTTTGAGCCCGAATTCTTTGAAGGACATCTCCTCTTGAATCACTTGTCTGATTCCAAGTAAATTTTACCAGAATGTTCCTTTTGTGACCCTTTTCAAAAATTGTATGTGAAATATTAATTAGCCCATAAAAATTGGCATGTCAGGGTGTGGCTTATTTTGAGCCCGAAATCTTTGAACTACATCTCCTGATGAAGGTTGGATTTCAATGAAACTTGAGAATTTTGGTGCAATGTGAGCCATACCCAGTTAATTAATATAAAATAGGTCTTAAGAGATTTCAAAGTGTTGTTTCCTTTCAAAGAAAGATTCATTTCATGCAAGTCGTATGATGTTAAAGCCAGTGGAGCGATACAGGCCCTCTTGGGCCTCTTGTTCTCCTGTATTTTGCATTTTTGCTGTAATTATACACATATTTACATCATATACCTTTAATAAAGAAGACTTTTTGGGTGATCAGTGTAACACGCATATATCTAGTAACTAGACGAATCATTTCTAGGGTTTAGTAAAAGACTATAAGTCCTTCACATAAGGAATCGTAATAGTCTTCTTCTAAGCATTTGCTTTACAAGTACGTCTGGAATTATTCACAGAGCAAGTTATAATTGTAATATCGACATAACGACCAACGTCACGACATTTCGCCCTTCGTTATATTTCATTTGTTTCCGGATGCTTTCGTATAAGCCAAAATAAAAGGGTTCAATGAAGATATATTTGGCCTGGAAGAAAGTAAAATTCATTATTCCGAGTATTCAATCGTGTAGAACCTGGCTAGACACCTCGGTTTGCAATGTGGTGTCAAATCTGGTACTACACTGCCGAATTTACGGAAATATCCGAAGGTAGAAATTCTCGTGATGTTGAACAATTATAATATTGTGATGTACAGTGTTGACCGCGGCCAGACCCTTGATAAATAATATATATATTTCCTACTGTGGCACTCAAAAATTAAGGTTGATTAAATTAAATAAATCTTTTTATAATGACTAAGTAATTATTTAGCTTGATTTTCTTTTCAATTGGATTTATATAAGACCACTTGATGAAATCGTTTTGAAGTTGCGATTACAAAAATTGGGTATACTACGAAGACGACAATCTACCGAACCATTTTAACAATGTTGTAATTACCCGACATAGAAAATAAGTGTTTAAATCTCATATGTATTCATTTGTCAAAGGCCAGTCTTTAATAAAACAACACAATTGATCGTAGTACTCTCCGATCAGTAAAAACTTACTAAAAAGTTTAAAAATATGTTGACTCTGACGTATTCATTTACTGAAGGTTCGAATCTAAGCTATGTCTAAACCCTTTACCCCATGGTAACAGATTTTGACGAGTCTTAACAGCCGTCTTTATTGAAAACATTATGATAGATGGAGAATTTGCTCCTGAGGCTTATATATGTAGGTTTCTGATACAAAAAGAACTAATTTTGAGAATTTTCAGAATATTGATATATTTTAGAATATGACGTCATACCCTATAAATAGCCTATGAAGTAATGGGTTAACATATCTTCATGCAAGAGCCGATTTTCACTCAAAAACTCAGAAAGTTGTTTATTTATATGTAACTTCCTATTTGCTATACATGTTAAATAGATATGTGTGTACGATTATGTAGATCAGATGACAAGAAAATAAAACCACATTGTTATATTTTTATTTAGAATTCTATTAGCTCATTAACTGCCAAACGGTGCCGAACTATAATTCGGAATTAAAATTTTGAAAATGGTGGAATCCAAAATAAACAAAATATAAATGTTCTTTTAAACCTCGATAATTTTCCGTTTTGGGAATTCATTGCTCCTAAAAAGTTTTTTACAATGACGTATATTGCAGGTTTTATCTTGCCAAATACCGGCTTCTGAAAGGCAAAGCAAGTCCGCGTTTCACCAAATGTTCGTACGATAAAAATATTCGTAGGTATATTTTACGACATTGGAAAAAGTGTCGTATAGTAAAACAAACATCGCGAATGCAGAGTATGACAATCGCAATCAAGTTTCAAGCGTTAAACTCAGCATTCATGATAATTTTAAACAGAAGGCTAGTTATACAGCGGTTTTTTTCAAAGTCGTAATATATATTTACAATGATTTTTATCTTAAGTAAGTTTGGTGAAACGGACACCAGATGTAGTTATCTTACATAACGACATCTTCAGGCTGTGTATTCGCTCTGTAACTGGCTGTTTAAAACGTATTGTCCGAGTAAACAGGTGCTCGGCTAGTCCTCATGAAGAATGCTCGAGCAAAAAAAAAAGGCGTCGTCGTTGTTCGAAAACTTCGTAATTGACGCATAAAACATGGTATTCACGACGTTTTGGAATAACGTTGACGAATTAGTCATTGTCGAGATTGATATTGCAAATAATTATCAATTTACAACACACTCCACTATACTTTTCATGATCCAAACAACGTTCTCGAACTGATAAAATGTTAAAATATTATCTTAAACGACGACGTTTTTGAAAAGTTATAAAGAAAATCACCTATGAGTGGTGATGGAATAATGGATTCATAACGTGCGTTTAAAAAACTGAATGTTATAAATTCTATATTCCAGCGCTACGATTTATCCTAGAACTGAAGTTTTAAGTAGTTTTGTTGATATTTCTAGTTTACATAAACATCGTATTTCACAAGTGGTGATATGATTTATATTCACGGGCATATTTAAAAAAAAATCACGACTGGAGGCTAATTAATGTTTTCGGTTCAATTCTAATACATACGTGTTTCATTTACGTAGTCTTCATCTTTTCACCATAATAAAGGTACAAATCACTCTGTGACTGAATAGTAAACTATTTTTGTATGCTTACTATCTTCTCAAATGCTTTACATGATGCATACATTATCAACCAATAATTTTTGATAAACACATAATTTATAATAGGATTTACTTTGCGAAGAGATCGTGTATTATTGTTTTTATCTTATTATTATAAAATTGGGATGAAAGATAATAATATTATTATTGATATTATCATTATTTAGTAAAATAATGAGATAAGAGATTCGCAATACTAATCACCTTTCAGGGCCCATACGGATATTATCAAGATACGTAGCCGTGGACATAATATCTGGTATGTCATCCGGCTTGGGCGTGCCTTGTCCTGATGGATCTAAGTCACGAACTGTACTATAGAATTGTTCTACTTCTTGTGTCCAAAGTGATCTTACATTAGATTTCCGATCAGGTATAAACTGGTATATCTGCAGTTTCCTTTCGATGTGGACAATGAGAGACTCAAAGGTCACAACAGGAATACCCTTAATATACTGGGTAAGCGGCGGAAAAGCAAAAAAATTAATCTCCTCCAAAAGGAAATCTCGAAGCTCTAACCACCGTGAGCATCTCTCAGTTGCAGGTGTTCCAGGGGAATCTTCCGACTCGAACCATTGTCGTAAAAGACGAGTAAAATCGGCCTCCTTCACATAGTTGTTTTCTCTCATAAAAGCTTCAACATCCTCATCAAAACTCTCTTCACAAGCGCAACGCTCTGTTTATCAATGCATTCATTGACAATTGCAACATTTGAGTTTGTCATGTCACTTATAGCAGCTTTCTCCCATGCCTCTTTGCGCAAACCGCTTATACCAGAAGTGCATAGTTTGAGCGCAAACATGTCAGTATATGACAGCAGTCATCAAAATGGAAACAGACGTTGTCACCTCCGTTTGGTACACAGAACCATTCTTTGTGTTTCGAGCTGAGTAAAATATCTGTCTTAGGATAAACTGAGCCTGATATCCAGGTAGAGTAAGTTTCCTGCCATTTATTTAGTGACAATAATATAGCAAGTGTCTCCTTCGGGAGTTTGTTTAACATCCTTGTAAGCGTGGTTTTCAATTTTTCATGGTTTTTTTCTCCGACTTTCGTTTAGACTTATATTTGGATCATTCTTATTTGCCTTTAGCGCCAAAGAAAGCGAATCGATTTTTTTTTTTATTTACTCCATGATTTATAAAACAGTATGTTGTATCCTTTCTGACAATTAAGTTCACGAATGCTAATTATCATCTCATTATTCAGTAATGACTGACATGCTTTATTTTTGTCATCTAATATTTTAGCAAATTCTTGCACTGTAGTTTTTTCCCATACTCCGTGTCTTGAATTATCTTTGCTCTGAAGCTTAGATAGAATGACTTGAACATTTTCTAGATCTGACGATAACGCTTGTGTAAGTGGATTCGAGCAACTTGGATTCATGTTGATGGCTTGTAAATCATTTTGATCACCCGCATGCCCGACGTCTGTATCCTCTGAAAAAAGGCATATTGTTTTGATTTTGGATTTGATTTGAGTCTCCATATTGGAGCAAAAAGGCCAATCCCACACTAGAACTTGCTGTCTCATCTCTGTTTTCAATTTCGTAATCTGTTGATGATACAGAAGAATGTTCTTCATTTAAATTCATTACATTTTCGTTTCCATATGAATCAAATGACACAACTTCTCTCCCAATATCATAATTGTCATCAGGTAACCCACAAACGCCTTCCTCAAATAACTCCTGAATCATACCTCCATTTAACACCATCGTATCAATATCGCGAGTTTTTTGCGGACTATCAATGCCGTGTTCATTTATCTCCTGAATAAATTCGCCGTCAATCTAAATATTGGGTGCAAACGTTTCTACAGTTGGCAACATCTGGTTAACGGAGGAATCTGTGCACTCTAATCCACATTCACCTGACTTTGTCTTACTTTTATCTGATTCCCATTTGAATGAATTGCTTCTATACACCACCAATTGTCGGTCTTTCTCGTGGCATAGATAAAGGCGTCCGCTTTTGTCTTTCGTAATATTAACATCAATCAAACTTCCAGGGCATACTTTACAGCAATCTCTTACGGATTTTAGTATGCCCTGCTTACTCCGAGAACACTGCCCTTTCCATAAATCACGTTCGAGTTGGTAAACCGTAAGTGGTCTGTTTGCGGAATCTCTGACTGTACCGATGTCACCGGCCATCTGAAAATGTTGCGATAACTTTCAAACACTTTTCCTCATACTGACATATTACATACTCTAGCATTTTTACCAAACTGTTCATTTGTCATACTTGTACCTTTCAATGTATACGCAATTGGGTGTACATTATTCATCTCTGCATGGTAGCGCCGTAAATTATATTAAGCTCGCTCCAGATTAAATTCCATAAATCTATATCAAATTTTGCTTTGAATACTGTTGTTGAGTCTTTTGACCAGCACGTAAATAGTATTTCAGAACAGCCACAGCAAGACATCTCACATAACAACTGGCAAATGTAATACTTTGGAATTTCATAATATACAGGAGTACTGCATGAGCTGGCTATCTTACACTTATTTTCGAACATCATTACTAGAGAGTGGTCATCTGAATCTCTCAAACTTCCATCCGGACTCACTATCATAAATGAATTGTTTCCTTTACTTGGGATAGGAATGCATCCCTCTTCAACCTTTATACCACAGTGGCTATTCCATCAATTTCATGATCGTTTCCATAAGCCATATTTTTCTTCTGTGTTTCTGAAAATTGCCTATTGGACCCAAACCCTGATATAACTCTGTCAAAGCGTGCCTATTGGTCCTTCAACTTGCCAAGACGAACAGCTGTATTACATGTGCTACCCGTATCAGATGCCTTCGATCTCAGCTGAAAACACTTTTCAGACTTCTGTTTTGTTGTTCTGGAATTTTGGTCAGGAATATCTGACTTTAATTGATGGTATTTTGCATGTTAAGAAATGTCTACTACATTGGTTAATGAATAGAACGTTTCGTACCCGTTCATAATACTACAAGCGTAACAGAGCTCATTTATGCTTCGGAGGCAACCTTCTATTGCTTGTTGTGAATCATATTTACCCACTTTCAAACGACTGACAACAGGTGCGTATTTTGATTTACTCCAGTGTGTAGCTGAGATGTCTCCTGGACTGGTGAACTTTTCTATGCCTAATTGTAAGCGCACGACGACTGCGCGGAGTTTTTTTTATCCGATTGCTTTATATTTTAAAAAGGCACTTTGGCTTTTCTGTTATTTCAGCGAAATAGCTCTCAGGTATGTATCTGTAGTCTTTCTCCACAAAGTTATTCGGGATATTACAAACGTCTTCAATTGTGTCTTTCTCTTGCTTATATCAGTCAATTTTATCTTTCAATGTAGGACATAGTTCGAACCCCCAACAATAAATATCACCAACCAGCTTTCCTTTACCCCGATATATCTTCTTACCGTCTACACCGATTTTAACATACTTAGTTTTGAGACAGTCAGATACTAGTGAAATGGGATCTCCAAAAATCCCAGGATATATCGGCTCAAGTTTGTTTTTTGCCATTGTTTGTAAGGAAGGAACAGCAAAATTTATTTGCGTACTCGTTGATTCACAATCTCCCCGTTTTTCTCTGCCTTTAAAATCTTCTCCTGTAGACCTTGGTCCAGACATGAAGCGTAAAAATTATCCTTTGAACAACTTATAGCCAACTTCCCAGAACTTTTTGGTTTCTTCTCGCACATAGCGCATTTGTGAAGTACTTTTTGGAGAAAATCAGTCTACTATATCAAGGAAAAGTAGAAAACCTATGTTTTTCATCGGAAATTGATTGTTCGCCACAAGTTCACACCATTTCGTGTATGCGTCTAGATGCCCACTAGCTTAAAGACTCTGCAAAACAGTTGGGATATATTCATATAGTTCGTGTTCGTCACTAGGAATTGTATTATCAATAGATGTCATATCCATGTTTTCAACTAAATCATCAATAATGATTGCTTCATCATCATCACACATATCTAGGTCTACTAAGTGTTCCTCACATTTCATAGGAGTATTGAGTTTATTTTTCTTCTGCCTCTCACTTGTCCGATATATGCCAGCTTTATCATCAGTTGTAACAAAGACCTCGCCTTCATCTTGTATAATATGCTGTAATCTTTAGTAACCGATCTTGCCAGTGTGTGAATCCAGTTCTAGTTCTCGGAATTTCAAACACAATGATTGGTGCATTTCAACGAGGTGATTGATTGTTTGACTGAATAATCCGAAAGCCATACGGCAATAGTAACACTTGAAAGGCATTAATCCGCGTGCTGTGTTCTCCATCGTGAGACTGATACATATAAAACAAAAACACATTGTACAATAGGTTCATGTATGTTTACATCAGCTCACCAGTGATATGAAAACATGTACTAGTACGCCTAACCTGAAACTATTTTCGAGAAGCACTAACAAAAATTAAATAGAATCAACTGAAATTCTTGTCATAATAGGGTGTTTAAGTCTAGTCGAGATATGTACTCAGCTTGGGAAAAGTATCCGTGCTCGTCGTATTAACACTGGATTTCAGCAGAGGTAACCATTAATCTACTAGAAGAAGGTAATATTTTACAAGAGACAACAATGGGAATGCCATGTTTAACAAGAGTCAGCCATTTTGGTACCAAAAAGGCTGACTCTCGAGAAATTCCGCATGTCACATGACGAGACTTACACATCCGATGCATTATCATGTTCCGTTACAATATTACAGTTGTATCGCGATTTCTAGTTAATCACATGGGAAGGAAAAAACAAGAGGGCCTGTATCGCTCCACTGGCTTAAAAATCTCAAGATTTGAAAGAGATATATTGAAAATAGAAGGTAATAAAAGTGAACAGCATTCAGATGGAATTCAGACTTTTTCTAAAGTGAAACTGACTTATGAAAGAATGAACTTATTTAACTTATTAATATGTAAAATTACAAGGAAGAAAAGTATTTAGATATCACTTTGAAACAAGAGGACCAGAATGGCCCTAAACCGCTCACATGAATTTTATTGATCCAGTGGATCTCATCCAATCAATATTTCTTGAACAATTTTTAGAAGAGGGTCACCCAAGGAACATTCTGGTAAAGTTTCATTTAAATCGGGCTAATGGTTCAGGAGGAGACGAAGTTCAAAGATTTTGGGGTTAAAAAAGCCCCGCCCTGCCACGCCCATATTTGCGGGTCAATCCAAATTTCTTGAACAACTTTAAAAGAGGGTCACTTAAGGAACATTCTGGTAAAGTTTCATTGAAATCAGCCCAATGGTTCAGGAGGAGATGAAGTTCAAAGATTTTGGGATCAAAATAAGCCCCGCCCTGCCGAGCCCATATTTGGAGGTCAATCCAAATTTCTTGAGCAACTTTAGACGAGGGTCACCCATGGAACATTCTGGCAAAGTTTCATTTAAATCAGCCCAATGGTTCAGGAAAAGATGTCGTTCAAAGATTTCGGGGTCAAAATAATCCTCGCCCTGCCACGCTCAGATTTGGGGGTCAATCCAAATTTCTTTACAACTTTAGAAGAGGGTCACCTAAGGAACATTCTGGCCAAGTTTCGTCAAAATCCACCCATTGGTTTAGGAGGAGAAGATGTTTAAAGAAAAGTTTACGGACGCACGCACGGACGCACGACGGACACCTCGTCATGACAATAGCTCGCTGGCCTTGGGCCAGTGGAGCTAACAAGAGTACCTTTTTTTCCTGATTAATTTGACTTATTTCAGGTCTTATAAACCAACCTCCCATGCTAAGTATGAAGACAAATAGGCAAACAGACGGACAAACGAACAGCCAAACATGACAAAATTATATGCCCCCGAATCATAGAATCTGATGGCATAGAATAATCCGCAATCTATAATAAGAATATTTGTCAATATTTGTTTTCATATCATGTACAAAATTCTTTCAATAACCGATTATTTGTCCCTCACACATTTTATAGACGGACAGAAGGAGTAAGACAGACATATGGACAAATCTATAGGTAGTCATTTTGCACCAAGCATGTTCAACGTAATGTCATTTCAGTTCTATATAAAGTGTAATTTTGTTCTAGAAATGGGTTTTTAGCTCACCTGAGCACGAAGTGTTCAAGGGAGCTATTGTGTTCGATCGTTGTCCGGCGTCCGTCTGTCCGTCACGGCGTCAACTTTTTCTTTGAACGACATCTCCTAAACTTATTGGTCAAAATCAACCAAACTTGGCAGAAATATTCCTTGGGTGGTCCCTTATGAAAATTGCTCAAATGGAAAGGATCCGTGCCATATCACGGGAAAAGGGGCCGTAATGACAAATTCTTGTTTATACTCTGGAAGCCACAAATATGGTCCAATCTTCATGAAATTTGGTCAGAATGGTTGTTATGTCATGAGGATGTTGTCTATTGAAAAAAGGAAGGATCCGTGCCATATCACGGAAAAAAGGGCCTTAATGACAATTTTGTCAACAATTTCTTTAAACGACTTCTCCTCCTAAACTTATGAGTCAAAATCAACCAAACTTGGCAGAAATATTCCTTCGGTGGTCCCTTGTAAAAATCGCTAAATTGGATTGGATCGGTGCCATATCACGGGAAAAGGGGATTTAATGACAAATTTCTTGTTTACACTCTAGAAGCCACAAATATGGTCCAATCATCATGAAACTTTGTCAGAATGTTTGTTAGGTCATGAGGATCAACTCTTTTGAAAATGGGAAGTACCCGTGCCATATCAAGGGAAAAGGGGCCTTAATGACAATTTTCTCGTTAGAGCTCCAAACGCCACAAATTAAGTCCAATCTTCATGAAACTTCATCAAAATGTTTGCCAGGTCACAAGAATGAACTCTTTTGAAAATTGGAAGGTTCATGCCATATCATAGGAAATGGAGTCTTAATTATAATTTACTTGAAATATCAGGTGAGCGATTTAGGGCACTCAGGGTCCTCTTGTTTCTGAGAAGTTCAGTGCGATAATATTGCTATTGTTGTGGGATGGTTAATACTGTAAACGTGGTTTATTTCGCGATGTGGGAAGTTTCGCGATTTTCGCGATGCCCGAAAACACGAATTTTTCCACCACGCGAAAACTGGATAATACCTTTATAAAAGCAAAAAAATCTCAATTCCGCGAAATTAATAACTAGGGGAAAAAGTAACAACCAAATTCGCGAATATTAACACCAGTGAATATATCGGCGTTTACAGTAAACTAAAAAAAAGTGAAAATCGCGCAATACATAATACATGTATTGTTTGAAATGTTGCCACTTGGGTCTGTGACCTTCTAGTTTTTTATTGAAATAAAATATTGAATAAAATCATAATTATTGGTTATTAGCTCCACTGGCCGAAGGCCAGCGAGCTATTGTCATGGCGGAGTGTCCGTCGTGCGTCCGTGCGTGCGTCCGTCCTAGCGTAAACTTTTTCTTTAAAAATCTTGTCCTTCCAAACCAATGGGTGGATTTTAATGAAACTTGCTAGAAATGATCCTTGGGTGGCCCCTTCTTAAATTGTTCAAAGAATTTTGATTGGTTCATAAATAAGGGCGTGGCAGGCGGGGCCTATTTTGAGCCCAAAATCTTTGAACATCTCCTTCTGAACCTTATGTTTTAATAAGATGGGTAACGGGTTGCAGGTTCATTGTTATTTAGTATTTTGGTGCAATATGGACCAGAACCAGTTAATCATTACTAAACAGGTCTTAGGAGATTTCGGAGTGTTAATGTATTCATTTAAAGTTTACAAGCTTTATTTAATGAAATTCTAAAGATTTTAAGCCAGTGGAGCGATACAGGCCCTCTTGGGCCTCTTGTTAAAATGTAAGTCGTACATGTATAATTGCGTAATCTACGCACATACATGTATCAAAATTAATCCACGGCACGTTTGGACCATCGCAATCTTTGATATGTCGTTCGGAGACCTAAACAGAGTACCAATTTAACAGAATAGAAGCTGTTAATCATTGAAATATTTGCAGTCAATAAGCCAACTATAACATAAGGTATCATTTATTATTATTTTATCCGAGAATAGCAAATGTGAATGCATATAAACACAAAGAAATGCTTCTGGATCAATGATTTCTGAACCTGTTAAGGCAGGGTTCTCTGCCGTATTTGCCGTTAAAGATCAGAGTTCCCTGTGCACCTTTTTTCAAATAGAAATCGGGTTCTCTGTGCGCAATTTTTTAGCACCCTCCGAGTTTAACGGTCTCTTTCTCTGCGAATTCTCAATATTTCAGAAAGAAATTTGGCAGGTGTGCCAAGAAGACATTGAAGGATACGAGTATGTAACATATTTGGCCATTTTTTGAGTGCAGAGATGTAATTGTTTACACATAAATGACACGTTCGTTCAAAACCGCATTTAAACTGGTTTTTCACGATTGTTACAGCACCAAAAGTGAAGAGTTTTACATCTGCTGACTCGTCGTGATATCATTAATACTTACGCATTCAGTGTACCTTGGAAATTGTTCCATGTATAAGACAATTGAGTATTTATACTCACCTTTTAATGCGCGTGGAAAATTGACATTAGCAGCGTTCTCTGTAGCAATCGATTTTGCAGGATTCTCTGCCGCGGGTTGTACGGTGTGATTGTATGCACTCTAGATGTCACTGTTTTTTGCATGATTAACCTGGAATTTGGTCAGAATGATTGTCTTGGTAAAATTCCGGACAAGTTAAATATTGGGTCAAGTGGGGGTCAAAAACTAGGTCATGGGGTCAAATCTTAGAAAAACCTTGCATGCACTCTAGAGATCAGATCAACCTGGAATTTGGTCATGGTTTATGTACACTGCACTTTTCCCAAA
This sequence comes from Fragum whitleyi, assembly GCA_948146395.1. NCBI lineage: Eukaryota > Metazoa > Mollusca > Bivalvia > Cardiida > Cardiidae > Fragum > Fragum whitleyi. The sequence goes on along the minus strand of OX411545.1, from coordinate 46,025,295 downwards.
TGAGATGATACTGCCCATAAAGATTCGCATCATTTCCTATTTCACATTATTTTATCCGAGAATAGCAAATGTGAATGCATATAAACACAAAGAAATGCTTCTGGATCAATGATTTCTGAACCTGTTAAGGCAGGGTTCTCTGCCGCATTTGCCGTTAAAGATCAGAGTTCCCTGTGCACCTTTTTTCAAATAGAAACCGGGTTCTCTGTGCGCAATTTTTAGCACCGTCCGAGTTCAACGGTCTCTTTCTCTGCGAATTCTCAATATTTAAGAAAGAAATTTGGCAGGTGTGCTAAGAAGACATTGAAGGATACGAGTATGTAACATATTTGGCCATTTTTTGAGTGCAGAGATGTAATTGTTTTCACAACAAATGACACGTTCGTTCAAAATCGCATTTAAACTGGTTTTTCACGATTGTTACAGCACCAAAAGTGAAGAGTTTTACATCTGCTGACTCGTCGTGATATCATTAATACTTACGCATTCAGTGTACCTTGGAAATTGTTCCACGTATAAGACAATTGAGTATTTATACTCACCTTTTAATGCGCGTGGAAAATTGACATTAGCAGCGTTCTCTGTAGCAATCGATTTTGCAGGATTCTCTGCCGCGGGTTGTACGGTGTGATTGTATGCACTCTAGATGTCACTGTTTTTTGCATGATTAACCTGGAATTTGGTCAGAATGATTGTCTTGGTAAAATTCCGGACAAGTTAAATATTGGGTCAAGTGGGGGTCAAAAACTAGGTCATGGGGTCAAATCTTAGAAAAACCTTACATGCACTCTAGAGATCACATTTTTGCCTGATCAACCTGGAATTTGGTCATGGTTTATGTACACTGCACTTTTCCCAAATGAGATGATACCGCCCATAAAGATTCGCATCATTTCCTATTTCACATTATTTTATCCGAGAATAGCAAATGTGAATGCATATAAACACAAAGAAATGCTTCTGGATCAATGATTTCTGAACCTGTTAAGGCAGGGTTCTCTGCCGCATTTGCCGTTAAAGATCAGAGTTCCCTGTGCACCTTTTTTCAAATAGAAACCGGGTTCTCTGTGCGCAATTTTTAGCACCGTCCGAGTTCAACGGTCTCTTTCTCTGCGAATTCTCAATATTTAAGAAAGAAATTTGGCAGGTGTGCTAAGAAGACATTGAAGGATACGAGTATGTAACATATTTGGCCATTTTTTGAGTGCAGAGATGTAATTGTTTACACACAAATGACACGTTCGTTCAAAATCGCATTTAAACTGGTTTTTCACGATTGTTACAGCACCAAAAGTGAAGAGTTTTACATCTGCTGACTCGTCGTGATATCATTAATACTTACGCATTCAGTGTACCTTGGAAATTGTTCCACGTATAAGACAATTGAGTATTTATACTCACCTTTTAATGCGCGTGGAAAATTGACATTAGCAGCGTTCTCTGTAGCAATCGATTTTGCAGGATTCTCTGCCGCGGGTTGTACGGTGTGATTGTATGCACTCTAGATGTCACTGTTTTTTGCATGATTAACCTGGAATTTGGTCAGAATGATTGTCTTGGTAAAATTCCGGACAAGTTAAATATTGGGTCAAGTGGGGGTCAAAAACTAGGTCATGGGGTCAAATCTTAGAAAAACCTTACATGCACTCTAGAGATCACATTTTTGCCTGATCAACCTGGAATTTGGTCACGGTTTATGTACACTGCACTTTTCCCAAATGAGATGATACCGCCCATAAAGATTCACATCATTACCTATTATACAGTAAGAGTCATGGTCTTATGAACAGCAAAGGGAAATAACTCTAAAAATAAGCAAAGAAGAATTATGTTTCTTATGAAGTGGCTATTCTTAAAACAGATCTTTTCACCTAGGAAGTATCAAAAGGATTTTACTTAAGGGGATATGCTTCATTCAAATTTAATGACAGTTGGATGGAATGATAGAAAGGTAGAAAAGTATTGAGACTGTTTCTTTATCCATTTTGCCAAAACGGGAAGGTACAAAAGACATTAGTTATTCAAAAAACAGTGAAGGCAAGAAATAATACCTTTCTTTTACTTTACAAAGACCAACTCAGGGCCTTCTCTGGACTGAAATTTCTTTTCGCCAACACTTTCGCCAAATCGAAAAAATGGAGCCAAATTTGGATTTTTGGAGCCAAATTTTGAGCTATTTTCCTTTTAAGAATTGTGCTTGAAAAAATCTTATGTTCCTAGCAACGAGTAATAGGATTTTGTTATCCGGGGTTTAGCTCCATCCATATGTTATGTTTAGTTCACATTTGTAATTAGCACATGATAATACAATTAATTGAATGAAAGAAATTACTCTCCAGTTATCTAAGCTTTCTTTTCTACATTAAGTGTCACTTTGTCTTTAAAATTCTATTTGGTCTTTTTATATAGCATTGAAAAAGATCTAAAATCAGATACATGAGTTTCCCTCCATATTGCCATATTGTTAACTGGTTTTATTTTTTGTAATGGAAGCTTAAAGATTAGAAATATAGACTAAAATCTAAGTATACTGGAAAAGTGTAATGAATATTATTTTTTTGCTCACCTGAGCACAACATGGGGAGCTTTAAGGATCACCCTCAGTCAGTCGTCAAACGTGTGTCATGCATCTTCAACAATCTTAAAAACTTCTTCATCTTCTGAACCACTGGGTTGATTTCAATGAAACTTTGCCAGAATGTTCCTTGGGTGATCCTCTTTGAAAATTGTTTGCAAAATTCTAATTTGCCCATAGATATGGGCATTGCAGGGCAGGGCATATTTTTTACTTTGAATTCTTGAATGACATCTCCTCCTGAACCACTGGGCTGATTTCAATGAAAATTTACCAGAATGTTCCTTGGGTGGCAGGACAGGGCTTATTCTGAGCACAAAATTTTGAGCACGAAATCTTTGAACGACACCACCTTCTGAATCAAAAGTCCAATTTCAATGAAACTTTACCAGAATGTCCCTTGGGTGACCCTTTTCAAAAATTGTTTGTCAAATGTTGATTGGCACGTTAAAATTGGCGTGGCAGGGCGCAGCTTATTTTGAGTCTCCTCAGTAATGAATGGGTGGACAGGGTCTATTATCTCTTTAAATTCTTGGAATAATTCCTCTTTATCAATTTAACAAATATGAATGAAACTTTACCCGAAAGTTACTTGGATAAGATCCGCTTGACCAATAAAATTCAGGGGTTTAGGGCAATTATCGCCCTCTAGTTGTATTTTTTTTCTCTGAAACTACTTATCATCATAATTCAACCAAACTTCACTGATGTGATCCTTAGGATATGCTTTTTCAGATTTCTTTATTAAATTCTTGTTTGGCAATGAATTTTGGTACTGAGGGCATTCACTTAAGCAAATAATGGACAAAAAAAGAAGAAATGAAAATAATATACTTAACGTCTAAAACTAGGCATAGTATAGAATGATTTTGTGTAGGCTTATATTAAGTCAATGAAAAAAGTTGGTAAATGGTAAACTCTTGACCCTGATCGTGACCTTTGACCTTTCATAAATATTGAATTGTTAGGACTAAGACTGTGTTAAATCATTAATAAAGGTAACTGATTGTCTTAGATTCTTGCATTATGTTGAATTCTTGACCCTGATCCTGTCCTTCGACTTAATATCTTAAATATTGAATAATTAGGTCTATGACTGTGTCAAGTCAATAATAATTGTTGGTAGATGATTTTGTTCGATTCAGTAATCTTTATGAAACATTTGTACCAGACCGTGACCTTTGATCTACTATCTTAGAATTATTAGGACTAGAACTGTGTTTAGACAAAAATAAAGGTTGGTAGATGATTGTCTTTGATTCAAGCATCATGCTGAACACTTGATCGGGTTCTTCACCTTTGACCTTTTTTAAATATTTAATTAAAATGTGTAGGACTGTATAAAGTCAATAACAAAGGTTGGTAGATGATTGTTTTGATTCCGGCATCATGTTGAACCCTTGACCCTCATATTGTCCTTTGACTTACTTTCTTAGATATTGAATGATTAGGTCTAGGACTGTATTACATTCAATAATAATGGTTGGCAGGTGATTGTCTTTGATTCTGGCATCATACTGAACTCTTGACCCTGACCGTGAACTTTGGCCTACTTTGTTAAATATTGAACTCTTGAGTGTAGAACTTTATTCTGTCATCATGTTGAATATTTGGCCCAGATTTTGACCTTTGACCTTATATCTTAAATATTCCATTAATATATTCTATAGCTATTTTCTGCTAGTTGTAAGTGTTTGAAGATGTTTCATTTATCCTGTTGAACCTTTGACTCTTACTTTGACTATTCTTAGATTTAGAATAAAAGGGTCGAGAACTGTATTAAATCAATAGAAACATAACTTTTACACAGACCTTGGCCTGCTTTCTATAATCTTCATTTACTTAAGTTTCACTTAAATTTCACTTAAAGCAAATTAATGTTTCTACTGGTTTCCTCGGGACAATTGAAGAGTAGAGATACTTTGCCCTCTCGTGTTCAATAACAAATCAAAACAATTAAAATCGACATACATTTTGACATTTTGTGTTCACTATTTTTCAAATGGTCTGTATAATCAAAAAAAAAAATGTAAGAAAAAGGACATTTTTTTTTAAAACATATATGACTGGACATGGAAAAGGGCTATAAAGGCTTTTGAGACTGTAGTGGATTCAGATCAGTGCCTCAGAGCATCTCTTTCCTTTTATTTCTGAAATAGCACGAAGTCTTTTGAAACCAAATGGGTGAACATAGGAGTTGTTTTTCAAATACTCGCAAACGAAGTGAAAACAGCTGTAGACAGACTGTATAACTCGAATACGGTGTTGTGACTTGTGACTATAGTGCTTTTGTATACCAATCAATTGGTCAAAATAACAAATTCTACTCAAACACCCTCGTTTTGTTTACGAATATAAACCAAAACGGCGATTTAGGTCCTTAGGGTGTTAAATCCTTTGCCTTGAACATTGTAAATGCATAAAATTAAGTTGAAAGTAAAGTTGGTTAGATTTCTATCATGATTTCCATTAAATTAGTCAGTTTCAATTGTAGTGTCTTCTCGATTTGAAATAAAAAATGTATTCTGGTATATGATCTTTGTCAACTATAAAATAAATTAATTTTGGTGTAAATCCCTCTTTTCTACATAAATGCTTTGGACAGTTAAAGATTAAAACAGCTAGAACTGAGTTCAAAACTCTCTTCTTCTTCTTCTTCTTCTTCTTCTTCTTCTTCTTCTTCTTCTTCTTCTTCTTCTTCTTCTTCTTCTTCTTCTTCTTCTTCTTCTTCTTCTTCCATCCCCCCTCTCTCTCTCTCTCTCTCTCTCTCTCTCTCTCTCTCTCTCTCTTCTTTTCTTCCCCCTCTCTCTCTATTTCTCTCCCCTCTCTATTTCTTTCTCTCTCTCCTCTCTCTATCTCTCTCTCTCTCTTACACACACACTCTATCACTCAGTCTTTCTCTTCTCCCCCTTTGTATCCCTCCAGATTTTTTAAATGTTTAAAGATATCTAAGGAGTTATATCAACATTTAACTTCAGATTCGCCGAAAGCGTAAGTTAAATCAGATATCGCTGAAAGATCGCCTGTTGCATACAAGCAGCTTGTGTGACATTGTTGAGTTGACTTGACCCCCAAATCCATTTTCAAGCATCCACGACGGAGGCACAAATCCTTTTCGACTATCTATCTCCCACCAATGGGTCGATGATCGTAGACCTATGTGGGATAGCAGCTGGAGGCTAAGGTAGGATGTGACAGTGGTAATGGTGTGAGAAATTCCAGATATCCATTGTTAGGTGCTCCACCCGCTGCGATATAACTGAAAGATTGTTGAAAGGGGCGTAAAACTCCCATAAAAACAAACAAGTTAAACCATTTTCAAGCAAGATATCGACCTTCATTTCAGATGAGAATGCGTCATCGTTAGTAATCGGTGCATATATAGGCAAGTAACTTTTTGTCGAACAGTGAAATGACATTCTACAGGATCTACGGTTGCTTATGAGCAGCATGATACAAAGTGATGCTTTCGAATTTTATCCCAATCTAATGCTTATTTAAGTTTATTGAAACTGTTGAATCATGGTGTGGTGTTGTTAATTCGCGTGAATTGTATATTCAAGCTGCGCACGTAAGTGCACTTGTAATGAAGGTGCGTTTTTCTGCTTTAGCAACCCGCAATAATTCAAATTAATGCAACTTCTGAAAAAAATATTCATCTACTGCATGAGGTAGACGCAAACTCCGCATAATCAAAAATTTCAACCGAGTCGAAAATGTTCGCGAATCTTTTGTAAGTATTCTCAAACGATCGTTTGACCATACCGTAGACGTATATCGTAAGAAAATTGATGACCATGATTGATGGATTTTCGGTATATTTGAAATTTAAAAGTGCACATTTGCTTATGGAACCGAGTATAAAATCAACCAACACGACTACATAAAATGATTATCATTATGATACTGGCTACAAACGCTGTTTTATATGGTGTAGTTAAAGTTAAAGGAAATCTTTATCTAGAAATATTCAAACTTAAGATTGAAATTTAAAAAGACTTTAGATAGAGGACCTTTTATGTAGTTATTTCGCTAAATTAGAAGTCTCCGCTTTCAGATGTCGATTTCGTAAGGACTTATTTATTTTAAAAGCTTTCGAGATAGAGAACCTCGCATTGCTTCAACACCTAACTGATTTTTAGCCGTATATACCTAAAGAAACATCGGATTTATTTATACTTTATCCAGAAACCAAAAACTGATGACTTCTTAGGTGCTTATGGTACAAAGGAAAAAAATCACTATAATTTCATTATTTCAAGAATGTCCTGATACATTCTAGACGACTTAATCTATTGGTTATTTTATGAACCCTTTGTAAATGAGTACCAAAGCTTGAAATACCAAAGCACTCGAGATTTTTTTATTATCATTATTTTCGCATATGAATGAATAAATAAATATTTCTCAATTCTCTTCCGCATGCCAATGAATTCGTACATGAGGTTTGTGTAGAAATGTCCTGTGGCTTTTAAGGGGATTGGGGAGGGTGGTAGCAAAACGACTTCGAACTCTTAAGGCTTTCGAAAATGCGCTGTCCCAATTAACCTACATGTACATTTCTGTTTTCGCTTAAACTAACTATTTTGATGAGAAGTAATTAAGAATGAATGATTGTGCAGTACAAAGGATGTGTGAAGCAGAACAATTCATGTGTATTTATGAGCATGTAAGGCAGTTAAGATATGGGTTATCCATTAGATAAGATATATTTTCATAAAATGTCACAATGATATATCTAAGAAATGCATTTTCTCATAAAACCGAGGTTCAATTTGTAAGCCATTCGTTTATAAGGAAAAGTAATTATTTCAAGTATAATTATCTCCCTCTATTAACTAAATTTCAAGAAATTATATTTTAACATTCTGAAAATGTATTTTTGAATGACTTTTGCGAATATTCTTACTCGTTAAGAAAATAGGGAGCTTTCGGTTTTTGCTTCTGTACTATAACTAAAAGGTTTATTAATAAAAAGTTGTATCTCTCAGTTTGTACACAAGTGTGTATTGCTGTTTTTCTTCCCAGGGCCGTTTCTTACCCAAAAAATCTTGGTTTATATGCTGTATTTAGGGTAAGCTATAACTCATGATCACTGTTGTTCAGACGACAAAGCAGTGGGCCAACTTATTTCTGGCCCGCTTTCGGGTCGGGTGTAGACTAGTCCAACTGGCGACAATCAGAATAGCCTATTCTAGGCTATTCTGATTGTCGATATGTGGACCAGTCTAGAGCTGGTAGCCTGCTTTCTTAGAGATACTCTGATATTGCGAGAAACAGTACCCGCCCAGGGTCAGAAATAAGTTGGCCCAGTAACTTTGGACATTCTAGGTACTTTTGGTCGTATTATGTACGTGCTTTTAAACAAAAATGATGATAGTAAATTTTCTGTTTCAGATACTAAAAATGGAGCAAAGTAACACAGAGCCGGATTTAGAAACTATAGAGTCCCAGGATCCATTAGATGAATCCATGTTGGACATTTCCGTTGAAGAAGAGGTTAGCAAAAGATTCACGTGTGACATTTGTAAAGCAAGTTTTGTGAACAAATCAAACCTAAACCGACATGTAAAGACACATAATGACAATTACAAGTTTGAGTGTAGGAAATGCACACAGTTTTTCAAATCACGTGAAGAATTCCTTGATCATCAGGGAGAAAAACATAGTAATAAAAAGTATTTATGCTCGTCGTGTGGAAGTGCCTTTTGGAAAAAAGCGCACCTTTTGTATCACCAACATAGATTCCATGAGTCTGCAATTTTAGAGCAAAACTACAAATGTCCCTTCAAAAACTGCAATAAAGCATTCCTTCAAAAAGAGAAATATAACGACCATATGAATGTTCATTCCGGATCTAAACCATATTCTTGTGGTAAGTGCTCTAAAACATTCCATGGTAAATATTACAGAAACAGACACGCCAAAATATGTTTCGGGGAAAGAAAACCAGAGTGTGAAATATGTGGCCTAGTTCTCTCCGACTTGTCGTCACTTCAAAGACATAAAGATGCCAAGCATTATCAAAAGACATTCAGATGTCATTGTGGAAAATCCTTTATGTACAGGTGCTCTTTGACCAAACATCAAAAAAGCAAACATTAAAATTAGACAATCAAAAAGAGTTTTAAGTACATAACAAATACGCCATTTGCGAAATTGTTACAGTTCTTATTCTCCCAAGCATTCTTAGCCGTTTCGCCAGTTAACCTCAGGGTGATCCTTTTAGCTCGACTATTCGTAGAATAGGGGGGTATTCCGGTCATCCGGGCGTCGGTGTCAGCGTCGATGTAGGCGTTTGCGTCAACGTAATACTTTGGTTAGGTTTTCATTTGCAAGTGCTTAAAATCTCTATTTTTAGCTCCACTGGCCGAAAGGCCAGCGGGCTATTGTCATGGCGGAATGTCCGTCGTCCATGCGTCCGTCCGTCCGTGCGTCCGCCCGTCCGTAAACTTTTACTTTAAAATTCTTCTCCTCATAAAGTACTGGATGGATTCTAATCAAATTTCACAGAAATGTTCTTTGGTGACTCTCTATCAGAGTCCTTCAAAGAATTTTTCTTGCTTGAAAATCATGGCTGTAGTGGGCGTGGCTAATTTCCATATATGGTAATATGTGACTTTTCTCAGAAACTAATTGATGGATATCAACCAAATTTCACTAGAATAATCATTGAGTGATCCTTTATCAGTCTACCATTCTTTTTGTGATCAGATGAAAAATATATATTTTATGGGCGAAGGTCATTTCTCTATATATCATATAGTGGAAACTTTGAAAACCATTTTCTCAGAAACTAACTAATTTATATCAACCAAATTTATTAACGTTTTATCATCATTAGTTAGAATTTTGTTTTGATGACAAACAATTTTGTTAAGTAACATCATTTTAGTACTGTTTAATGAAAAGTGGAAAGATCTACAATCAAAATTTTGCAGACATAGTACATTGTATAATGTGCAGTAACATTCTGTTAGTGTTGAAATTTTTATTTTTGGATTTCATCCAAATTTCACTGGAATGATCCTTAGGTGACCCATTATCAGACTGCACAAAAGTATTATGATTGGATAAAAAATATGTGTTTAACAGGCAGAGGTCAATATTCTATGTTATTCATTGATCGTGATGTTCTCAAACAGCCTTATCATCTTCTTATAATCATTATCAGGATATTCAGGCCTGTGGAGCGAATCAGGCGCTCTAGTTACTTAAGCTATTGCTTTCATACTTTGCACATGCTTCTGTGACCATAATATCAGCCTCTAGACAAAGATTCATTAATCGGATGTTGAATTTAGTGGAATTTTAACCCTTTTCGGACTTCGTAATTCTTGGTTGGTTTTTCACGTGCAAGTAGTGTATATCATTTTTAATTCTATTTCTACTGAAGCTATTGCTTGGAAACTTTGCACATGCTGCTGTGACCATAATATCAGCCTCTAGACAAAGATTATTTTCTCTTGACTTTCATTTTATTGAATTTCCAATGTCGATATGGATTTGCTGTTACTATCCAGCACTAGGAATAGTCGAGCTTCGTTGTCGTTCTACAGCTCTTGTTTATACGCCCCAAAGGTGGTCGTATATTGATATCATCTGCTATCATCGTCTGTCAATCCATCTTCCCCGATGTCAGAACGTCTGTCTGTACGTCAAAATCTTGTGAACGAAACTTTTTCTTCATTTATGGACTGATTTGGATAAAAATTTCACAAATGTTCTTAGTCAACCGACATAGCGCTTAATCTAATATGGTTCCGGTCGAATGATTATTCAGGAAGATACAGATGCTGGACTTACAAAATTACTAGGCAATTTCAGTTTCCTTGACATTTTTTTTCCTTTGAGATAAATTTTGGGTTAGAGTTTGGTCCCGGTCAAATTATTATTCAGGAAAATACGGTTGCTTGACTAAGAAAATTACTAGGAAATTTCAATTTTCCGGACTCCTTAATAGCTCTACTGGATTTAGTCAAACGGAGCTTGTGTTGAGGCCTTGTGTCCGCTGTTGGTGCGTCTGTCCGTCCAGTAACCTTTTTCTTTAAAATCTTCTTTTTTCTTTATTCCACCAAACTTCACATGAATGATGTAAGGGACATTCTTTTTAAGAATTCTCCGTGCAATTCTGATCGGGCTGATAACATGGGTTCTAGGGGCTACCGCGTCACTGAAAATGGTCGGTTAGTTGTTACGGGGGATAGTGAAAGGATTCATGACGAAACTACTGCTGAGATCCGCAAAGTTTCCTTTAATGTGCTCGGTGTAAAGCACCGTCTGACGGGGCCTCGGTTTAATGTCTCATCCGAAAGACAATTAGTTTACAGGAATGATGCTTAGAACATGCTCTTTCAGATGTGTTCGTAAAAATCTGATTGGACTGATAACATTGGGTCTACAGGCTGCTGCGTCACTGAAAAAGGGGCCAATATGATAAAAAAATTTAAAAAGATCTTCTCTGATAATACTGTTCCGTATTCAACGAAACTTCACAGGAATGATGCTTCAAACATGCTCTTTCAGATTTGTTCGTAAAATTCTGATGGGCTGATGACATGGGCTCTACGGGCTGCCGTGTCACTAAAAATGGTCTAGTATGATGAAATATAAAAACAATTATGCTTTTCTGAAACTACTTTCAGAATTCAACCAAATTTCACAGGAATGATGCTTAGAGTGAAATATTGATCAGAATGATGACATGGGCACGTTAACGAGAAATAGTCTCTTCTTATTCAATAATAAAATCTTCGTCTTTTCTTAAACTTTTGGCCCGAAATCAATGCATCTTCAGAAGAATGTTATCTACGGAATGCTCTTTGTGATTTCATCGTAAAATTTGGATCAGGTGGGTTACATGAGATCTACGGGCTGTATCGTCACCGAATAATGGTCCCATATGAATAAAAGGAATTATTCTCTGACACTACTAGTCAGAATTCAAGAAACTTCTCAAGAATGATTTGAAGTACATAAGCTGTCTTTGTTATTGGGTGATATAATGCTGTGTCATTGAAAAAAGGGCCTTTGTGATGCAACGTTTCTTCTTGTCAAAAGTTGTACATTTATTGACAGATTATTGTGAAATAAATCAATGCTTGTCACATGACAATGGGTCCATTATTTTAGGTCATGGGAAAACGGTTCTTATAAAATTTCAAGCCTGTGGATCGACTCAAGCCTTTCATGGCTTTCTAGTTATAGGAATATACATATTCTGGACTTAGAAAATTACTTGAAAATTATTGAACTTTTCTATATACTCTTGGAGATGTTGAGCCAATTTTTGATGGGTGAGTCCGTATCAATGAGTTAAAGAACAACATAAAGTTAGGTCCCGGTCCAGGAAGATACGGGTGCTGGACTTTGAAAATTAGTAGCAAATTTAAGTTTTCCGGACTGATTTCTATACCCTTTGACATATTGGGATAATTTTTTGTGAGCGAGCCCGCATCAATTAGTAACAGAACAAGATCGGGTTATGTTCCATTCCATTGAACAATTTCAGATATATTGTGATTTGCTGATTTGAGACTTGAGTGATAGCAATGAATATAATAATAATATATAATAGGTGTGTAACAATTAGCTACAATTCCTCACTTTAGTTTCAAGATACATCAACTGATTTACCAATAAAGGTGATTAAATTCTAGCTCTTACAACATTAGATCAACGCATTGTAGTGAGAAATTTGTGGTGGCGTATACTGTGACAACGGCACTTTTGTAAGCTCTACTGAATAAAGATCAGAAGCGTTATTGCGATACCGGTTATACCGTTTGGCGTATGTTCGCCTCGAGTCAATAGTTTTTAGCTCACCTGAGCACAACGTGCTCAAGTGAGCTATTGTGATCACCTTTTGTCCGTGCGTCGTCCGTCGTGCGTCGTCCGTCGTCCGTCAACAATTTCTTTAAACGACATCTCCTCCTAAACTACTAGGCCAATTTTAACCAAACTTGGCAGAAATGTTCCTTAGGTGGTCCCCTTTAAGAATTGCTAAAAGAATTGAAATTGGTGAAAAACTCTGGTTGCTATGGCAACCAAAGTTAAAAATTTAAGAAAATCTTTAAAATTCTTCTTCTTCTGAACTAGCAGCCCTACAGCCTTGAAATTTGGTATGGATGATCAGCTCATAGACCTTAATAAAAATAGCTAAAATCATATCTGTTGAGCCACCAGGTGCGGAGCATCAGGGGGGAGGGGGTAGTACTTTGGGTAAATTTTGTAATCTTTAACCTTCTTCTTCTTCTGATCATGAAGGCCTACAGCCTTAAAATTTTGCATGTATCATCACCTCATAGACCTTAATAAAAATAGCTAAAATCATATCTGTAGGGCCACCAGTGGGGAGGGGGGAGTACTTTGATGAAAATTTTGTAATCTTTAACCTTTTTCTTCTTCTAAAACCAGGAGACCTACAGATTTGAATATTGGCATGGATGATCAGCATATGGACCTTTATAAAAGTACCTAAAATCATGGCTGTAGATTCACCAGGTGCATAGCACCAGGGGGAGAGGGTAGTACTTTTGTGAAAATTTTGTAATCTTTAACCTTCTTCTTCTTCTGAACCACAAGTCCTACAGACTTGAAAATTGGCATGGAGAATCAGCTCATAGACCTTAATATAAATAGCTAAAATCATGGCTGTAAAGCCACCAGGTGCGGAGCACCAGGGGGGAGGGGGGAGTACTTTTGTGAAAATTTTGTAACTTTAATCTTCATCTTCTAATGAACCAGGAGCCCTACAGACTTCAATATTGGCATGGATGATAAGCATAATTATGGATCTAAAATAAAATAGCTAAAATCATGAATGTAGGGCCACCAGATGCGGAGCATTAGGGGGCAGGGGGTAGTACTTTGGATCAATTTGTAATCTTTAACCTTATTCTTCTCCTAGATCAGGAACCCTACAGACTTGAAAATTGTCATGGGTGATCAATATATTGACATTAATAATAGCTAAAATCATGACTGTAGGGTCACCAGGTGCTGAGTGTCTTGGGGAGGAGGTAGTACTTTGGATCATTTTTGAAATCTTTAAACTTCTTCTAATGAGCCAGGAGTCCTACAAACTTGAAAATTGGTATGGATGATCAGCATATGGAAATATATTGAATTAGCTAAAATCATACTCAGCCTGTATATCTGGCATAGATTAGCTGATCACAGACCTTTTATGGAAAAAGCTTAAATAAATAATGTCCAGAGGAGGAGCAGAGGGGGGGAATGATTATTTCAAATGTTATCTGATTTAATAAGTGAAAATCTCTTTTTCTGTGGTTGCATGGACATACCTAGGTAATAAAGCTTTTTTCTCAGGTGAGCGACCCAGGGCCAACGGCCCTCTTGTTATCCGATTAACTTCAAACTTTGCCATAATGTCAAAAGGATCGTTTCCTCAATAGATGGGTCCGATCTGTCAATCATCAAGGGAATTGGATCCTATTTAAAAATTTCAGAGTCTAAAGTCCATAATTTTCACCGATGACTTCAAACCGAAGACCAGAAGCGCTATTGCGATACCGGTTTTCCCGCCGGGCGTCCTTTTGGCTGGCCGTCTATCCGTTAACTCTTGCTTGTTTAACCCTTAAGTGTCCACAGTTTTTTATCCGATTTTCTTCAAACTTGCTCAGAAGTATTTTACTATCACAAGGACGGTTCCTTTCGAAAACAGGCACGATCCATCAAGGGTCACGTGAAAATAGGCCAAATGAAAAAAGTTGAAATGATTAATTAGAAAATCCTCGTCAATACTCTAATGTCCACAGTTTTTATCGGCTATTTCATCAAACTTGACCAGAATGATTAGTCCATCACAGGGATCGTTCCTTTTGAAAATGGGTAAGATCCGTCAAGCGTCATGGGAAAAGGAACCTAGTTAGAATTTGAAAATCCTCGTTATATCCCCCCCCCACACACACACACACACCTACGAAGTAGAAGGGGTATATTGGTTTCACCATGTTTGTCTGTCCATCCGTCCGTTCCGTCCGTCCGTAGACATTTTCGTTTCTGGACTCTAACTCGAGGAGCAAGCCAACTAGATTGATGAAACTTCATACAAATGCTGCTTATGACACAAGAAACTGCCTTATTGATTTTGGTTCACCTAGGTCAAAGGTCAAGGTCTCAGTCAGCCTCAGTTCAATCGACAGAGCGCTGTTCGGGGATATTAGTCCGCTTTGCGACAGTTAACATTCTAAGGTCGCTTGTTTTCATCCGATTGCCATCAAACTTGCTCAGATTGATTGTACAATCCAAAGAATGCTTCCTTTGGATAATGGGCCTGATCCGCCAAGTGTCACGGGAAAAGGGGCTAATGAAAATAATTGAAAATTTTAATTTGGAAATCCTCGTTTACGCTCTTAAGTCCACAATTTCCATTTGATTGTATTCAAACTTGCTCTGAATGATTGGTATATCACAAGGATCATTCCTGGCGAAAATAAGTCAGATCTGCAAAGTGTCATTGAAAAGGGAGCCAAGTGAAAGTCCCTTGTTTTCATTCGATTGACTTCAAACTTGCTCATAATGATTGTACCATTTCTGATCGATTGAGCGTCATGAGCAAATGAGCAAATAATTGAAATTTAACTAAAAATTCATTGTTGACACTTCTCATATGCATGGAAATTAATAAAAAATTCACTTAGTATTCTACATAATGTAACCATGTGCATATTGATGTGGTCTTATGATTTTATACTGCATCATAGAAAAGGGACCTAAATTTAAACTTTCTTGTTAACAAGACACCTCTTTTATTTATGGATACATTCATGTGAACCTTTCACAGAGTACTAAAATTATTCATCGTCAGTGTAACGATACGATAAGCCGTGTTTTTAGCAATTGCAGGGCGGGGCCAAAGTGACAAGTCGTTAAATTTAAAGTTAAGGAAAATCAGCTTTTAATGGCGTTTACAGATCGCCGACAATGTAAATTTGAAATATTTAGCTATCAGTGGGTTACAAAACCCTCGTAACTTCAGCTTGAACAAGCTGAAGTTAGTAGGTTTTGGTAACCCTACGATGATAGTTGTTCACTTTTGCAGAAACCCAAATATTGAAAAAGTAAACTCGCCGAATTACGTCACGGCTAAGCCACGCTCTGTCGGGTGAATAACTACACAGAATAACTGCAGAAACATAAAGACTACAAAAAACTCAACAAATGCCAACGCAAAGCAGTTGATGGTGACTGTTCCAGTTCTAGGACGGGACAAAAAATACGGCATATATTCGAATGATATGTTTCTTCTTCAAGGCTCTAAGCCAACTTTTCGACTCGCCGAAAAATGACATTAATGTGCAAGAAAGATAGGCATTGGAGCCAAGATGTATGTATGTCGCAACGCATCATTTAAGTGACTGTGATTGGAATGGGGTGCATTTAGAAGCTTGAGCTACATGTTAGTATATTTTTATTTCGCATAGAACAATATCCAACTTTAAAATGTCTTAATTGAGATACTAAATTATTTTCATGTCAAACTTAAAAAATGTTTTAATTGACATTCTAAAAATTCATTTTCATGCAACTCTTTTACATGCAAAACTTTAAAACTTTTGTCAAACTTAAAAAAATGATAAACATCCTTATTAAAATTTGATGTCAAACTTTGAAATGTTTTAACTGCGTCTTATTTTGTTTCATGTCAGTTTTTGAAATGTTTTAATTGACATCCTTATTTCGTTTCACGTTCAACTTTAAAATGTTTTAATTGACATTCTTATTTAGGTCATGTCAAACTTTAAGATGTTTTAATCGGTATTCTTATTTAGTTTCATGTCTTTGAAATACACCTGACCGTATATATTTAAAAAACACCCTCGTTTATTGTCATCCTTTTTTAGGTTCATGTCAAACTTTAAAATGTTTTAATTGACATCCTTATTTAGTTTCATGTCTTTGAAATGCACGTGACCGTATATATTTAAAAACACAAATTCTTTTCGATGGATTAACGAAAGTTTTCGGGAGATTATCACTTGGTACTATCACTGCAAGACCAGTGGAATTAACAAAATATATGGCAGCTATTATTCATTTCACCATTGAAAAAAAAATATATGATTGTAATTCGTGTAAGATCGAAAAATCGTTAGTACCGTGAATAACAACAGCTATATTTCACTCATGGCGGAGCCACGAATGAAACTATAGCCTTTGTTTTTCACTCATCGATGAATCAATCAATCGCTCACCCAAATTCTCTGTGTCGTAATTCCTCAGTGATTTTGATTTAAATTGAACCTCAATTCCGAATTCTTATCTGGTAAACAAGGACAGGTTACCGAAGAGGAGGGCTATTGAGATATATCAAAAAGGATACTGATAAGTAAGTAGTCCAGAATGTATCAATTAAAACGACTCTTTACCTTTCCATTTAATTTTTGTTAGAATAGAAATATTTCCTCTGGTGATTGAAACAGATATTCGTATTTTGCAATGGGAAATTCATTCACGGAGTTTCTGGATTTAACAAAAATCGTATTACTATTCAGGCATGCGTAATTGTAACATTATCCAATTTCACAATGTGGAACATTTTAATGTTTGTGGGTTATTTTGCTCTTGTATGAAGAGAAATATTTAAAAAAAAAAAAAACGGTTTCTTCAAAGTTGTTTCCTATGACAAAAAAAAAGTCATATGAGTATTTATTACCGGAGTAATTTTAGGTGGCTTCTAAGGCAAGTTTTGAAACTCTTCTATGAATTACGACTTATTTGAATTTCATAACGAGTTCTCATCTTTCACCGTTTGTCACAGTCTCCAAAGTTTTAAATATCAATCACACAAAAAGAAAACTCCGTAGGAACATTCTGGCAAAATTTCATTGAAATTGGCAAGCGGTTTAGCAGAAGAAGTCTTAAGAAAGTTGACGACGGATTACAGACTCAGTGTGATCCTAAAAGCTAGCCTTTGCACTTAATAACAAAATTGTGCATTTTTCCTCTTTGAAAGAACTGTTGATCGTTATGAATGATTTTGAAGCATTTTGAATAATTTTGTAGCGTTTATGAATGGTCTGAGTGGGTGTTCAGCAAAAATGAATTGGACGATAAGTGAGTGATTTAGAATGATTTAAAGAGGTGAATGTCAAATTCATTATGTAAATAACTGTATTTTATTGAAGCATTCAGCTTTACAGATACGGACGAGTATATGTTTCAAAGAGCGGGGCCGCCGTCATAGCGCAGTGGTAGCGCGTCGGACTATCATTATTTCCGGGTTCGATTCCCGGTGGCTGCACTCATCCTTTCTCGTTATTTGTCTTCCAACAATGGATCGATAATCGGAGACCTTTGTGGGATATCAACTATAGGATAGAAAATGAACAGTAATACATTCTTAAGTGCCCCAGCCGCCGCGATATATCTGAAAGACGTAAACCCTATTCAAAACAAACAATTATGTGTCAAAGAAGTGGGTCAAGAAGTACACAAGAGTCATTCTCAATCTTTAATCATATCTGGACAAACTAATTTGTGAGGTAACACGCAAAGCAGTGCCATCTTGAAAGGTCGAAAGTACCGACCCTGACCAATCTGCAACGACTTCACATGCTGAAAAAGTTAGAATTTGCAAACTAGAATGATTATTCTACCTTTAGAAAATAGTCGTTTATGATACACAAGTTCTTGTTGATCTCTACTATATACATTCGCTGTTTCATATATGTGATCCGTCCCGCGCAAAGAGTATCTTTGAAAGCCCCGGCATATAAATATTTTCGAGATAGAATTGGATCCAGCATAGGTCAACAAAAAAGCGGATTTGGGGGACAAAAGTTATAATATGACCTACGTTGCGGGAGTGAAGTTACCCCGTAGAATATTTTTGATATTACACGGGTGTTATTTCACCAGTGGAATAACTATACAAATGAGCTCAGAGCGAGTAGCAACTTTATTTGTAAACGCGAAAATGACGTCATAATGTTTATATTGAGACGTCAGTTTTAAACGGCATTATACGTTTCGTCGAAAGTTAAAATATTGTATTTCAAGAATTTTGACGACTTTTCACGAAAATTCGGGTCAATTTATAGATAGAATATGAAAATTTGTGCTCATTAAATACCGAATTTATTGAACTCGTCATCTAAAACAGACAAAAACTCGGCGTAGTCTCCTTATATATCTATTTATAAATGACCCGTTTAATAAATCCGGTATATTATGAGCACAAACGAGGTGTACTTAAATCTGTTTATAGATGACTCGTTTAATAAATTCGGTATTCAAAGACCACTCATGCAATATCCTCGATACATACAACATGCAGAAGATAGCATCATCATTCTTTGCACAGAAAATTCGTTATTTGCGAAAAAGGTTCAACCCGTGTAAGTTTTCGCAAAGCGCGAAGTCTGATCAGGATCTGCACTTTAGACACTTCCAGATGGTCCCTTTTTGAGTGACAGGTCATATATTGTTCAATATCGGAGCTCCGAGAAAGTTCTTCCTTTGGAGAACGCTGAACATGAAGTAAAACAAAACATTCTTTCCGTGCTTTACGAGGAAAACTAACGAGCAAAAACTCTAGAAAAGGCACAGGTGTTATGGTTGCAAATTTGCTAATCAATATAGTACGAAAAAGACTATAAATGAGCCGGATCGTGATATTCCATTGGAATGCTTGGATGGCGGATATTTAGCTGTCTAAACAGCTCAAACTGCATGGAAAAATCTCGTCAATGAAGACTCTGATCAGACCGTGCGTTAGGATAATACTAGCATTCACCTTGTAAATATTGATAATCGTTGTAAGCAGGGCTCGTGATTGACCCTTAAACCAGGGTATTGACCTCTAAAAATCTGAAATTATCTTAATTTGACATTAGACACTTCTCCTCAGGGGCGTCATTTTTGACACTCTTGAGAGGAGTAACTAAGGGTCTAAACATTGTTTTATACCTAAGATTTTCACATACTAACATATAAAGTTCTTCAAATTTATTACTTGTTCTTTACCATTACAAGAAACACTCAAAGTGAATCTTGAATATGCAAAATTCTATAATTATTTGCCTTTTCTGTCGTTTTGACCCCTTTAAGATCTGATTTGACCCCTAGAATTTCTAAGGTGAGGAGTCAATGACCCCCCCCCCCCCCCCATTATCAAAAACTTACACGAGATCCGTGTTGGTGTCACGAACAGACTCATACAGTAAAGTAAAACTTATATTAAGCGACCACCTACAGGACAAAAAGTAGTCCTTATTTTCGCATAGTGCACGTTATGTTTACAAATAGGAACATAATTTTAATTGAGTATGTATATTATTGCGAACTTCTCATTAACCCTTTGTTGTTAAAACTCAATTGAATCGTCTACGTAAGTTCTAAGTTCTAAGAACTTGGGATTCATTAACAATAGTTTTTAGACTTAATTCTATCTACTTTTTAATGTATTCTGTTTTAAAGAAAGAGATTTTGAAAACGGTCGCTCAATAAAACGGACGAATGACATTCTACTTTTGTCAATGTAATGTTATTTGATGGTCGCCTTCCTGAGTGCTTATAAATTTCAAAATCCTACTTACGCCTATGTAGCCTCCCTAAAATAATGGGATATTTATATTTCAGAGTCAAGATCAATATCCAAAACTAGTTTAACCTAGAAGATGACCACTTTACATTTGGAGGACGTCATAAGGGAGTTGGGCGGTTGTGGGCGGTACCAGATATCTCTTGCATTCATAGTCCACTACATGAAAATTATCATTGGTTTTGGTTTACTACATATGGTCTTTGGTGCTGCCAAACCAGACTGGTGGTGCGTAGATGATCGCCTATTCGAATTTAACCGTACAATGACTCCTGACAATTTGACATCAGATTCTATTGGGTACAAAACGTGTGATATTCAAAACAGCGAAGAGAAATGTATCAAGTTCGTATTTGACGAATCATCCATGCGAACTGTTGTGTCTCAGGTAAATATGGAGTATTCTTAGGATGAAGGATGTGTTAATCCCCATGACTTTCATCCATAAATGAGAAATGAAATATACTTCTCAAAATAAATTCTTTTGGCACTATTTAAATACAAGATTTTCATAAAAAAATGTAAAAATTATGCGAGCGTCTTCAATGCTCATTATTAACATAAGTTATGCCCATCTGTATTTCCAAATGTCTTTTTGAAAAAAACTTTAATTAAAAATCTTAACATTTACAGTGTCTGTGAGCTTATTCTAAATGAATATTTTCATATATGGTATGAAGATGACTAAATGATTTTAATCTTCTCATATCAATCTAAAGATCATTTGACAAGAATTGTGTAATATTTTCCAATTCTGATAAATGCCTTTTCGGAAGTATTTGTGAATATAACGATTTTTTCCGATGTAGATCTAAATCAAATGCTTTTAAACAAAATGGAATAGGCATCATCTACTCTTTGTATATCATTTAATACGCTTCGCCCGTTAAAGTTCAGTATATATTATAGCGAAATTCTGAATAATCCTATGCTGTAAAAACTCAACATTGAGACGATTCTGGTGAGTTTTAACAGCATAAGATTCATTAAAAAATATTTTTAATACCAGTGATGTCTATTTTTCAGAAATTTCGATTTAAAAAAGGGGATTTTGGAAAAGGTCGCTAAATAAAAAGGGTCGCTTAATAGACGTGGTCGCTTGAACAAGATTGACTGTATTTATTATTTCCAAAAACATTTGGAGAATTCGTTAGTGGCATATTTATTTTGTTCACTCTTCAATTTCAGTGGCACTTAGTATGTGACAGAGCATGGATAGTATCTACCATAACATCATTACAAATGTTTGGAGTCCTGATCGGTAATTTGGCTTGTGGACAAGTGGCTGACCTCATCGGTAGAAAACATCCCTTGTTTGTATCTATACTCTCTCTAGTCATTCTTAACTTCGCAGCTGCATTCTCGGTATCACCAATTATGTTTGCTGTTTTGAGGTTTTTCATTGGGCTAGCTACGGGGTTTGAGTTGACTGTACAATATAACGTGATGGCTGAGTATACACTGGCACGTTGGCGAGCGTGGGTTGTTGCGATCCCTTCATGGGCACTGGCTTCTGCTCTGTTTGCTCTAGCGTGTTGGTTACTTGAAGACTGGCAGCATCTACATTTCTTGACCGCTGCTATTGGGGTGCCCGCCCTTGCTACTTACTGGTACGTATTTCTCGTAATAAACTCTCATGGGAGCTACAGACTTACAAAACATGTACATGGAGTTTTAATTAAGTACCAATTTCCCGAAGAATATATCAAACTGAATTTTCTAAATATCATTGCCTTTAATTTGAAGTTAATTGGAAACTGAACTCGAATTAGAGGAAATGACCTACGAAACTCTTTCAATGAAGAAATTAAGATCACCTAAAATGGTGGGGTTTTATAGTAAAAAGTGTAAGGAGGACTACTTTTAGGTCGAGAGCACTTTTTAGAGGATATGCGGTCTCCATGTCCATTTATTTAATTAATTTTCTAGCTTATTCTATATATTTATAAGATATGTTTAAGAATATATCTGCTGGTAAGAAAATGATGCTAAGCGATAAAAATATCAGTTTAACTATTTGTTTCATTGATTTACCTAGTCAAACAGGGGTGTTCGAACTATCTTTATGTATTTCAATTTGTTTCAACGAGACAACTAAACAAAATCATATTTTATACCTAAAGGTTTGTGCCTGAAAGTTTTCGTTGGCTTATCACCCACAACAAAATGAAGGAGGCCGAGACTGCTGTGAAATTTGTAGCAAAGACTAACAGAAAACCCCAACCAGATATATATGATTTGAAAGCCCTGACAGAAACTGAACGAATGGAAATCAGCTCGAGAAGTGACAGAAAATACTCATTCCTTGATCTGGTTAGAACTAGGAAAATATTACGAATAACGTTGTTACTGATTATTGTATGGTAAGAAAGGTTTTGCGGTTGTTCTTGATTTATCTGTTGTTTTGTTTTACCCAGGTTCACCTTGCACTCAAGTGAAAACGAGAGCAATGTGATACCAGTCTTGAAAGGCTTCGTGAACGAATTCTTCAGAATCGCACAGTAGAATGAATTAATGAATGTTGCACTTGTCCAACTTTTTCAAGAGAAAAAAACATATATTCATGTAAAGATAATATAATTGAGATATGACTTAAACACTGTTAAAAGTGGCATTTAACCCATTTAAAAGAGTCAATATATGCAAAATTCGTACATTCGTAGCCATGGCACCATTATTTGTCAATTCATTTACGGTTAACAACATAGTGAAATTGACACGATACATGATTTTGAAATGATTACCGAATGAAATGGAATGAGTGGGGGAAGCGAGTTTTGAATCAAATTAATAGAATTTAATCAAATATAGACAATTTAGTCGGTCGTTTTGAACGATTTTTATTTTTTTTTTTCCTTTTTGGCTGATGACTTCGGAGCCTTTTTGATCGATTTGAGTGAGTGTTTTGAATGAATAAATGAATGGAGCGCTGAGAAAGTGATTTAGAATGGTTTTGATCGAAATGAGTGGCAATCTCACGACATTACAAACTGTAAATAACAATATATTTTCAGGCTTTCTTTAGGACTCGGGGGTTACGGTATACAATTTGCGGTTCCAGAGCTGACTGGAGATCTTTATATCAACATGTTTTTGATACCAGCAATTGACGGACCTTTACAGTTTCTAAATATTTATTTACTAAATAGGTAATATGTGCTTCTTTTGTTATAGTAAATGCTTTTTTTTATTTTCCGAAATTTCAAGACATAGTGTTCATTTGATCAGAATTTGCTCAGTAAAAGTTCATTGAACAAAAAGACGGATATTTGAAAAACATACATGCATATACTCATACATGTAAAGTACAAATTCTTAAATGTTTTTCAGTGGATTATCGAAAAATGGCGAAAGATTATCATTTGATTAACTCACCGCCTTACCATTGAAATTATCAAATACCTATACCCCACTTTCGTTCATTTCACCCTATCTGACGTTATCTAAGCGGAACCCAATAAGTGATGTCATCATGAACGTTACATAGCAACCACGATCAAAATGAAGCGCTTTAAGCAAATTTGTCCTTTTTTCACATTTTGTCGTATTTTAGCATCAAAGAAAAGGGATATTCATTTGTTTTTTTAGTAAGATCGATTGATATATCATCTCTAGAAACATTAGTGAAAAACAAGGCTTTTGTTGTTTACTTAATGAAAGATAAATATCATACTCTGAAACAAACGATTATTCTCTATATGGATTAATACAATGGTTTAATATTATTTTGAAGCCTTCGTCTCCAATGAGTTTTCGGGTGCACTTTTCTAACTTGAATGTAAACATTTTACTTTCAGAATTGGTCGGAAGATCACAGGCTTTATATTCCTTTTTGGCTATTGTATCACTTCGATAATGGTTGGATTCGTTCAGCAGTTTCTAGGTTAGTGACATTTAACCCTTTCCTGTTTTACAAAATTTTGGACCTGTCCAAATTCAAAGGTTTTGCAGACAAAAATTTAAAGTGGATTTAATTTGAAAAATAACCATTCAGTAGGGTAGAAAATAGTGTGGAAAAAGAAGAAATTGCTTGTCAGAAGCAATTTCTTCTTTTTTCACAATGTTTTCTCAATCATAAAATCACAGGCACGTACAAAGCAAGGATTAAACAGCAAAGGGTTAAAGTCGTTGCCCCGAAGTAGTTCCACAACGTTTCTGAAGTCTTGGGCTTTAACAGTGTTAGCCGAGGTTTCCTAACGATTTCACAAGGAAACCTCGGTTAACATTGTAAAAGATGATGAGTCCACTACCTTCAAATAGCTTATGCTACATCACAGATTGCAATAAGCTTTACTTATGTGCTATTGAACGAAATCCAATTTTTCATTACAATTCTGTTGTTTTCTTTAAAAAAGGCCGATTTGTATAAAGCATTATGCGTCGACAAACATTAAGAAATACAAAAATTGGACTCGTGGGTACTGAAGTATTCAGACACTAAAACTTTGAGAGAAAAATGTCTTGGAATACATGTGACATTTGAATCTGAAAGTTTCTTATTTGATTTTGCAATGAAAAGTTTTTCTCAATATATTTCGGGTTAATTTTTTATAAAAGTTTTTTTGTGATCTAATGGCAACAATTTCATTTTACCTACATTTATTAGAAAACAATAAATTAATCATTACTATTTCTCGGTAGAACTTTCAGACGACGTTTCATAACGACTTTTTTCTTCGTAAAGATTATAAGTCAAAAACGTCCATACCACTGTAAAAATACATACGCACATTTTATAATATATCAAATATTTCGGTGCTGGAGAATACAGCTTTAAAAATGGTTATTTTATTACGCTGTGTACGTTATTAATTATTTATTAATTGCAGAAGGCCATATTCGAGATACAAGTCAGTAGATCTTGTCTCTAACGCCAAGTTATCACACACAATCAATTTTATTTCAGAATGCCATATTCGAGATATCATTACAACAGACTGTGTTATCATTTCCCTAACGTCAAAATCTTAAACATGTAAATATTTCAACTTCGGAAGGCAATGTCCGATATATAATTACAACAGACTGTGTTAGCATTTCTCTAACGTCAAAATCTATAAGACGTAATCATTGAAGTATCATAAGGCCATATTCGTGATACAATTACATCAGTCTGTGTTATCATTTCTCTAATGTCGAGTTAGTTATCTATAACACGTAATGATTGAAATTTCAGAAGGCTATATTCTAGATTCAATAATTTCAGTCTGTACTATCATTTTTCAAACGCCAGGCTATCTAAAACACGCTATCGTTTTAATTTCAGATGGCCTTATTCATGATACAATGGCCACAGTCTGTGCTATCATTTTTCTAACTCCAAAGTATCTGAAACACGTTTACAATCATTTTATTTTCAGAAAGCCATATTCGAGATACAATGACCACAGTCTGT